>CM046034.1:44582085-44594585 GCA_025215565.1 Flaveria ramosissima
TTTTTACTTGGTACATGCGTTATACTTACATAAGCGTATATGATGACAATTGTATATGTAGCACGATTAATTGAAGTGGTTAGATGGTCAAAAGATTTGAGATTGGATTCATGGTGAAAATGAAGTTTCATTAGGTTACGTATACGTAACATAATGTTTCATATACATAGATCATTATTACATATACGTAACACATTGTTATATATGAAATTAACTCATGTTTATGGGTGGTTACGTATTTGTGTTTGTGTTTTACTTTATAGTCAATTAATTTATATCTAAAATTAATATAATTTGTTGTTAAATTAAAAATGTTAGTAGAATAAAATAAGAAGAATAAAAGGTTTTTTATAAATTAAGAGAGAGATGAGAGAGAGATGAATGATGCTATTAGGGATTTAGTTAATTAAAAAAGATTTCCATATAATTTGTATATCTTTTGCCTATTATAACCTTAAACCTTTTAATTAAATCCTTTAAACACCATTTAATACCATCATGCCACTAAACAATCTTAACCATAGATTGAAATAATCAATGGCTATAAAAATTTTTTTTTGGTTTTCAATATAATAGGGGTTCCAATGGAACTCCCCCCGAGAGGTAGAGAGAGAGAGAGAGATAGATATAGGATAGAGAGAGAGAGAGAGAGATAGAGAGGAGAGGAGGGAGAGAGAGAGAGACACACACAGAGAGAGAGACAGAGAAGAGAGAGAGAGACAGATAGAGTAGACAGAGAGAGAGAGACACCCACACAGAGAGATGGAGAGAGAGAGAGAGAGAGAGAGAGAGAGAGAGAGAGAGAGAGAGACAGAGAGAGAGAGAGACAGAGAGAGAGACAGATCTAGATAGACTAGAGAGAGAGAGGTAGGTAAGAGAGAGATAGATAGAGAGAGATAGAGAGAGAGAGAGAGAAGAGAGAGATATAGAATAGAGAGAGAGAGAGAGAGAGACAGACAAGAGAGAGAGAGAGATACAGAGACAGAGAGGAGAGAGAGAGAGGATAGAGAGGAGAGATGATAGATATATAGATATATATCTAGATATAACCTAGACAGAGATAGGTGGAATATATAGTTCTCACAAAAAAGCTAGTTCTCATTTGATCCCTCTCCTATTATATATTTCGTACATACGCACATTTTACCTTGGCGATATACCACCATACAATATTCAATAAATATATATATATATATATATATTATATATATAGATATATATATTATATAATATATATCTATATATATATATATATATAATATTTATGAATATTGTATGTGTGTATATCGCAAGGTAAACATGTGCGTATGTACGAATATATATATAGGAGAGGGATCACATGAGAACTAGCTTTTTTTTGTGAGAACTCTAGGAACCAATCTCAACCACTAGTTCTAAATGACAAATTGTAATTACAAAGCATATTTAAAAATGAGTAAATTACCATTTGCATCCTTAACGTTTGTTCATTTTAACCGTTTGCATCCCTATAGTTTCAAAGCCTCGATTTGCATACCTGACGTTTATAGTTTTAACCATTTGCATCATGTAAGGCCCCGTTCCCGGGTACCCTACAGTTGGTCATTCATCGCACGTAAAACATATATTACATTACATTAAGAATCATTGCAGCGGAAACATTCAAAAATGACATCACGTTTCATTATAATTACTTTTGGCCAAATAATACATCATTATCCGGTTAAAAATTCATGTTTGCATTACATCACAAAAGCTATATAATTGATGCCATCCCAAAAGAGCTGAGTAGCTTCGCCATGCCATCTTCAGCAATCATTTACCTGCCAACTGGAAAATGCAATAACAGTCAGCGTTGCTGAGTGAGTTCTAGTTTTAAATAATAAAACATACTTTACTTTCATTAAACCATTCCTTTATCATGCGATCATGCAACATACGTATACACAGATAATTTCATTATTATCTTCATCTCATTCATTATCTTCATTCTTTTCGTTCATTCTGTCTTCCGAGTCTTTTGCGACAACATGGTCGCTCACCTCAATGGCATCCCATGATTGCTCGCTATCCGAGTCTTTTGCACCCCTAAGGTTGCTCACCCCAATTGCCCATCACGTACAAGCTATCCGAGTCTTTTGCAACAACAAGGTTGCTCACCCCAAGGCAACATCACGATAGCTCTTACTCGAGTCTTTTGCAACGACAAGGTTGCTCACCTCATAGGCAATCTCATGATTGCTCGCTATCCGAGTCTTTTGCACCTCTAAGGTTGCTCACACCCCAATTGCCCATCACGATAGCAAGCTATCCGAGTCTTTTGCAACAACAAGGTTGCTCACCCCAAGGCAACATCACATAGCTCTTACTCGAGTCTTTTGCAACACAAAGTCGCTCACCCCAATAATATGCTTGCAAGCCTTTCTTTCGTTCATTCACCGTTCATTAATGCATCCATTCTTACTTCATGTTCCTCTTTCATTATCTTTCGCTTTACATTACATAATACTTCATTCCTTCATTCATTCATTCATTCATTCATTCATCATTCATTACCATGACATGTAAAGCCACAAAGATAAGCATACATCAAATAGGAACATATCATACACATTCATCATATCATCATATAGGGCAATATCATACATTCATAATATGCATAAACATGCAACATCATCATCAACGTCATCATCATCGTGCCCTATATGCTCTCTAAGGCCATAACCATCCTCTTACATGCTCTTACGGGTTACTTTACGTCAAAACTTACATCTGCACCTTTCCCCCGAAGGCCAGAGTCAAACTACACGTTCCTTCGAGTGCAACAGCCCCAGTCGGGCGTATGGACACTCTTCATCGCATGGCCTCCATGCGACTGAACATCAATGCGACTGAACTCATGCGGATGGTCATCTATGCGAATGAACATCCAATCGGGCGTATGGACCTTGTGCGAATGGGATTACTACGAATGGGCACCTATGCGACTAACCTCCTGCGTATGGACTCATGCGACTAAGCCTTTATGCGACTGAAGCCTCAGTCGCACATCCCTCATGCGACTGGACTCCCAGTCGTGCGACTGAGTCCCAGTCGTGCGAATGAACCTCCAATCGCCCTCATCGGCCGTATGGCCTTCATTCTTCGCCTAGCCCTGAGCTGATGCAGAATGGAGTTCATCCCGAACCCATCTGCCATTTTCGGCCTCCAAGCTCATCCAAACCCATTCCTAAGCCTAAATCAACCCTCCTGGCCTTAGGAATGTATACCTTAACACCATACAAGCATACACAAGCCCGAAATCATGCTCTAAACACATCATACACATCACACCCAATGGGTCAAACACACACACACATGAAAACGTTTTTGGAACACTTCGCAGCCCCAAAATCGGTTGAAAACAAGTAAAAGTGGGGTCCTAAAACCACACAATCGAGCACAAGACAAGAGCTTCGATTTGGCTCGCCACTCGACGGATTTGGACCCCCGAATCACCCGAATCAACCCTTTTCTCCTTTTCTCTTCTTTCTCTCTTCTCTCTTCTTTGTGAGCTGAATTTTTGTGAAGTGTGGGGAGAGTGGGCTGCCCTCCCTACCATATCACCACATTTCCCGATTTTTCTTCGTTGGCGAGTTTGGTCCCTCGACTTTGGACTTTATTTCTTTTCTTTCTTCACCGCTTCAAAATAATAAATTTCCGGGTGTTACAAGTCCCCCCCCCTTAATAGGTTTCGTCCCCGAAACCTGTTATTCCTCGAACAAACGTGGAGAATGCTGTCTCATTTCTTCCTCAGTCTCCCACGTTGACTCGGATTCCCTTCCTGTGCTTCCACTGTACACGCACTAGAGGAACCACTTTATTCCTTACCTTTTCTCCTTCGATCGATGATTGCCACTGGTTGCTCCACATAATTGACCGTTCATCTACCTCAATACCGCCAATGGAACAATCATATCTTCATCTGCTAAGCAACTTCCTTAGATAGATACATGGAATGTCGGGTGAATGTCACTTAACTCATCTGGTAACTCCAGTCTATAGGCCACCTCTCCTACCGAGCAATGATTCGGAAAGGGCCTATATACCTTGGGCTCAACTTGCCCCGTTTTCGGAAGCGAAGATACCCTTCCAGTGAGACCTTCAACAATAACCCGGTCACCCACCTGAAACTCAATCGGCCTGCGTCGTTTATCGCATACGACTTCTGTCTGTCTTTGGCTGCCTTCATGAAGGCTTTAATCTTCTCAGCTTCTCAGTCGTAGCCTCGATTACCTCGACGCTCCCCCAATTCCTTCTGACCGATATCACCCCAACAACGGGTGTTCTGCATCTCCTACCGTATAGCATCTCATATGGGGGCATGCCAATGCTGGCGTGATAACTGTTGTTATATGAGAATTCGGCTAACGGTAGGTGGTCGTCCCAACTTCCACCAAAATCAATCACACATGCCCGAAGCATGTCTTCCACGTCTGGATGGTCCTTTCTGACTGACCATCAGTCTGGGTGATGAAAGCCGTGCTAATATGTAACCTCGTCCCCATAGCATCGTGGAACTTCTTCCAGAATTTAGATGTAAACCGAGTGTCGCGATCCGACCCATAGACACCGGCCACACCATGACGAGTCACAATCTCCTTGATGAACAGATCGCCAACCTCTCAGATGAATATGTCTCGCGAATCGGTAGGAAGTGAGCACTCTTCGTCAAACGATCAACTATCACCCATATGGCATCGTACCCTTTCGGGGTACGCGGCAGCTTTGTAATGAAATCCATGGTGATATGCTGCTCCACTTCCATTCCGGTATATCCAAAGGTTGTATCTCTCCCATACGCTTTTGATGCTCGGCCTTCACCTGTAAGCAATAAGGCATTTACTCACATACTCCACCACATCGCGCTTCATACCCGCCACCAAAAATCTTTCTTCATATCATGGTACATCTTCGTGGCAACCAGGATGAATGGAGTACCGAGTCTTGTGAGCTTCATCCTTATCGCCCCCGTAGATCCCCAAACGAGGAATCCACACACGACCAAATCGAGTTCTAACACCGAGCGTGTTTTCACCCAATTCTCCAACCAGACCTCTCATCCTTTCAAGTGTAAGATGGTCTTCTTTCAATGCCTCATCTTGAAACTCTTTAACCTGCTTCATTACATCAGAGGTCAAAATATCAACTGATAGGCTTTCACCCGGATCGGCTCGGGCCCTCTCTTCCGACTAAGAGCATCAAGCCACCACGTTGGCCTTGCCCGGATGGTAGTGGATCTCACAATCATAATCCTTTAAAGTTCCAACCACCGCCTCTGTCCTCATTCAAATCCTTCTGCTCAAAGAAGTACTTCAGACTCTTGTGGTCGGTGAATATGGTGCACTTCGTCCGTAGAGGTAGTGCCTCCAAATCTTCAATGCAAAGACCACGGCTGCCAGCTCCAAGTCATGAGTAGGATAATTGACCTCATGAACTTTCAACTGTCGGGATGCATACGCTATGACCTTTCCTCTCTGCATTAACACGCACCCCAACCCCGAGTAAGAAGCATCGGAATAAACACCAGATCTTCACTCCCCATCGGGTAAGACAGGACAGGAGCTTGAGTCAATCTCGCCTTCAGTTCTTCAAACGCCTTCTCTTGAGCTTGACCCATACGAACTTCACATCTTTCGGGTCAACTTGGTTAGTGGAGAAGCAATCTTGGAGAAGTCTTGGATGAACCTTCTATAGTAACCCCGCCAAACCCAAGAAGCTACGAATCTCGGATGGCGTCTTTGGCGACTTCCATTGCATAACCGCCTCCACTTTTGCCGGGTCCACCATTATCCCGTCGGGATTCACCACGTGACCCAAGAACTGACTTCGTGCAACCAGAACGCGCACTTGAGAATTTTGCATACAACTTCTTCCCTTCTCAACGTCTCTAGAACCTCCCGAATGGTGACCGGCATGCTCTGCTTCGCTCCTCGAGTAATCAGGATATCATCAATAACACAGTCACTGATTTATCCAACATAGGCCGACACCACGGTTCATCAAATCCATAAAAGCAGCTGGCGCGTTGGTCAAGCCAAGGACATGACAAGAAACTCGTAGTGACCATAGCGCGTACGGAAAGCTGTTTTAGGAATATCCTGCTCCTTCACCTTCAACGGATGGTAACCAGATCGAAGATCTATTCTCGAAAACCAACTGGCACCCTGAATGATCGAACAAATCATCAATCCTCGGTAAGGGGTATCGTTTCTTCACTGTCAACTTATTCACTCGCGTAGTCGATGCACATCCTCATACTACCGTCCTTCTTCTTTACAAACAGACCGGAGCACCCCAGGAGAGATACTCGGTCTAATGAACCCCTTATCAAGTAGCTCTTGCAACTGCTCCATCAATTCTTTCATCTCGGTCGGAGCCAACCGATACGGTGCCTTGGCGACAGGTTGGGCACCCGGTATCAGATCAATCTGAAACTCGATCTCCCTGTCAGTGGCACTCCTATAAATCTTCTGGAAACACATCTGGAAAGTCACACACACCGGTACATCGCTAGTTGTGGTTTTGGCGTATCCACATCCTTTACATAGGCCAGGTAGCACTACATCCGCCTCATACAATTTCCCGCCACCGCCATCGAGATCACTTTCGGAATCGCAGTAACCGATCACCATACACTGTCCACTGAACTACCGTCAGGCGCCAACAACCGAATCATCTTCTTGCGACACACAATGTTTCGCCTCGAAGTCCCGCTAACCAATCCATCCCAAGTACCAAATCAAACCACCTAAGGTCATCACACACTCTAACCGAAACTTATGACCCTCGAGCTCCACATCACAGTTCTCTATCATCTCAGAAATCCTGGTAGACTTACCTATGGCAGTTTCTACATCGAAGGGCGCATCAACACATCTACTACTAACAGGCAGCTTAGCACAGAAAGCAGCGAAATAAAACTCTTACTAGCACCCGAATCAAATAACACA
Source organism: Flaveria ramosissima (assembly GCA_025215565.1). Classification (NCBI taxonomy): domain Eukaryota; kingdom Viridiplantae; phylum Streptophyta; class Magnoliopsida; order Asterales; family Asteraceae; genus Flaveria; species Flaveria ramosissima. The sequence continues at coordinate 44,589,057 of CM046034.1, forward strand.
GAAGCTAAGTTTGGTTCACCAAAACGTACCGGCCACGACGTCAGGGTCCGTTCTAGCTTCCTCCTGTGTCATGGTGAATGCCCCTGGCGCTCGCCCTCGGTCCATCACCTCCTTTCTTCCTTGCCCCCTGAACTCTCAGCCCTCGGCTTCTTACAATCTTTGAGTACGTGACCCTCTTCACCACAGTTAAAGCATCGGACCGCACGACAGTCCTTTGCCATGTGCCCCGCCTTTCCACACCTGAAGCACAAGTTCGATCCAAACCTGCACTCCCCGCTGTGCTCCCGTCCACATTTGCCACACCTTCTCGACCCCGCACCTGACGTACCACACGGCGATCATCCACTCGTGCCTTCTTATTACTCGTCGAGGCATTGCCCCGACCAAATCTCTTTCCCTGCCAGCCTCGTTCACCACCGCTCTTTCTGCCACCATCAGTCCCACCACCACCGTCCTCTCATCATACAATCTTCCCGCCAAATCCACCGCCGACCTAACGTGCTCGGCCGGCGGCGATCATGTGCCGCGAATATCCGCCGGCAACCCTGTATATACCTCTTGATCTTCGGACAGAGGCGTCACTTGATCCGGCACCAGACTGCCATCTCGTTGAACTTCGTGGTGTCCTGTTGGTGTGTCATGGTTCCCGCCTCCAGTTGCAGAAACTCCCTCTCAACCTTATCCATTTCCCGATGAGGACAAAAGCTCCTCGATCACCATCTTCTTCAGTTCGGGCCACCTCATTCGCCCGATCGCCCGATTACCCTCTGCTTGGACATGTTGTCCCACCATCATAGTGCCGAGTCCACGAAGGAGTGGGTGGCAAACTTGACTTTCTGATCTTCTCGGCCTCGCTGATGTCGAGAACACCTCCATTTCTCTCACCCATCGGTGAGCAGCAGCAGCATTACCGTTACCATCAAAAGTAGGGGGCTTGCATCTCATAAACACCCATAGTTGCAGCCTCGTGCCACCTCCCGCACAGTCTCCTCTTCCTCTTCCTCCTCATTATCGAGAGAAATAGTTTCGGGCTCCGGTTGCTCCCCCGAGGCCCGGTTTCTCTCCTTTCGTTCCCCTTCCTTCACAGCTTTGATGACTTCGGTCACCACAGACGTAAGATTGTCTGCATGACCTGATGTACTTCCTCCCAACAGCCTCCTTCACCGAGGCCCTTAAGTTCGCACTCTCATCCCCAGCTTCTGGATGAGGAGTCTCATTCTGCAGAACCTCTTTCTCAGCTCTAGGCCTTCCTCTCTTAGGCGTGGTTCACAACAGGGCCATCACGCCTCCCACCCCTAGAAGCTCTAGAAGATCTACCACCAGCCATTCTCTAACACACTGAAAGATTCAAACACCACACGGTCATTCAGGAAACAACTCAGTTTATGTCAAGTATAGTAAGTCCCTAATTACAGTGGCCAGTTGTGATTAGCCACTTACTGTACTCTTCATACCCCAAGTATTACCTGTCCTGACTACATCATTATTCAAACCTACATACAACACATAACATATACCATGCGCACATAAAACCGGTTAACCTTAAGAAAATACCTGATGGCACGCAGCTACTCAGTTTGGCATCCCATTCCCTTTCCGTCCCATTCTCAGTTTAAGTTAAGGTTTATTTTGAAAATTTACCCATTTCACCACTTAAACTTTGGCTCTGATACAACTTGTAAGGCCCGTTCCCGGGACGCCTACAGTTGGTCATTCATCGCACAGTAAACATATAATTACATTACATTAAGAAATCATTGCAGCGGAAACATTCAAAAATGACATCATCGTTTCATTATAATTACTTTTGCAAATAATACATCATTATCCGGTTACAAAATTCATGTTTGCATACATCACAAAAGCTATATAATTGGATGCCATCCCAAAGAGCTGAGTAGCTTCGCCATGCCATCTTCAGCAATCATTACCTGCCAAAGGAAAATGCAATAAAAGTCAGCGTTGCTGAGTGAGTTTAGTTTTAATAATAAAACATACTTTACTTTCATTAAAACCATTCCTTTATCATGCGATCATGCAACATACGTATACACAGATAATTTCATTATTATCTTCATCTCATTCATTATCTTCCATTCTTTTCGTTCATTCTGTCTTCCGAGTCTTTTGCGACAACATGGTCGCTCACCTCAATGGCAATCTCAATGATTGCTCGCTATCCGAGTCTTTTGCACCCCTAAGGTTGCTCACCCCAATTGCCCATCACGATAGCAAGCTATCCGAGTTTTTTGCAACAACAAGGTTTGCTCACCCCAAGGCAACATCACGATAGCTCTTACTCGAGTCTTTGCAACGACAAGGTTGCTCACCTCATAGGCCAATCTCATGATTGTCTCGCTATCCGAGTTTTTGCACCTCAAGGTTGCTCACCCCAATTGCCATCACGATAGCAAGCTATCCGAGTCTTTTGCAACAACAAGGTTGCTCACCCCAAGGCAACATCACGATAGCTCTTACTCGAGTCTTTTGCAACACAAAGTCGCTCACCCCAATAAATATGCTTGCAAGCCTTTCTTTCGTTCATTCACCGTTCATTAATGCATGCATTCTTACTTCATGTTCCTCTTTCATTATCTTTCGCTTTACATACATAATACTTCATTCCTTCATTCATTCATTCTTCATTCATTCATTCATTCATTAGCATGACATGTAAGCCACAAGAAAGATAAGCATACATCATAATAAGGAACATATCATACACATTAATCATATCATCATATAGGGCAATATCATACATTCATAATATGCATAAACATGCAACATCATCATAACGTCATCATCATCGTGCCTATATGCTCTCTAAGGCCATAACCATCCTCTTACATGCTCTACGGGTTACTTTACGTCAAAAACTTACATCTGCACCTTTCCCCGAAGGCCAGAAGTCAAACTACACGTTCCTTCGAGTGCAACAGCCCCATTGGGCGTATGGACACTCTTCAGTCGCATGGCCTCCATGCGACTGAACATCATGCGACTGAACTCATGCGGATGGTCATCTATGCGAATGAACATCCAATCGTGCGTATGGACCTTGTGCGAATGGGATTACTACGAATGGGCACCTATGCGACTAACCTCCTGCGTATGGACTCATGCGACTAAGCCTTTATGCGACTGAAGCCTCAGTCGCACATCCCTCATGCGACTGGACTCCCAGTCGTGCGACTGAGTCCCAGTCGTGCGAATGAACCTCCAATCGCCCTCATTCGGCCGTATGGCCTTCATTCGGTCGCCTAGCCCTAGCTGATGCAGAATGGAGTTCATCCCGAACCCAATCTGCAATTTTCGGCCCTCCAAGCTCATCCAAACCCATTCTAAGCCTAAATCAACCCTCCTGGGCCTTAGGAATGTATACCTTTAACACCATTACAAGCACACACAAGCCCGAAATCATGCTCTCTAAACACATCATACACATCACACCCAAATGGGTCAAACACACACACACATGAAAACGGGTTTTGAACACTTTCCAGCCCCAAAATCGGTTGAAAACAAGTAAAAGTGGGGTCCTAGAACTCACACAATCGAGCACAAAGACAAGAGCTTCGATTTGGCTCGCCACTCGACGGATTTGGACACCCGAATCACCCGAATCAACCCTTTTCTCCCTTTTCTCTTCTTTCTCTCTTCTCTCTTCTTGTGAGCTGAATTTTGTGAAGTGTGGGGAGAGTGGGCTGCCCTCTCCCTACACATATCACCACATTCCCGATTTTTCTTCGTTGGCGAGTTTGGTCTCTCGACTTTGGACTTTATTTCTTTTCTTTCTTCACCGGCTTCAAAATAATAAATTTCCGGGTGTTACACATCACTAATGTTTTTATTATGTAACCATTGATTAAAATGACTAACGGTGTCAGTCAAATCTGTTAACTGGTCCCACATCATTTGTCTTTTGTAAGGGTAATTTTGTCATTTTCTTTTTTAATCCTTTTTTTTATTATTTTCATAATTCCATCCATTTCCATTTTTACAATCATCTTATCATCATTCATGAACCATCACCACCACCAACTACACCCACCAGTCCATCACCGCTAACCACCCCCACCAACCACCTCGCTAACCATCCCACCAGCCACCAATTAGCAGGTGAAACACCATTAACATGTGAAATAACATAAAAATAAAAAAAATAAAAACACAAAAATATTCCCCTACTTTCCCTCTTTCATAAAAAAAATTAAAAAAAATAAAAATAATTCCCGTTTTTTTAACGAAATTCATTTTACACATGTGTAATATCGGATTTACACATTTGTAAATCCAGTACTACACATGTGTATAACTAGATTTACACATATGTAAACAACGGATGTACGATTTTTTTTAGAAAAGTATATCAATATGGTAGGCATTAAAAAGATAAAAAAATACTGAATTTATGGGGAATTGTTTTTGAAAAAATGATGTCGTGAAAAAAATATGGAAAGGCATGTGATTGCAGTGATAAAAAATGAGTGGTGGTGAGAGTGGTTCTTAGAGTTCTCACAAAAAAAGGTTCTCATTTGAACCCGTAAAATATATAGATAATATAGATATATATAGAGATATATATATATATATATATAGATATTATAGATATATATATATATTATATAATATATATTATATATAATATATATATAGGGGAGGGATCAAATGAAAACCACTCTTTTAATAGAAAACTAAGAAAACCACATTCAACCAATAAAATAATTTATTTATTTTTTTATTAAATCAATAAGGGTAAATTAGTAAAACTACATATATTTAATTATGTATTCTTTAATTTGAATCCCTTGATTCTCTCCCCCATATATCTCTCTCTCTTTCTTAAATTAATCTTTATCAAAATTCTTTATCATTATCATATAGTCATCGTAATACAATTTACATTATAAAAATATCTCTGCAATCATTTGAAGAAAAAGATGAATTTTACAAGAACCAATCAATAAAAAGAAGAATACCAGAAACCGGTAATCGATCGAAGAAAACCTTCAGCAAACCACGAGCGACTAAGAAACATAGGAACCATGAATCGACAAAGACGAAGAAGCTAATAATTGAACCATGAATCGAAGATAGATGAAGAAACCATCAATCTCGACTGCTTGAATCGAGGAAGACGATGTTGAATCTGAAGGTTTGGATTAACTTCATGATTATTCTCATGAATACTAGCTTACCAAATTCATATTAGGAAGGACATCGTCATTCGAATAATGATAGGATACATATACGTACATACGAGGTTTACATGCATGGAAACTCATGTTCATATGTGTAAAGTGTATGCAACGAACGTATACATACATGTAATCCCACATATGCATCTTGTAAACTTTCGAGTCCATTAATTTTTTTACCTATGACACATGTTACGATTACATAGACAACTGTTTCATATACGTAATTTTGTAAGCTTACCTAGTTTACAAGATTTGAGATTCGTTTTGGTGGGACATTGAAGTTGGATTAGGTTACGTATACGTAACACAATATTTCATATGCATAACA
>CM046034.1:44599585-44609585 GCA_025215565.1 Flaveria ramosissima
CATGAGAGACCATGTGACCGAATAGGGTCCATACGCCCGAATGGCCAAAATATTGACTGTCTTTCGGGAAGTGCAGACGTAGGCTTGGACCTTTGGGGTTGTAGACGACGTGATGGGCATGGATGATGTAAAATGATTTATGATGATGAGCTGATGATGATGATGATGCGATGCATGCTGATGTGTGATATCGTATGGTTATGTATGATGCGATGCGCGTGATTCGTGTGATGTTTGATGTTGTGTGATTGTGTGATGTTGTATGTTATGCATGATGTATGTTATAGGTGTGCGATGTTGCCTTGTGTGATTGATGGTGTATGTTGTTATGTTCTTTATTATTATGTATGATTGTCTTCCCGTGATTTGCGTTGAACGTTAATGAATGTAATTAAAGTATTATGTAACGTAAAGTGGAAGATAATGAAAAGAGGAACGTAATGAATGAATGCAAGCATGAACGAACAAATGAGAGTAAGGATGGCTTGCGAAAGAAGAAAGGAGGTTCACGACTCATTGAGAGTTGTTAGCTCAACTGTGTGTGTATTATAGCGTGCGATCTTGGCTTACTCATAAGGGGACATAGACACAGTAGGGAGTTCAGTTTTGGTAACTGCTCCGATACGTGCGATGTGGTATTTACTGTGTGCTATGTAGCGTGCGATTTTGGCTGCCTCGTGTGGTTTATGTAGCGTGCGATCTTGGCTAACCCATAAGATGGCGTGCGATTCTGGCTAAACCCCGAGAGTTCTCACACACACAGGGGGAGTCGGTCTTGGTGACCACTCTGTTGGTGCGATTTATGCGATATGTACGATGGACAACATAAGGTAAGCGTGCGATTTTGGCTAACTCATGTGGATTACGTAGCGTGCGATCTTGGCTAACTCATGAGATAGCGTGCGATTTTGGCTACCTTATGTGTGCGATCTGTGCGATATGTACTTCGGGTACGATGATGCGATGGTGCGATTTTTGCGATATGTGCGATGGACAGGATAAGGGTAGCGTGCGATTTTGGCTAACTCATGTGGATTATGTAGCGTGCGATCTTGGCTAACCCATGAGATAGCGTGCGATTTTGGCTACCTTGTGTGTGCGATCCGTGCGTTATGTACTTCGGATACGATGATGCGAAGGTGCGATTTGTGCTAAAAATGTGATATGTATGGAATGAGCGAACGTAAGAAAAGATGTTATAACGAATGAAGCGAATGATAAAGTACCGTGCAATGATTAATGAATGGAAGAATGTAACGAACGTAATGGAAGATAATAATTATATTATCTGTATGTATGTATGTTGTGTGATCGCGTACGAAGTTAACGAATGGTTTTATAAAGGAAGTAAAGTATGTTTTATTTAAAACTAGAACTCACTCAGCAACACTGACTTTGATGTGTTTCCAGTTGACAGGTATGTTGCTGAGGATGGCACGGGGCGGCTACTCAGCTTATTTTGGATGGCATCCATATTTATAATACTTTTGTAATGAAATGGAACATGTATTTTGTAATTGGAAAACGATGTATTAAATTGCAAAAGCCTTTATTATTAAATGGAATATTTAGTTTAAATGTTTCTGCTGCAACGTTTTATGAAATTTAAATGTAATTATATGTCTTATGTGCAATGAGATTCCAACTGTAAGCGTCCCGAGAACGGAGCCTTACAAGTTGGTATCAGAGCCAAAGTTTAAGTGAAATGGGTAAAATTTAAAATAAACCTTAACTTAAACTGAGAATGGGACGGAAAGGGAATGGGATGCCAATCTGAGTAGCTGTGTGCCATCAGGTATTTTTGTAATGATAACCGGTATTATGTGCGTATGTTATGTGATTTACGTGTTGCTGGTAGATTTAGATACTGATATAGTCAAGACAGGTAATGCTTGGGGTATGAAGAATAAAGTAAGTGGCTAATCACAACTGGCCACTATAATTAGAGACTTACTATACTTGACATAAACTGAGCTGTTCCTTGAATGACCGTGTTAGTGTTTGAATCTTTCAGTGTGTTTAGAGAATGGCCGGTGGTAGATCTTCGAAAGCTTCTCGTGGTTGAGGTGGTGGTGGATGTGGTGCTGAACCACAGGTCACAAGAGGAAGGCCTAGGGCCGAAGAAGTGGTTCATGAGGAACCCGAGACCCCTCATCCGGAGGGCGGTGATGAGAATGCTAATCTGAGGGCCTCGATGAGAGAGGCGGTCATGGAGGAAGTGCATCAGGTCATACAGACGATCCTACCGTCTGTGGTGACCGAAGTGATTAAGGCTGTAAAGGAAGGATAGAGGAAAGAGAGGAACAGGTCCTCGGGAGGACGGGAGCAACCGGAGCCTGAAACGGTTCTCTCTGATGATGACGAAGAGGAGGAGGAAGAGCCTGCGCCGGAGGCGGCACGAGGCTGTAATTATGGGGCGTTTCAACGATGCAAGCCCCCTACTTTTGATGGTAATGGCACTGCTGCTGCTGCTCACCGATGGGTGAGGGAAATGGAAGCTGTTTTAAATATCAGCGAGTGCCAAGAAGATCAGAAAGTAAAATTTGCTACCCACTCTTTCGTGGACTCAGCTTTGTGCTGGTAGGACAACATAGTCCAAGTTGAGGGAAGCAGGGCTATCAGAAGGATGAGATGGTCAGAGTTGAAAAGGCTGGTGATTGAGGAGTTCTGTCCTCATCGTGAGATGGATAAAGTTGAAAGAGAGTTCCTGCAGCTGGAGGTGGGAACCATGACACATCAGCAGTACACCACAAAATTCAACGAAATGGCACGGTTGGTGCCGGATCAGGTGACACCTCTTTCACGAAAGATCAAGAGGTACATTCAGGGCTTGCCGGCGGATATCCGTAGGCACATGATCGCTGCCCGACCGAGCACGTTTAGGTCGGCAGTTGATTTGGCGGGGAGGTTGTATGATGAAAGAACTGTAGTGGTGGTGACTGAAGACAGCGAGAAAGGTGATGGAGACCGGAACTGGAGTGGGAAGAGGACTAGACGGGGTGGTGTCCCGACGAATAATAAGCACGCACGGGGGGATGAGCGTCGTGTGGTCACACCTGGTGCGGGGTCGGATAGATGTGGTAAATGCGATATGGAGCATTCGGGAGAATGCAAAAGGGGACCAAATACTTGCTTCAAGTGTGGAAAGCCTGGTCATGTGGCTACAGAATGTGGGACTATGAGATGTTATAATTGTGGAGAAATTGGCCACATGAGCAGGAACTGTAAGAAGCCAAGGGCGGAAGGTTCGGGAGTGAAGAGGACCAAAGGAGAAGGACAGAGGGCGAACGCAGCGCCTACACGATGAGGCAAGGAGGCTAGGGCGGACCCCGATGTTGTCTCAGGTACATTTCTAGTAAATCAATCCTTAGCCTTTGTGTTATTCGATGCTGGCGCTAGTAAAAGTTTTATTCATGTTGCCTTCTGTGCTGAATTGCATGTTAGTGGTATGAATATAGATACGCCCTTCGATGTAGTCCTAGGAGTGTATTGTTTGGCGGACTACGGAGCGAACATTGTGTGTTGCAAAAAGATGATACGGTTGACAGCGCCTGACGGGGTCACGGTGAAGGTTTAAGGTGATCGAGGCTACGATTGAGAAGCTTGAAAGGATCAAAGCCTTGATGAAGGTAGCCAGAGATAGACAAGAAGTCGTGTGTGGATAAACGACGTATATCGATTGAACTCCAGGTGGGACATTGGAAAAGAGATGAGATAGTATTGCAGGCGACGGTTTAAGGAATAACAGGTTTCGGGGACTAAACCTATATAAGGGGGGTGGATTTGTAACGCCCGGAAATTTTCTTTGAAGCCGACAAAAGAAGAAAAAGAAATAAAGTCCAAAGTCGAGGGACCAAACTCTCCAACGAGAGAAACTTTGATAATGGGAGTGTAAAAGGGGGAAGACACCCCATTCTTCCCATTTTCAGCCAAAGAGGAGAGAAGAGAAGGAGAAAAAGAGGAGAAAAGCTTGGTTCGGGTGGATTCGACCGTGGAAATCGTCATGTAGCAGGTCAAATCGAAGCTCTACTCGACGGGATCGTTTGTGTGAGTTCTAGGACCCCTCTTTTACACGTTTTTGAATGATTTTGGGGCTAGAACACATCTGAAAACCCTTTTTTCGAGTTTTGGGTGTAAACCCGTTTTTATGCATGTGTGTATGTGTATGATTCGTTTGGGGCTTGATTTCATGCTTGGTTATGCTTGAATGATCTCGTTGTATGCTTCCATAAGGTTTAGGATGGTTGATTTGGGCTAAAATAGAGTTTGGAGGCCGAAATTGTCGGCTGCAGTTCGGGATTAACTGCATTCGGCGCACAGCTAGGGTTATGCGACTGGAGGTCCATGCGACCGAATGGCATGCAACTGGGTCCATACGCACGGTAGGAGTGCGATTGAGGTTCATTCGTATGTGAGTAGTGCGACTGAGGGTCATACGTATGAGGGCTATACGACTGAAGGAAATGCGAATGAAGGCTATGCGACTGAATGAAATGCGAATGAGGGTCATGCGACTGAAGGTCATGCGACTGGAGTTCATACGCCTTTGAGTCGTGCGATTGAGGTCCATACGCACGAAAGGTGTGCGACTGAGGGCCATTCGCATAAAGGTCATGCGACTAAGGTCCCATACGCCCAGATGCCATGCGACTGAGCTTCATTCGCATGGGAAGCATGCGATTGGAGGCTATGCGACTGGAGGTCCATTCGCCTGAGTGTTCTCATACGCATGAGAGACCATGTGACCGAATAGGGTCCATACGCCCAAATGGCCATAGTATTGTCTGACTTTCGGGAAGTGCAGACGTAGGCTCGGACCTTTGGGGTTGTAGACGACGTGATGGGCATGGATGATGTAAAATGATTTATGATGATGAGCTGATGATGATGATGATGCGATGCATGCTGATGTGTGATGTCGTATGGTTATGTATGATGCGATGCGCGTGATTCGTGTGATGTTTGATGTTGTGTGATTGTGTGATGTATGTTATGCATGATGTATGTTATAGGTGTGCGATGTTGCCTTGTGTGATTGATGGTGTATGTTGTTATGTTCCTTATTATTATGTATGATTGTCTTCCCGTGATTTGCGTTGAATGTTAATGAATGTAATTAAAGTATTATGTAACGTAAAGTGGAAGATAATGAAAAGAGGAACGTAATGAATGAATGCAAGCATGAACGAACAAATGAGAGTAAGGATGGCTTGCGAAAGAAGAAAGGAGGTTCACGACTCATTGAGAGTTGTTAGCTCAACTGTGTGTGTATTATAGCGTGCGATCTTGGCTTACTTGTAAGGGGACATAGACACAGTAGGGAGTTCAGTTTTGGTAACTTCTACGATACGTGCGATGTGGTATTTACTGTGTGCTATGTAGCGTGTGATTTTGGCTACCTCATGTGGTTTATGTAGCGTGCGATCTTGGCTAACCCATGAGATGGCGTGCGATTCTGGCTAAACCCCGAGAGTTCTCACACACACATGGGGAGTCGGTCTTGGTAACCACTCCGTTGGTGCGATTTATGCGATATGTACGATGAACAGCATAAGGGAAGCGTGCAATTTTGGCTAACTCATGTGGATTATGGAGCGTGCGATCTTGGCTAACCCATGAGATAGCGTGCGATTTTGGCTACCTTATGTGTGCGATCCGTGCGATATGTACTTCGGGTACGATGATGCGATGGTGCGATTTGTGCGATATGTGCGATGGACAGCATAAGGGTAGCGTGTGATTTTGGCTAACTCATGTGGGTTATGTAGCGTGCGATCTTGGCTAACCCATGAGATAGCGTGCGATTTTGTCTACCTTATGTGTGCGATCCGTGCGTTATGTACTTGATAAGATATGTTAACACGAATAGGATAAGCTTGGGTGACCATGCAAAGCAAATTACCATTACGGGTGCACACGTAATTGCAATTTCCAGTGCATGTGAAGCCTGGCAGATCTTGCCATGAGATAACGATCATAGTTAGTACAAATCTTCCATACAATTCCTCGGGACACTTGAGTTCCATTTCTTATAAGACTTTGTTAATAAGGAAACATCTATAAGCTTTGCTCTTATGTGAGCTCTAATCTAACTGGAGTCTACATGGAGATTCATATTGTGACACTAGTCCTATTCCCAGTGAGACGTTGCTTCTTTTAGCATTTCAAAAATTATGCAATTGACTGTTTATTTGGAATGTACATGGTATTTGGAGAGTTGCAGCAGAGTAATGATACTCCCTTCACATGTATTATGAAGCATTAGCAGCTTAAACGTTCTAGCATTATGCCTTGATGGAGTAATCGGATGTCATATGACCAGTTTAAGCATTGTTCTCGGTATATCGTGGATGTGGTGGGAACGCTGCGGGGAACCCTATATATAAGCATCACCGTATACTAAGAATATGCCTGAACTTGGCTATGTGATGATTTTGATTAATTAAAGTAGGATATGGTAGAAATGATAAGGTAACAAGGTTGGTTGTACATACAAGAGATTCTTGACGTTATAGTCAAAAGAGTATGACAGGAAAAGAGAAACAGTAGGTTTGACCTATTGGATTGAGAGAAATGAAAACTATAATGAGTATCAACATCTATGTTGAAAACTAGGAGATTAAGTATGTTGCTTACTCATTAATGGGTAAATCCCTTACATGGTAGAATGCCCAAGCTTCAGTCTAGGGGATGCTACGATAGCCATGGTTTGATAAGCTCAAAGCTTTGGTGAGTAAGGACTAGTGCCCGATGAATGAGATGCAGAGGTTAGAGTTGGAATTCGGGAATTATGTAATATGGGGTCAGGTAATGCCCCTTCTACGGACATAATTCATAAGTTGGCAAAGCTGGTGTCACACCTTGTGGCATCTGGATCAAAAAGTATTGAGATAGATATTAGGAAGATCTGGTAAGTAGTAGAAAGTATTTGGAGAGTCGAAAAAGCAAGCTAGTGGTAAGGTAGACAACAAGGCCAATGTTGTGAACCTAGCTATATCAGTTGATGCAGTTAAGCCAGTATGCGTTAAATGTGGATGCTTTCCTAACCATTACCATAACGTGTGCTCTAGGTTGAGTCGGACAACAGGACAAGTTGAAAACAATCAGATTTAGGAAATGGCTAAAGCCGGTAAATAAGAACAATGAAATTATAGAAATAAAGATAATGTAAATTAAGGTAATACATAACGCAGTCATACATTTGTGATTGGAGCAAACGACGCTCGCCAAGACCCAAATGTCGTTACAGGCATGTATCTTATTATCAGTCAATACGCATATGTTTGATATTAGGATAGAAGATACCTTTGATTCTTCCAAATTCACTTCTTTACTTGGTATGAACCCTAGTTGCTTAGAAGTTAGTTACCCGGTTTAGATGATCAATGGTAATAATTAGAGGTCACATATAAGTACAAGAAGATAATATCTTTGACATAGACTTAATACCATTTGGATTGGTTATTGGAACATGAAGCCAAGATATTCCATCTAGAGAAGGTAGTATGTAATTATTTATCAAATGGCGAAGTGCTTAAGATCTAAGGAGAATGACCTAGAAGGATTTAAGACTCATTTCTTGCATGAAGATTTGTCGATGCCTAAAGAAGCGGTGTTACGGATTTCTAACACGTGTGGTAGAAAAGAAGACTAAGAAAAAAGTTGAAGATATTCCTATTGTACGAGATTTTCCAAAGGATTTTTTTCTAATGACTTATCAAGATTGCCCCTCCTCGTTAAGTAGAGTTCTAGAATGATCTGATCTCGGGAGCAACTCTTATTGCAAAGACACCCTATTGGTTAGCACCATCGGAAATGCAAGAAATATCAAGGCAACTACAAGAAATCTTGGATAAAAGTTTTATTCGACCTAGTACCTGATTTGGGGAGCATCGACCTTGTTGGTCAAAAATAAGGGTTGGTCGATCCAGTTGTGCATAAATTATTGAAAGTTGAACAAGTTGACTATATTAAAAAAACCTCATACCCTCTCTCCAGGAATAATGATCTATTTGATCAGTTGCATGTAGGAAGCAACGTACTTTTTAAGGATCAATCTCCGGTTAGGTTATTATTAGTTGAGGGTTCAAGAAGACGATATTGAAAGACAACCTTTAGAACTTGTTATGGAAATTACGAGTTCTTAGCTATGTTGTTGGATTTGACAAACGCTCCCGTTGTATTTATGGAATTACTGAATCGAGTATGTAAGTCATACCAGGATAAGTTGCGATTGTGTATATAGATGGTATCGTCATCGATCCGCGATCAAAGAAAGAACACGAACAACATCTACGGGAGATAATAAAGTTATTAGGAGAAGAGAAACTCTATGTCAATTCTCCAATTGTGAGTTCTGGTTGCGTGAAGTGAAATTTCTAGGTCACGTGGTCAATGAGAAGGGAATCCACCTTGATCCTAGGAAGATCGAAGTAGTCAAGTGGGATACACCTAAGACGCCTTTGGAAATATGACATTTTTAGGATTGGATGGATACTACCGATGGTTCATTGCAAATTTCTTGAAATTCGCTTAGCTGTTGACAATGTTAACCCAAAAGGATAAGAAATTCGATTGAGAATCTAAGCAAGAAAATGCTTTTCAAATGTTAAAGGTTTAAGTTGTGTAACGCTCCAAAATTGACTCTTCCCGATAGGTCAAGTGATATAGTGGTATTCAACGATGCCTCACATCAAGGATCGGGTTGTGTGTTAATGTAAAAGGATAAGATGATTGCTTACGCCTCATGTCAGCTGAAGGTTCACAAAAAAAAAAAAAGAATTATACGACACATGGCCTGGAATTAGGTGCGGTGGAATTCGCACTTAAGACATGGAGGCATTATCTGTACGGGACTAAGTGTGTTATCTACACTGATCATAAAAGTCTTCAAAACAATTTTGATCAGAGGGAACTGAATATGCGCCAAAGACGATGGATAGAACTTCTCAGTGACTATGATTGTGAGATCCGATATCATCCTAGAAAGACAAACGTGATGGCTGATGCCTGGAGTAAGAAGGAACGTGTTAAACCCTTACGTGCGTGAGCATTAGGAATAAGCATTCAATCGAATCTGAAAAACTCAAATTCTGACAGAAGAAGGTGAAGTGCTGAAGGAAGAGAATATTGCAAGTGAGAAGTTTTGAGGCTTGGATAAACAGATGAACTGTAAGGAGGATGGTGTACGGTACTTTATGGATTGTATATGGGTACCTAAGTGGGGAGATGTTCAAACCCTAGTTATGAACGAAGCGCACAAGTCCAAATATTCTGTTCATCCTGGAGCAGACAAGATGTACCAAAATCTTAAAGAGTTGTACTTGTGGCCAGGCATGAAGAAAGACATTGTGACATATGTAAGTGAATGTCTGACATGTTCGGAAGTCAAAGCCGAACATCAGAAACCATCAGGACTATTACAGCAACTGGAAATTTCCGAATGAAAATGGGAAAAGATAGCGATGGACTTCATCACTAAGCTGCCTAGAAGAAGTAGTGGGCATGATTCGATTTGGGTCATTCGCGAGGATTATAAGATGGAAAGGTTAGTGAGACTATACGTGAATGAGATCTTGGCTAGGCATGGGGGCATGTGTCAATCATATCAGATCGTGACAGTCGATTTACATCGCGGTTGTGGCAGACTCTACAGAAAGCAATGGGCACTCGATTGGACTTAAGTACTACCTATCATCCACAAACGGATGGTCAGAATGAATGTACGATACAAAAAATTTTGAAGACATGCTTAGGGCATGTGTGATTGACTTTGGTGGGAGTTGGGATACCCACTTACTGTTGATCGAATTCTCTCATAACAACAGTTGTCATATGAGCATTGGATGTGCTCCGTTTGAGGCGTTGTATGGAATGAAGTGTAGGTCGCCTGCATGCTGGTTTGAAGTCGATGAAAGCCAATTGACAGGACCTGATTATTATTCTGGAAACGACCGATAAAATATTTCAAATCAAAGTTAGACTTAAGGTGACCAGAGAT
>CM046034.1:44612085-44918666 GCA_025215565.1 Flaveria ramosissima
TATAGATATATGTATGTAGGTATATATATATATGTATATATATATATATTATGTATATATATATGTATGTATGTATATTATATATAACATATATATACATATATGTATATATATACATATATGTATATATACATATATATGTGTATATGTATATATATATATATTGCATTTGTAGGGGGTCGAGTATATAAATATATCAGTATATTTAGGTGAGTATGAATATATATGTTTGAGTGTGGTCATGTGATGTGATGATATATATATATATATATATAATATATAGATATATTATAGATATAATATATATATATATATATATATATATGTATAATAATATATTCTATATAATATGGGTTAGAATGAGTATAAAATATCATCGTGTTGTAAATTGATTTTGACGCGTACGGTTATGCGGTTATAGATACAAATACGCAGGAAAATAATAATGTGGGTATATGAATTAATTATATACACATACGTCTTAATTATGTGAGAAAACTAATTATTTATGTAATATTTATATGTATATGTTATGTGTGGGTGGCGTGATAAATCCGAACCTAGACGAAATGGAATTATTATAATACTTATTAAACACATTTTAAATTCGATTATATAAATTTTAGGTGCTTGACTGATTTGGTTCGCACCCATTATTAGTGGCTTACCGTGTGTCATACTACTCGTATGAAATCAAAGTGAGTTTCCCGGCCCCGTGTTTATTACAATTGTTTAAAAACATCAAGGGGAAAAGTGTGCTCAGCCCTTTTTTTGCTGTGAACTCATTTATTCATTTGCGACTATGTGATACTGTTTTACAAGTTTATATCTGGTACATATATGAGTTTTCTATGTGGTTCTTTATTCACAACTATTTAACTTCGGTGTTGGAGCCGACAGACAGGTATTGATAGTACTATTGGGTTGACACCCCCACCCTTGTTTGTTAGTATAGTAGTTGGGACTAACAGTGACCACGGACGGGTCTTAGGGTGAATATGTTCCGACAAGATCTTTGTGTAAGTCATAGGTTTAGTTATGAGGCTCATGTTTACTTGTGATATTGCTTGCTTATAACTGTATGCACTCATGTCCTACCAAAGTATTACACAACATCAAGTTTTGTTTATTATTTTAAACCTGCGAACTCATCAACAATATGTTGACCTTTTGAGCATATCTTTTCAGGTAACAACCATTGAGATAGCTAGGGATGCTGCCTTAGTGATGACCTTATGATTGTATTTAGAGTCTGGCCTTGATGTTTCTGACATTATGTTTTGTTGGGTTTATCTCTGTTCAACATGTTTGTTTACTTGTTCCCGGGTTATGGGATTTAACTTCATTTGGCTGTTTCACTATGTTTGTCGTGGAATTGACTAACTGTTGATGCATGTATGTCCCTAGATCATGATATGTAATGTAATAGATCTTGTTTATCTGATTCTATGTAATTTGATATGATTAATGAAATGAGATTGATTGTTTGTGATTTGTAATGTCTAATATTTCATTAATGAGTCAATATTGAATTGATTAATTGGGTTTGTGATTGTTTGAATGGTTACACATCAAGTTATATTAATTAAAACATTCAAACTTAACTTAATGAAGTTCTCATGCGAATGGCCCATGCGAATGGACCATACGCATGAATAACTTCATACGATTGACTCAGTCGCACGACTGAACCAGGAGACTGGATCAGTCGTATGATTGACACATAAGATTGGCTCAGTCGCACGACTGAACACTCAGTCGTGCGGATGAATCAACCGCATGGTTCAATCGCACGACTAAACCATACTTATGGTCCAGTCGCACGATTGAACAACACTAACCTATAAATAGACCCAATTCGTGGAAAAACGTAAGCATTCATACCATTACGACTCCAGACGTACCCTAGCCGTCCAGAAGCCTCCCAAATCGTTCTCCAAGTTCACAGAACACATTAGATCGATTCCCAATCGACTTCTAACGTTAGATTCAATTCTTGATTGATTCTTCGTGTGTTCTCACTGATTGGATCGCCAATCAAATAGGATTCCGCACTATTTGATCTGGTTTACACGCTAATCACTAGGTATTTCGTTCAAATACCAGATCCTAACAAGTGGTATCAGAGCTTTGGCTCTTGATTACGTGTGATTCAATCAAGATTGCATAAAAGTTTGTGTTTTTGCACTAAAAACGCAATCTTTGGTTTCAAAAGTGATCTTGGACGTTCCCTGCTCATCAAAGTTTGGTTTCTACGGACTTAGGCAATCAGACCTTGCGAAAATTCAAATTTTTACAGCTGAAACACGTCAAACCTAGAAAATTTCGCAAAACAGCAGCTTCAGTCGCACGAGTGACCCATTCGCACGACTGGACTCCATTCGCATTGCCCATTCGCACGATTGGACCTAGTCGCACCTTCATTCGTCCGATTGAACCGTTCGTTCGCATAGCTCATTCGTATCAGATTCATTCGCACAACTGAACCAATCGCTCAGTTCAGCCGCACGATTGAACCAGTCACAGAGTTCATACGCACGACTAGACCATTCGCATCCTTCAGTCGCACCAGTGACAGTTTGTGTTATTAGACTTAAAGTTTTTCGCCATGGAAGATCAAATGTCAGCCTTTACTGCTGGGAAGGACTCTAGGATACAGAACCTGCTGTTGCTTGAGAGCGAGGTGGTAATCATAATAAACCACCCAAGCTCTTGACGTTAGATGAGTTTCCTCACTGGAAACAACGTTTTGAGATCTACCTCAATGGAGTGGATCCGAATCTGTGGGAAGCCATCGAGATTGGATATAGTACACCGGTGGGAGCTGATGGAGTTAAGCTAACATTAGGAGGGATGACGGACGCGCAAAAAGTTAAATACAATGCAGAGAAAACAGTTTATGCATTGATTACACAGTCTATCCCTAAAGACATATTCCACCAGTACTCAGAGAATAAGCAGTCCAAGAAACTGTGGGATGAGCTTGAAAAGAGGTATGACGGGAATGCTTCGTTGAAGGCAATCAAGGCTAAGGAGTTAAAGAAGGAATTCGATAACTTCTCATCGATTGGTAACGAGAGTTTAGACGACTTCATAGATAGATTCTACCATTTGATGAGCGAACTGCATACACATGGGGTGGATACTACCATGGAAGAGAAAGTTAGTAACTTTGCAGACGGATTGCCTAAAAAGTGGGCTTCATTCGTGTCTAACCTGAGACAGAATGGAATGCTGGCAAAGCTGGATATTAATGACTTCATTCTTAAGTTGCGAGAAGAAGCACTTAGGATGAAGTACAGAGCTCAGAAGTCTTCGTACACTCAAAATCCAGCTTTGTACAACGCCACGCCGCAAGCTAAGACATCTGGAGCACCTCTCCAAACTGCATTTGTGTCTAGCTCATCGGGTCCTTCACATGCTTCTCCTTCAGGATCAGACACGTCAGGGTCTTCTTGTACCCACTATATTGGATCTGAAGCAAGTGCTACTAAACTGAAGACCGAGAGCCTCGGTAATGTGATTGTGGAAGTAGCTCGAGAGCATATGGATCTTTTGGTAGCAGTGGTTCATTCATATGATGGACTTGTTGCCGGGAAGATTGGAAACTACCATCTGGCAGACGAGGACTACGAGCAGGTGGACGAAATGGAGCTTGAGAGGATGGACATAATGTGGGCCTTAGCTAGTGCTGTCCGGAGGGCGAAGAAGTTTGTTAAAAAGACCGGACAGAACTTGGTAGCTACTAAGGATACCACATTTGGCTTTGACAAGAGCAAAGTGACCTGCTTCAACTGTGGAGAGAAGGGGCACTTCAAGAGAGAATGTGTCAAGCCAAAGAAGACGGGTAACGGGAACCCGTTCTCATCCTTCACTCGTCAAGACAAGCAAGCTACTAGTTCTACTTCATCAAGCAAGGATCCAAAAGCCTTGACTGCTCATGATGATGAAGGACAGGATTGGAGTTTCAGGTTTGTCTCTCCAGGGGAATCAAACATTGCAAGTGTAGAAGATATTGACGATGATTCCGCGAGTGAAGGAGATCTAGCAGTTGAGATAGCGATGTCGCATAGTGAAGAAGCAACTGCAGCCGAGGTCAGTTACAAGCCTAAAGAAGAGACTACCACGTCAGAGACAGAAAAGATAAAATCACCAGAACCAGAGACATCTGATGCTGCGTTGATGGCTAACTCTTCTGAACCAACTCAGGGTGTTCGATACAGTGCTGAAACTAACACGTGGATTGTAGACAGCGGAGCATCCAGGCACATGACAGGAAATAGGGCCCTTTTATCAAACGTCAAGCAAATAAAAGGAGGGCATGTTTCATTTGCTGGAAACAAGGGAGGCTATATCACAGCTCAGGGAGAAGTGGGGAATCAGAAAGTTAAGTTTGATAAGGTGAACAATGTTCAACAACTTCAAAATAACTTACTTTCTGTTTCCCAAATCTGTGATAAGGGGTTTAAGGTTATCTTCGACAACAAGAAGTGTTACGTGCTGAAGAAAGACTATGTGATCCCAGAGGACCAAGTTCTGATGACTGCTTCAAGATATAAAGACCTTTATGTCTTGGATCTGTCAACAGCTGCTACAACGGATCATGAGGTTCAGTGCTTTCTATCTAAAGCTACTGAGAAGGATTCCATCTCCTGGCATAGGAGAATGGGACACATTAGTCAAAGGAAGATGAATCACTTGATTCAGAAGGATCTGGTGAGAGGAGTTAATGTCAAAAACTTCCAGCTTCCTGACTTTTGTGTAGCTTGCAAGAAAGGCAAACAGACGAAGAAGTCTCATAAGGAAAAGAAAGTTCATTCAATAGAACTTCCTCTTGAACTTCTTCACATGGATCTGTTTGGTCCAGTCAGTACAAAGAGCATTGCAGGCGACTTATACTGTTTTGTGGTCACTGATGACTACTCAAGGTTCACTTGGGTAATGTTTCTGAAATCCAAATCAGAAACATTTGAGTCATTCAAGGAGTTAGTAACCACACTGGAATCTCTCTACAAGCTGAAGGTTAGACAAGTACACTCAGACAACGGGACGAAATTCAAGAAACATCAATTCACTTCCGCCTACACGCCTCAGATGAATGGAGTTGCTGAGAGAAAGAACAGAAGCTTGATAGAGACAACACGGACTATGCTGGCAGACTCGAAACTGCCTATCCAATTCTGGATTGAGGCAGTGGCGAATGCATGTTATACACTGAATCGAATCCTGATAGTCAAGCGCCACGGAAAGACATGTTACAAGCTACTACAAAGACGCAAACCAAATTTAGAGTATCTTGAACCTTTTGGCGCGCCGTGCACACTTCTGAAGAAGACACAAGAAGGCAAATTCAGCAAGAAGGTGGATGAAGAAATCTTTCTAGGATACAACATACCGAACAAGCGAGTTTACAACAACTCAACGGGTCTTGTAGAAGTGTGGTGTAATGTTGACGTTCAGAGATATACCACACCACCTACTGGCAAAGGACCCGCCTACTTCTTCGACTATGATGGATTCTTCAAGTCCTTCAACATCCCTCTCTCTCCCTCGGATGATGAGTTAGCTACTAGGATGATGTATGATATCTTGAATACACCATCTAGCTCACAGGGAGAATCATCTACTCAGTCAGGGGGAGTAGTCGATGACGGTGACTCCTCCTCTGAAGATGAAGCTGAAGAAGATGACCAGAACAGTCAGGAGGAACAGGTTCCAGTTCCTGAAAGTCCACAAGCATCTACGAGTGATGCACCTTCGACTTCGGAACCTCAAACTCCAACTACCTCAGATGCAGAACCAAATGTTTATAATCTTGGCTCTGAGGTAACTGTTCCTACTACTCCAGGATCACGACTTAACGTCTATCATCCCCTAGACAATGACATTGGGGATGTCAGATCAGGAGTACAAACCCGAAATCAGCTTTATTCAGCTGATTACACCTCGGTTATGGAGAAGGGTTACATTCATGATGGTGCTTATCGGTGTTTTGTCTCGCAGTTTGAGCCAAAATATGTCAGTGATGCACTAAATGATGAGGCGTGGGTGAGTGCCATGCAAGAAGAACTTCTTCAGTTCAAGAAGTTAGGTGTATGGACTCTGGTTGATAGACCTAAAGGTGCTAAGGTTATTGGCACCAAATGGGTCCTGAAATGCAAGAAGGATGACCAAGGGGTCATTATCAGGAACAAAGCTCGATTGGTGGTTCAGGGTTTTCGCCAAGTCGAGGGGATTGACTACAATGAGGTGTTTGCACCCGTGGCAAGGATGGAAGGCATTCGTATCTTCCTTGCCTATGCATCGTACATGAAGATTAAAGTCTATCAATTAGACGTGAAGAGTGCATTCCTTCATGGAGAAATCAGAGAAACAGTCTATGTCAGTCAACCCGAGGGATTTGAAGATCCTTATCATTGGGATAGAGTTTACAAGCTCGACAAGGCTTTATACGGGCTTCATCAAGCTCCAAGAGCTTGGTATGAGAAACTCTCGACTCATCTTGTGAAACACGGCTTTCGCAAGGGGAGTCATAGACTGCACGCTGTTCATTAAAGAAAAAGATGGCGATCTACTGCTCGTACAGATCTATGTTGATGACATAATCTTCGGTTCAAAGAACGAAGAGTTATGCAAAGAGTTTGAAGCAGTTATGAAGAAAGAGTTTGAGATGAGTGCTATGGGGGAGATGAAGTTCTTTCTCGGGTTACAGGTGGATCAGACACCAAATGGGATCTTTCTACATCAGACCAAGTATGTGGGAGACATTCTCAGTCGCTTTGATATGGAGAATGCTTCTACTGCTGGGACTCCACTTGCTACGAATCACGACATAGCACCTGATGAAAATGGAGATCTTGTAGATGCCACGATGTACCGAGGGATGATTGGATCCCTCATGTATCTCACTGCCTCAAGACCTGATATCATGTATGCTACATGTTTATGCTCTAGATATCAGGCTAAGCCTAAGGTCAACCATCTGATAGGGGTCAAGAGGATTTTTCGTTATTTGAAGGGTACACCCACACTTGGGTTGTGGTATCCTCATGATGATGACTTTGAGCTTACCGCATATAGTGACTCGGATTACGGGGGCTGCAAGATGAACTACAAGTCTACATCAGCAGGGTGTCAATTCTTTGGGAGAAGACTAGTTACCTGGCAGTGTAAGAAGCAGACATCGGTTGCATTGTCAACCTGTGAAGCTGAATATGTTGTTGCTGCAAGTTGCTGTTCACAAATCATCTGGATTCAACAGCAAATGCGGGATTACGGTTTAAAGTTCTCTTCTACTCCTATTTTTGTTGATAATTCTGCTGCAATTGCAGTAACTAAAAATCCGGTCCAACATCCTAAGACTAAACATATCGGTATTAAATACCATTTCATAAGAGACTGCTTTGAAAAGAACTTAATTGATGTGGTAAAAATTAATACTGATTTTCAACGCGCTGACCTCTATACTAAAGCCTTTGATAAACCACGTTTTCAATATTTGCTAGAGGTCAACGGCGTTAAAAAGAAAAGTGAGGTTATTCCTGATGATGATCATGTGTAGTCCGATGTAGTTTAGTTAAATTTTTCTTTTTTATTTTATTTTATTTGTTTATTTTAGTCTGTTTAATTTAAACTCATGTTATTTTGCTGTTTATTAAAATCCTAAAATAATTAAACCAGTTATGATTTTAGTATTTTAGGGGGAGAATAAGTCAGCCAATAACATTAAAAAAAAACGAGGGAGAAGGAGTGGATAGCTGATATAAGGTAGATCGTATCTGTGATACCGATTCAAAACCTTTGGAAAATGATAGTACACAGGAACAAATCAAGAGGGACTTTAAAATTTAATTTTAGAAAAGATGCAAAAATTCAAAGTATAAGTCTGTGTAGTCTAAGCAATATAAAAGGGAAGATGATAGAAAAACTGGTAACTCCTAAGGTAACACAAAGAAAGTAGACCTAGAGGTTGCTAGACCACAAATGATATGTCGGGAGATTCAACACAATAGATGATTAGACCTGACTGGTGATCTCAAGATCAAACTAAATTGTTCAACTGACTGTGGGCTTCCATCTTATCACTGGTTAACACAATCAACAATATTCCAATAAGGGGTAATGAGCATGTAAACGCCACAAATGTGTGCGGATGACCATAAATAGAGAAAAGCAAGAAAAAAATAAAAGACAAATGCTATAAAGCTAATGACTTATTTTGTTGGTGCATTTTGTGCAAAATTAAATATGCTGCTCTAACAAGGAGATAGGTTGTGTGCCTCTCTGCTGTGCGATGGCACTGACCTGAGGATAAGCATAACCTAGATATTCTAGAATTCATTGTTGTTTGCCACCTCTCTGCTGTGCAATGGCACTGACCTGAGGACTGGCTTCTCTTTGAAAGCTCTAAGAATAGTCTCTTCTTGTAATAAATACCCGTAGACCGCTCAAAAGCTCCTGAGGAATGTTGATTACCGTATAAGTGTGGGATCCACGAATGTTAGTTGAAATAATTAAACCTAAAACAGTCAAAAGTCTGTGTATGGATTTAAGTGGACAAACATATTGACAATCATTGTGGCTGCAATGCTTGAAAGTTCAAATCAATGTGGTAATCTAAAAGTTCCAGTATGATTCCCTAAATTTGCTAACGACTCTGGATGAACACCAAGAATTGAGCGTCAAAAGATTTTGATAACAAGACCCAAATGATTTGACTTGCCTGTATGATTCCAAAATTGAATTGGTCCAGGTGTGGTCAATCCAAGTTGAAGCTGTCTAATCCGGAACCAAATCCCATAAATGTCCATCTTAGGATTTACCTCTCACAAAAATCCAAAAACAAGTCTTGTTTTGAGTATTTAGTTTAAATTTTCTAAGTTAGTTAGTCGTTTTAGTTTGTTAGTTTGTCGGACTACATCAGGAAAATCAGTAAGGAATCAACTCACTAAAAGGGTCATGTCTGAGATGACCACATGTGCTTTAAATGTTTAAAAGGGTCACGTCTGAGGTGACTAAACTGGTTAAAAGGGTCACGTCTAAGGTGACTAAATTGCTTAAAAAGATCACGTCTGAGGTGATCAAAAAGTTTTCAAGTTAAAATGATCATGTCTGAGATGATCAAAAGTTCATAACGTAAATTTCAAAAGTTCATAACGTAAATTTCAAAAGTTAAAAGGGTTTTAAATGTAATTGGTAAAATGGCAGAAGATTCACTAAGTGTGACCCATTCGCACGATTGGACCACGAGAATGGACCAACCATGCGAATGGCTCCCATTCGCACGAATGGACATGAGATTGAGTCATTCACACGAATGGCTTATCAGAATGACCCATTCGACCGATTGGAAGGGGTAATGAGCATGTAAACGCCACAAATGTGTGCGGATGACCATAAATAGAGAAAAGCAAGAAAAAAATAAAAGACAAATGCTATAAAGCTAATGACTTATGTTGTTGGTGCATTTTGTGCAAAATTAAATATGCTGCTGTAACAAGGAGATAGGTTGTGTGCCTCTCTGCTATGCGATGGCACTGACCTGAGGATAAGCATAACCTACATATTCTAGAATTCATTGTTGTTTGCCACCTCTCTGTTGTGCAATGGCACTGACCTGAGGACTGGCTTCTCTTTGAAAGCTCTAAGAATAGTCTCTTCTTGTAATAAATACCCGTAGACCGCTCAAAAGCTCCTGAGGAATGTTGATTACCGTATAAGTGTGGGATCCACGAATGTTAGTTGAAATAATTAAACCTAAAACAGTCACCAGTCTGTGTCAAAAGTCTGTGTATGGATTTAAGTGGACAAACATATTGACAATCATTGTGGCTGCAATGCTTGAAAGTTCAAATCAATGTGGTAATCTAAAAGTTCCAGTATGATTCCCTAAATTTGCTAACGACTCTGGATGAACACCAAGAATTGAGCGTCAAAAGATTTTGATAACAAGACCCAAATGATTTGACTTGCCTGTATGATTCCAAAATTGAATTGGTCCAGGTGTGGTCAATCCAAGTTGAAGCTGTCTAATCCGGAACCAAATCCCATAAATGTCCATCTTAGGATTTACCTCTCACAAAAAGCCAAAAACAAGTCTTGTTTTGAGTATTTAGTTTAAATTTTCTATGTTAGTTAGTCGTTTTAGTTTGTTAGTTTGTCGGACTACATCAGGAAAATCAGTAAGGAATCAACTCACTAAAAGGGTCATGTCTGAGATGACCACATGTGCTTTAAATGTTTAAAAGGGTCACGTCTGAGGTGACTAAATTGGTTAAAAGGGTCACGTCTAAGGTGACTAAATTGCTTAAAAAGATCACGTCTGAGGTGATCAAAAAGTTTTCAAGTTAAAATGATCATGTCTGAGATGATCAAAAGTTCATAACGTAAATTTCAAAAGTTAAAAGGGTTTTAAATGTAAATTGGTAAAAATGGCAGAAGATTAACTAAGTGTGACCCATTCGCACGATTGGACCACGAGAATGGACCAACCATGCGAATGGCTCCCATTCGCACGAATGGACATGAGATTGAGTCATTCACACGAATGGCTTATCAGAATGACCCATTCGACCGATTGGAAGGGGGCGAATGAGTCAATCGACCGACTGAGACTCATTCGGTCAACTGAACATGCGAATGAAAGGTACGATTGAGTCAGTCGACCGACTGAACCTCAGTCGGTCAACAGCATGCGACTGACTGGGCCAATCGCACGATTGAGACTCAGTTGCCCGAATGAACTGAGCGAATGAGGCCAGTCGGCCGATTGAACTCAGCTTCAGTATTTAAAGGGCACAGTCGATCGCATTTCATTCATCACACCCCAATCGCTCTCAAATCGCACACCCTACCGTTACTCTGCCAAAATTTCAGTAGACCTTGTTTTCATCTTGATTCTGATCCACTGACTCTCGTTATTGATTATACAGGTAGTTTGAAGTTCCATCTTACCGAAAACTGAAGGATTTAAACCCTAATTTGGGTTATTCGAATGAAAACCAAGAAGCGGACTGAACTTGACCTAATAACCTACTTAAACTATGCAAAATGTTAAAATTAAGTTTAATAGGTTATTAGTAACAAGAATGCGAGTCTATTGAACCGGTTATCCATGTTAAAACACCTGTTTTGATAAAGATTCGAACGGATGGCGACTGAACTGTAGGACAGGCGACTGGTCGCCCGGATGAACTCCAATCGCACGATTGAAACCTGCGATTTGGTCAATCGCCCGAATGAAGCATGCGAATGAGCTCGGTCGGCCGACTGAGCCAATCGCAGACTCAGTCAGCAGATTGAATTCAATCGCATGTCTCATTCACCCGAATGAGCTCAGTCGCATGAAAGGACAGCCGACTGACTTCAGTCGCATGATTCATTCGCACGAATGAATCAGAATGAATTTCAACATTACACTTAGAACAGAATTTTAATGTTTTATGTACTAATGGTTCTGTGTCATGTCTTTTCAGGATAATGGCTGAGAGATGGTCCATAAATCCAAAGCACAACATCTGTGCTCATTTGGATCATACTACTAGGAACGGGGCCGAGTTCACCGATATTATAGCCTTCCTCAGACGTTCCCGGATCCATAAGGCTATCTCTACTCCTTGCACGCCCTACAGATCACTACACCAGGCATTCTAGGAGAATGCCTCTGTGGATCGCTCTCGTGAGCCCTACAGTATTCGGAGCTCTAATCTGGGTCATAATATCGAGGTCACTGCTGCTGATATCCAGAGGGTTCTAGAGTTTGGAGATGATACTGATCACCCTACCAGATTACATCCATTGACTGTCCGAGGATGCTTTCTGAGGATCAAGTACGCTGGGGACATAAACTCAGGTGTGCTCAACAAGAGCAACCTGTGCCCCCAGTACAAGTACTTAGCTCATGTGATCCTTAAGTGCGTTGCTTCGAGGAGGGGTGGGTTCGACGACCTCTCAGACCAGATCCAAAATGCCTACGTGGCACTGGTGCTGAACCACCCCTTCAGCTTTTCTAGTATGATTTTCTCCTATCTGGTGGAGAACTTGGAGGCAAAGGGAAAGGAGGGGTTTTGTATGTACCCCAGGTTTTTACAGCTCATCTTCAACGAGAAGCTGCCACATCTGCCCAAAGAGAGTCATGATGCAGTTGCACTAGAGATCATGGATGATACGACTCTGGGTCGGATGAGGGTTTATAGGGGGAAGCAGGTGAAGCCCCAGGTTAAGAGATTGATTGGCCACCCGGCCAACGAGAGGTATGTGGCACCAGGGAGACGCAAATGGCGTCATGAGGACAGTGATTCTGATGATGAGAGGCTGCTACTCCCAGAGCATGACTCTGACGATGATGATAGTGGGGACGCTGGGGACGATATGCCTGCTCCACCGAGAGGCACTGTGTCAGATGTTATACCCCCAGTGTCTGCCCCAGCCGGAGATGTTGCCGAGTCAGCTGGATTTCATCAGGATTTTGTTCATGGTGCAGAGGAGGAGGAGGAGTCGGATGAGGAGCCCTTAACGCGAACTGTGGGAAGCAAAGTTGTTCCCACAGAACATGGGCTAAGGGTGGTTGGTGAACACCCGAGAGACTCTGGAGAGATTGATACTGGCCCAAGCTATGCACCGGGGTCAGCAGGCAGGGTTGTAGGGGGAGCATCCACCTCCATGGGGACGAGGAGGAAGAGGATGGCTCAGCCCCATGGTCAGAAGAAGAAGAAGCGTCGGTTGACCTTCGTTACCACCACTACCACCTCCACAGCTATACCATCCACCACCACAGCCACCACATCCACCACAGCTACCACAGCCACCACCATACCTCCCACCTCAGTACAGATTTCATCCACCACCATATCCTTTACTCCCACATCACCCCCACCATTTCACCGACCTATCTTCACTACAGCCACCACTACACCACCACCTCACACCAGGCAGGACCGTCAGCCCATCCCTCGCACACTTATGGATCACCTCTACCTCCAATCAGGGTAGAGGAACAGCTGTCAGCGCTCAACAGGATGGTGATGCGCTTACTAGCTGCAGATGAGGAGAAAGCTGCCCAGATCCGCCAGCTTGCCGACCTGACTGCTGCACAATCTCACCAGATGGTAGAGCAGGCTCGAGTAATAGAGCAGCAGGCCCAGCTGATGGATGCACAGCGCGTAGAGATGTCCCAACTCCGGGAGCAGCATGCCCAATCAGCTAAAAGGATAGAGGAGTTGGAGACCACCAACAAGACCATCATGCTGCGGCTCAAGGGATCAAAGGACGAGCCCTTAAAGATCAAGGAAGGGGATGGAGATGATGGAGATGATGGTGATGATGATGATGAAGATGATGATGAGGATGAAGAGGATGATACAGAGGATGAGGAGGAAACTGACGGAGATAGGACAGAGGGGAAGGACGATGATGATGAAGCAGAAGGAGGGGATGCAGCTGCATCGGCCTCTGCTTCAGGTCAAGAGAGGAGGTCAAAGAACAGACAGGACCAATCAACCTCCACCTCTGCTCCTCCAAGTGATGAGACCATGATACAGGATAAAAGTAAAGACTAGATGTTTATGTATTTATTTACTTTTGTATTTGAATCCTGTATTGAAAACAATGTATTGAATGTTTATATTAAGTTAATACATTTCTGTTTGATTAATTACTAATGATTTATGTGTTGAATGTTTAAATCAAACTGATCCAAATTATCAATGAGTTTGATGTTGCTCCTCTTCAACAGGTCAAGACTCAACTAACAATGATTCTTGATCTGCAAGGGATCGTTAGGAGGTCTGTGAGTTATACCCCTGAAGAAGGGGAAATAATTCATGACCTATCAAACGAGCAACTCGCAGAGATTTTCAAGCTCAATCCGGATGAAATAGTTAAAGATGCTCCGACATGCGATTCGACTAGTGATGAAGAGCTCAACGATGTTGATGAAGTCGAGATCGAAGATATCACCACAGAGGAGTACCCTCAGTACGCTGACAATGAGGGTAATGTGGTCCCCAACCTGGGTGAATCCCTCGTCAGTGATACTTTTGAGGTGTTAAACAAGATGGAGCAAGAAACAGAGAAAGCAGAAGGAACAGCCCAAGCCTCAAATGATGATGTCGACATTCGAAAGGCTGAGTGGGCTGCATGTTTTGAAGAAGTTAGAGCCCAACGTGCTGCACCAAAGAAGGATGCCTACACCAAACTCTACAGAGTCAAGAAACATCACAAGGTATCTGGCAGGATTATAGCATAGGCGTATTTTGATGATCTTAATGTTTATGCAGTTAAGAGGGAACAGGGCATAGAGTACTTCAGATTCCCACATGATCTGAAGACTCTACCAGGTTTTGAGCTCAACCAGCTGGCTAAGCTAAAGCTTTTGTATGCTGACCCGAGGAAGATGTCAGGCTGGTTTGAGGCTGCCCTTAAGAAGGAGTACCACACCAGATGGGTTAACTTCAGACCCCAACAGCCTACTAGGTATATCAGAAGGTCTGAGGTTGATGCCATTACTGGCAAGCCCAAGATAGTGTTGAAGTGGAGTCCTCCGCGCACAATGTCGAGAATCCCACTCAGGGAAATGCCACAGGACTTCACTCCACACTTTAAGTGGTGGTACTATGATTGGAGAACAGCTGAAGCGGTCATAGTCCTAAGCAAAGAGGGACAAATGGATACGATCAGGGTATTCGACCCGATGTGGCTTACTAACTTGTCGGCTAATGATGTCTATACGCTATACAAGTGGCCACTGTTCTATGACACGCAAGATATTGTACAAGCCCTCCAGTTCCAGAACGTTATACGACTCTGCTTCGCGTTTGAGATTCACGCGGGAGTCACCAAAGAGGAGAAGTACAAGAAATACAAGGAGGTTATGCAGAAAACAAGAGATTAAAGAGATCTAGGTCCAAGGGGGAGTTTGTTGATGCATGTATGTCCCTAGATCATGATATGTAATGTAATAGATCTTGTTTATCTGATTCTATGTAATTTGATATGATTAATGAAATGAGATTGATTGTTTGTGATTTGTAATGTCTAATATTTCATTAATGAGTCAATATTGAATTGATTAATTGGGTTTGTGATTGTTTGAATGGTTACACATCAAGTTATATTAATTAAAACATTCAAACTTAACTTAATGAAGTTCTCATGCGAATGGCCCATGCGAATGGACCATACGCATGAATAACTTCATACGATTGACTCAGTCGCACGACTGAACCAGGAGACTGGATCAGTCGTATGATTGACACATAAGATTGGCTCAGTCGCACGACTGAACACTCAGTCGTGCGGATGAATCAACCGCATGGTTCAATCGCACGACTAAACCATACTTATGGTCCAGTCGCACGATTGAACAACACTAACCTATAAATAGACCCAATTCGTGGAAAAACGTAAGCATTCATACCATTACGACTCCAGACGTACCCTAGCCGTCCAGAAGCCTCCCAAATCGTTCTCCAAGTTCACAGAACACATTAGATCGATTCCCAATCGACTTCTAACGTTAGATTCAATTCTTGATTGATTCTTCATGTGTTCTCACTGATTGGATCGCCAATCAAATAGGATTCCGCACTATTTGATCTGGTTTACACGCTAATCACTAGGTATTTCGTTCAAATACCAGATACCGCATGGTTCAATCGCACGACTGAACCATACTTATGGTCCAGTCGCACGATTGAACAACACTAACCTATAAATAGACCCAATTCGTGGAAAAACGTAAGCATTCATACCATTACGACTCCAGACGTACCCTAGCCGTCCAGAAGCCTCCCAAATTGTTCTCCAAGTTCACAGAACACATTAGATCGATTCTCAATCGACTTCTAACGTTAGATTCAATTCTTGATTGATTCTTCGTGTGTTCTCACTGATTGGATCGCCAATCAAATAGGATTCCGCACTATTTGATCTGGTTTACACGCTAATCACTAGGTATTTCGTTCAAATACCAGATCCTAACACTAACTGCGACACAAGTCTCCATTTGTGTTGTTGACGTCATGACACGTTGACTTTCATTATTTAATGCATCTCTATTAATTATCAATGTGTTTTGATGATCTCGTCCGTTACATCCTCGTGTTTTCGCTATAAGCGGGGTTGTGACACCAAATTTCACAAACATAATAGTTGGTAGGTTAAAGGGACTTTGACCGACCAAAGCCTAACACATCATAACATTCAAGTAACGTGCAACCACTAGGGACCCTACACTCTATCCAATCTCAAAGGATTACAACCATGGTGATTTGTCACTAAGTCCAGAGTCTATCCTCACACCAAACCTACAAATATGACCTTCATACCTACATTGTTCCAACTAAGGACACATATGTCCCGACATAAGTCAAGTGCCACTCGATGTGACAACTTACCATTGTGCCAAGTGTCGCTCCACGCCCACCCTCTACTTAACTAAATGAATTGACTATGACTGAAAGTGACTAGCATTGAACCTACCTAAGCTATGGTTTGCTAATCCATAAAAGATAAATAACTTGTAAGGATTCCTATAAGTCTGATGCAGCCAAAACATCCAAAGTCTCTCTGCAAGCATGCACTAAAGAACAGAAGTAGAAATGCTTCGGAAGTTTTACACCATGCACTAGAAATATTCTAAGTGTAAAAATCTTTCGAAGCCAAGACCAACATCTTCCGAAGCCAAAAGTGAAGTCTTTCTAAGCTTCAAAGACAAAATCTTCCGAAGCCAAAGAGTGAAGACAGATTTCTTCCGAAGACTTTTAGAGATATGCCTTTATCTGATGTACTTTACCATAAAGTTGGACCACATTTTCGCTGCTACTCTGTAAAGTCACCAACTTACATGAGTTGGTGAAAGGTCCATGCTTTTGGTAATTGTATATTGAGATCTTGAGTCCATGCTTTCTACTTTATATACTTTTATTCTTTTTGTAATATATTAGGATGTGAGCTATGCCATGTTATAGTCACAAGTCAAAAGGCAGATTTGCCTTTTGACTCTACATTTGATTTTGTAGTTGTCTAGTCAATTGTATCCAGCTGGCCTTCAAAGTATGGCAGGCTGTAGGATGTAGTATAAAGTATCTCAAGTACTTGTAACTTTCTTATCGATGCTTTGTAACTTGTAATAGAACTTGAGAAGCAATATACAGCATTCTTGAAAACCAAATACTTGTGTTGTTTGCAATCTTGTTTTGTCTCATATTTACTTGTGTTCTTAGCGTCTTTCATTAACAAGTTAACCAGTTCTCTATTTGATCTGTTAAGTGTTCTAAGCAACTCTTCTCATTGTGTTGTTGTGTTGTAAGTGCATACCCTTCACCGGTCCTGCATTTGGTATCAAAGCCATAGCATGCTCTTTACTGAACATGAGTGCATTGTTCTCAGGCTCGAGGTGGTCATTCCTCATGAGCATATCTTGCTTAGAGCCCCCAGAAAAGGGAACATGTACAAGATGGACTTGCAAGAAACATCTCCCTCAGGAGAAGTTTCATGCTTTCTATCTAAAGCAAATAATGATGAATCTTTCCTATGGCATAAAAGAATGTGCCATGTAAACTTTAAAAACATGAATAAATTAATTAAGAATGATTTGGTAACTGGAATACCAAAGAAAGAGTTTACAAGTGATGACCACTATGTTGCATGCCTAAAAAGGAAGCAACACAAGGTATCTCACAAGCCAAAGGAAAGAAATTCCATCATTAATCCCCTACACTTATTACATATGGATCTCTTTGGCCCCACCAGTGTAATGAGTCTAGGAAGGACCTCTTATTGTTTGGTGATCATAGATGATTTTATAATATTCACTTGGGTCTTCTTTCTTAGAACTAAGGATGAGACTCCTGAGATTCTGAAGAATTTCATCTTAAAGATTGAGAATCAATGTGATCACAAGGTCAAAACCATAAGATGTGATCAAGGAACTGAATTCAAAAATCAAATCCTTGATACATTTTGTGATGAAAAAGGTATTACAAGACAATATAGTGCTCCCAGGACTCCTCGGCAAAATGGTGTTGCTGAGAGGAGAAACAGGACACTAATTGAAGCTGCAAGAACTATGTTGTCTGACTCTAATCTGTCCATCACCTTTTGGGCAGAGCCAGTGAACACTGCTTGCTATGTGCAAAACAGAGTTTCAGTGGTTAAGACACATAGTAAGACTTCTTATGAACTTTGGCATAAGAGAAAACCTTTCATTGGTTTTCTCAAGTCATTTGGATGTCCTTGCACCATCTTGAATACCAAGGATCAAATTGCCAAGTTTGATGAAAAATCAGATGATGGACACTTTATTGGATACTCTTCTCAAGCTAAAGCTTATAGAGTATACAATCTCAGAGCTAGAGTAGTTGAGGAGTCAGCCAATGTGACTTTCAATGAGCACACTCCCAGTGTGAAAGGTTCTGGTCCGGATTGGCTATTTGATCTTGATTTAGTTACCAACTGTTTTAATAAATCTTGTGAGAATGTTTCAGGATCTACAAATATATTACCAACAGGTGATCCTGACCCAAGATTTGAGCTCAGAAGACCTTCAAGTTGCACATCTTCAGCTCCAGTGGTAACTATTCCTACAAATGAAGCTTCTACCAGCACATCAATGACAAATCCTGCTGATGCTTCTGGGGTGCCTTCAAATTCCAGCTTAGAGGCACAAAACTCAAAAGAAGGAGCTTTAAATGTTGGAGAAAATGGTGGTGGTGAAAGTGATCAAGAATTTCTTGATGCTGATAACCACTACATTGAAGACAACATCAATGATGTCACGCACTCATTGGATCAAGTAAATATTGATAAGTGTGCTGATGTGGAGGATGAATCTTCTTTTCCAGATCAAAATTTTTCAAATCCTAGATCTGTCTAAGCAACTTGCGGTGATCCCTCAGCTAAGGATCCACAAGTCTCATCCTACCACAAACATCATTGGAGATGTTGATTCAGGGGTGAGAACAAGAGGACAATCCCATGAAGCAAATGTTTGTCTTCACTCTTGTTTCTTGTCCCAGATAGAGCCAAAGAAAATTGATGAGGCTCTAAAGGATGGAAGTTGGGTTGAAGCTATGCAAGAGGAGCTCCTTCAATTCAAAAGGTAAAAGGTTTGGAACCTATGTCCTCTTCCTCAAGGGAAGACTACCATAGGAACCAAATGGGTTTTTAAGAACAAGAAGGATGATAGAGGACTTGTCATCAAGAACAAGGCAAGACTAGTTCTTTAAGGATATACTCAAGAAGAAGGAATTGACTACACAGATGTTTTTGTTCCTGTGGAAAGACTTGAAGCTGTTAGAATATTCCTAGCTTTTGCTGCATCCAAGAATTTCAAGGTCTACCAAGTTGATGTCAAGTGTGCTTTTCTTTATGGAGTGATTGATGAAGAGGTGTATGTCAGACAACCACTTGGGTTTGCAGATCCAGATCATCCTGATTATGTCTGCAGGCTTGATAAAGCTCTTTATGGGCTGCACCAAGCACCAAGAAAGTGGTATGAGACTCTATCTCAGTATCTCTGTTAACATGGCTACAAAAGAGGTACTATAGATGGAACTCTCTTCATCAAAGGAACAGGAAATGACATAATGCTAGTTCAAGTATATGTAGATGACATTATCTTTGGGTCAACTAATCCAAAGCTCTACAAAGACTTTGAGAAGCTGATGAAGGACATGTTTGAAATGAGTGCCATGGGGGAACTCAATTTCTTTCTAGGAATTCAAGTGAAGCAAGTTGACAATGGCATCTTCATAAGTCAGTCAAAGTATGTACAGGACATACTTAAAAGGTTTAACATGACTGAGTGTAAGGTTGCTAAGACACCTATAGCCAGAAATCACTCCCTTGGACCTGATCTTGAGGGGGAGTGTGTTGATGAACATCTCTATAGGGCAATGATTGGGTCTCTTATGTACCTCATAGCTAGCAGGCCAGATATCATGTTTGCTACATGCATTTGTGCAAGATATCAAGCCAACCCCAAGATGTCACACTTGGTCAATGTCAAAAGAATTTTAAGATATCTTAAAGGTGCTCCATCACTTGGCCTTTGTTATCCAAAGAATCCTGACTTTAATCTGTATGCTTATACATATAGTGACTATGGTGGTTGCAACATGACTACAAAGTCTACATCAGGGGGATGTCAATTTCTTGGTGGAAGAGTAGTCTCTTAGCAATGCAAGAAACAATCCAGTGTGTCTGCATCAACTAATGAGGCTGAATACATTGCTGCTGTAAGTTGCTGTGCTCAAGTGCTTTGGATTCAAAATCAGATGCTTGACTATGGATTTAACTTTAAAGAGACTCCCATCCACATAGACAACAATAGTGCTATCTCCATCACAGAGAATCGTGTGCAGCACTCAAGGACAAAGCATATTAATATCAGGTATCATTTGATTAGAGATAACTTTGAAAAGGGATTAATCAAACTAGTCAAAGTTAACACAAATGAACAATATGCTAATCTATTCACCAAAGCTTTTGATGCGCAGAGATTTAAATATCTTGTATCAGCTATTGAGATGATTAACTTTGAATAGCTTTTCTTAAAACTTAATCATATTTATTTCTAAAACCTGTGTGTCCTAAGTTGTCTATTATTTTACCTTCATAAGCCCTTGTTTTCTTTGAAAGAAAATATTTTCAAAAGACTTTTCTTAGAATTTTTTAAAATCTTGATCTCTTCGGAAGATTCAAAATTACCTTCAGAAGAACTTTATGTCTTAGTAAACAAATAATTGCTTCAGTGATTTTACCTTCGGAAGAAATTTCTGAAATATCTTCTGAAGCTTAAAATTAACTTAAGTACTTTGTATGTTTTCAAGAACAAGTTTCTTCTGAAAGCAATTTACCTTCGGAAGTATTTATTCTTCTTAGATTAAAAATCTCTGAGTGTAAATTCTCTTCTGAAGCAAAATTCTCAAAAACCTTTGAAATCTCTTCCGAAGCCAATTTGCCTTCGGAAGCTTTTTCTTCAGAACTTCTGAAGCAAATAACCTTCAGAAGATGTCTCGACTTCCAAGAAAACTACTTTTGGGAAAAAGTAAACTACTTTTTCGAGGTGGGACCGACATCCGGATTTCAAAGTTATCCTCTTTCATTAACTTTGTCTCAAATCTTTTTCACATAAATGCCCAATGGTTCCCCTCTCTTTCACTATCTTCCTCAATTACACTATTCCTTAAACCTAAATTCTCCCAAACCGCCTTTTGTTCTTCATCTTTCTTCATCCTTAAGCTTCTAAAATGGCCAACCTAAACCTCAGAAACAACCCAGATTTCTCCATGCAACTTCACATGCAACATAACCAAGTTGCTTGGTTAAGCTCTGAGAAAGATGAAAGTTTCTCAGAGGTTTGCCGTTTCTTAGCTCTATCAAACTACTTCACCTCCCTAACCATTGATCCTACTCTCTATGAGGATCATCTGCTTAAATTTTAGAAGACCTGCCAAGAGGTCATTATGGATGGGGTGAAAGCACTGTCTGCCACAGTTGAAGGGAGGATAATCTTCATCACTCCGGCCATCATAAATACTTACTTGCAGCGGGATGATGAAGAAGGTGAGTTGTCCTTTCCAAAGGAAGCTGTAAATCATTCCTTTGAGCAGATGGGCTATGAGGGAGATTTCTCTGTAAAGACCTTCAGGAAAGGGAAGGTCTCATCCCAGTGGAAATATCTGCTTCATGTAGTTATCCACAGCTTGTCAAACAAGCATGGAGGGTGGGACCAGATTTCTGAGGATCTCTCGTTCATAGTACATGGAATGGTTCAAGTGGTCAAGTTCAGGTACTCTCAATTTGTTTATACAAATTTGCTTGCTAACTTGGACTCCTTAGAGTATTATATGTTTTCTAGACATGTTCAACACAATCTCAACTGGGAACTGGGCTCACAGTTGAGGGAAACAGATAATATTCTTAAATTGAGACAGATGAAGCCCGGAATTTTTAAAATTATGAAGAAGCCAACTGTAGGCTTCTCAGGGGTAGAAACAGCCCTTGTCCCAAAAATATTAGAGCTCATTGCTCAAGGTGACAACCTAGCAACACAAGCTAGTGTTGAACCCACACCTTCTACTTATCAACCACCAAAAAGGCCCAAGTCACCCTCACCTACCAAAGAAAATCCAAACGAACCCCTGCTCAAGTTATTGAGTCTGTGCAGGCCCCCATATACTCACGCATACAGGAGGAAGTGGACACTAGAGCTCCCACTTCCCCTAAGGAGCAAACCACTCCCATCTCTTTAACAATCAGGGCTGAGGTTTCTCATGCTCACCCTGATGAGCTCACAAGTCCAACTGCCTTAAGCCTTCACTCTGAGTCTCAACACTCAAGTGAACAACCTTCAGGGGACAGTTACCATCCCCAGCCATTAGACTTAAATCAACCCATTCCCAACCTCTCATTCTATTCTGATGAATACTTAGGTTTCAGTGAGTACCATGAGTCTCTCTACTCTTCCCCTACTCAAAAAGAGATGAGTACTCCTGAGTCTCCTTTGTCTAACCCACATCAGTCACCCATAACTGAGGTGGATACTTCTGAACTTGTTCAGGATATCCTTATGCAAGAGGCTCTCACTTCTGCAAGTGATTACATCATTAAGACCTCAACCATGGCAAATCCGCCCATTGACACCTCAACTGAGGATGTCAATGTGCAGAGGAAATCCAACAGCCAAGAACCTGAGGCTGGTGGTGAGAGAGAGGACTTTGGTCCAATCACCTCATCCCGCAATGATTCTTCTGATGAAGAAGAGGGGAATCTGAGACTAAAGGTGCAAAAACTGTCAAAAACATGCTCCTATTTAGTCTCTAAGGTTAGTCACCTTGAATCTTAGGTGACTACCCTGCATAATAGGGTCAATGATCAGCAACTTGAGATATCTTATCTCAGGGAAAAACTAGCTGGGAGACCTTTAAGAGGAGCTCAACCAGGAACACAAGAGCCTGTGAATGTGATTGACCTAACCTCTAGCTCATCTATGCAAGAGGGTGATGCTATCAAAAAGGGGGAGAAAGTCATTACAGTCATAGAACCTGGGAGTTCTTCAGGGAGTATGGACATTGAGGATTCACCATCCTCACTTGCAACTATGCATACTCAGCAACTTCCTCAAGTTCACATTGATGTCGACATTATAGACTATGTCATTAGGAGTCTTTTGAGGAAGGCATTCCAAGGGCTGTGTCATCTCCACCTCAAGGAACTTCAAACTATATTATTGGGTGGAGGTATGATGCTGATAGAAGAGCCCTCATTCTTCACAGAGTTCAAGGGCAGCAATAAGTGTTCAATTTTTAGACCTTGGACTATTATGAAGGTCTTGACCTGATCAACATGCCACTTGTCAACCCAAACAAATCAAGACAAGCTGACAGGTTAGCACTCAGGATTCAAGACAGAATTACTGAAGAGTTCAGCCTTAAAAGGAGACAAAGGCAATCAGGTAATGTCATTGGTCAACTGGATGCTGAGGCAGACCCTAAGATTAGCTTCAAAGAGAAAACCTTGGCTGAAGGCCCATTGATAGAGCCTGAGAGCCCTGTCACACCAACAACTGCTTCAGAAATTCATTCCCTCAGTGAAACACCTGCTGGTGAAGGTGTCTCACAACCTCTCTCTGGCCAGAGCTTGGATGCTACACCAAGCAATGAAGGCCAAACCTCTCTCCACCCTGAGTCACAAAGGTCTGTGGGTGACAAAAGGAAAAGGATTTTGACTCTTGAGGAGATTGAGGAGGAGAGAGAGAGAGAGAGAGAGGAAGAGGAAGCTAAGGGAAGAAAGTTCCTCTGGGTCTTAAGGCTTTATGCAAGCTACAATCAGGGCTGCCCCTAGACCAAACACTCAAGAAGATGAGTTGAGGGCAGTTAGGATTACTTACCTGCAGACCAGGAACTATGACATAGATGAGATTATATCTCTCCCCTTACAGCAGTTAAATGAACTGGCTGACATGGAAGTGTCAAGAGAGATGAAAAAGATTATACAAGCATGCTCCAACTCTCTCCCCGGTTCAGGAAAGTCGTGTGCAAGAGGATGTGGCTGCTACACAAGAACCTCAGGTAGACAAGGAAACAGATAGACAAAACATGATCAACTACCTGAGTGCCACAGGTCTCTACCAGGCATCTGCACTTCTTCCCTTGTCCTTTGAGTACATTGAGTTTGAGTATTTCAAACAGCTTGAACTTCAAGTGCTCAAAGAACAAAAAGCAACAAAAAGAAAGATGAGGGAAGATGCTGCAAAGTCAAGAGCTATCATCCAAAAGAGTATGAAAAAGTCTGCTGACAGACAAAGAATGATGAGCTTCTTGAAGCTGTATGGATTCTTCGAAAGGAGACTTGGCCCAATGTCTATATCCACAATGGATAAGCATATAAGGGTAATCAAGCAGAAGATCAAGAGTGGAGAGCTGATTGACTTATACTATCCTCCAAGTCAAATCCTACCTGAAGTGGAGGTTAAGGTTAAACAACCTGAGACAACACAACCTGGACCTCCTGCTGAGCCTCAACAAGCTTCATCTTCTGATCCACAGCAGGGTCAAACTCCCTCTCCTTCTGAACCTGTAAGGGAGGAGCACCCAACTGAGAAAGACAAGGATGATCAACAAGGTGCTACAGACCAGTCTTCTCAGTTAAAGTTTTCTAAGAGGAAGAAGAGGATGGCTTCCAAACTATAGTCTAAGAAGAAGAAGCCTGAATCATCCACCTCTACACCTTAGGTTGAGTCAGACCAACCTGAGGAAGTGCATGAAGAGGCAGCCCAATCAACTCTAATTCAAGTTGTGACATCCGGTAAATTTCCGTTACCAAACTCCGTTAGTTTCGTTAAGTCTTGCATACATGTGTCGTGAACACACACTAGTTGTCGTTTAACGTTGGTGACCTAATATTAATGAATAATGTAAATTAATGAGAATCTAAGCGATTACGTGATTATTGTGTTATGTTTATGTGTTTGCATGTTTTTAAAATGTTAATTAGAAAATTAATCGCGTAATGCGGAAACGTGCCTATTTATTCGTATGTCTTGTGTTTTTATAAAGATAAGATATATAATGATTTTCTTAGTTTATATCTTTATATTATTAAGTTAAAAGCACTTTACAAAGAGTTTAAAGCTTAGTTTTTATAAAATACAAATTACAAGGGTTAAAAGGGTAAATGTGTAAATTAAATTAAACAAAACAAATCCCAAACCCTAATCCCACCCATTTGCGGCCGTGACCCTCTTCCACACCCTTCCCCACTTCGAAATCAAGCTAGAACAAGCAAGAAGCTGCGATTTTGGTTCGAGTTCAAGCAATACAACACATAGGAATCATCAATTGCAAGTCAACTTGTGTTTAAAGGTTAGATTTTTCGAGTTCTTGTGTGTTATTCATGATGGCTGAACCCTAAATGCGAAATTGGTCTTCATGGAGTCGAAATTGATGTTAGTTGTTGGTGTTTGTATGTTAGTTGGATTGATTACATGTTGTTTAACGTTGATTATGTATGAATTGTATGTTTCTAGTGGATTGATCATGAACTTTGGTGTTATGCAAACCCTAATTCGAAAATTGGTAGAATTATGGATGAATTATGATTGTTTGATGAATGTTTGATGTTTAATGGATTGTATGGATGCTAGGTTACATTGATTTTGCAACATATTGGTGAATTGATGTTGATGTTCATAGGTTTGAATAGTAACTTTATTTTGCATGTAATGTTGAATTAGTGATGAATTGATGTTATGGATGTGTTCATGGTGATGATTAGATGTTAGATTGTTGTTGTGAGCATTGGGAATTCAAGAACACATGCTATAGTTCATACCTTACTAAAGATAGTAACTTTTTAGGATATGAATTGGTGAGTTATGATGTTTGGATGTGGTTGATCATGCTTAGATGTTGATATGAGCTTGAATTGGTATATTATTAATGAATTCATGAATGTATAGGATGTTTGATAGGTTTTGGGATGTGCTTTCCCAAAAGGGAAACTTTATTTTTGCAACATGTGAAAGATGATGGTTTGATCATGTTTGAGATGCTAGGAGCATGTTAGTAAGTTCATAGATGAATTCTAATGTGGTTGGAACATGTTAATATTGTTGTATGAGATGTTTGGTTAATCATGGGTGGTGTTAGTACTTTGATGAGCATGTATAATATTGATGTGGATTAGTAGTTAAGATATCATGCTTGGGATTGGAAATTGATTGTTGTGATGCATGTTGAATGTATGAAATGGTTAGTGAATGTGAATGTGATCATCATACACGCGTGCGAATCTGAGGCCCCTACTTAGTAGGATTGGCAGGGTTTAGGGTGTGAAGTCGTGAGTGGCTTCACATGGCATGTGGTGCGTGATTTGATCTTTGTGTGACATGTTAATTATGTTGTAACTAGTGGACATGTTAATGTTCTAGATTCGCATGACTCGTATGATACTTGGTTGTATGATGATCTATGTGATACATCTGGATAATGTAGCATACTCATGAACCATTTGAATGTTAAACTTGTATGATATATGTGTATGGTTGTTTAAATGGTTTAAAACACATAAAGTCACCAACGGGTCAAACGGGTCAACTGAGTCAAATGTATTATTTTCTTAAACCTGAGTCTTTGGTTGTAGTGTACTTAGGGTTGCAGATATTCTCTGTTGCACGTACTCATATACTTATATGATCTAGGTAACCTCTGAGGGTTGTCTGTTCACTCTGTCAGTCAAGTCAAACTCTAAGTATCTATACGCATATCAAGTGAGTTCATGCCCCACTCTTTACATAATCTCTTTTGGGGGAGATAGCATACTGGTAAAACTACAAACGCTTTATGTATATTTTAGTTGTGCATAATATTAATATAGTGTTGTTTATCATGGGAAAGTCCTCACACTTTCGAATTGTTAATATTGAATAGCGGGGAAATTTGGGTAGTACTACTGGGTCTGACGAGCCCCACCTGTGTGACTCGAGGTCAACCGGGTGCAATTTGTCCTATTGAACATTGTCACGACCTGTTGAGTCGTGACAGGAGGCAACAACGTAACACAGTCAGCTTCAATTGCGAAATCACTATGCATTAATATTTATTTGTTAATGGACTAGCTATCTGTTGCAATGCACTACTAGTATATCTCTATTATTAAACTGGTTATGTTTGAATATTAACTCTTGAACTCACCAACCATTGTGTTGACATTTAGTATGCTATTCAGGTCATTAGCTGCTTGCCTTAGGAGCACTCCACGGTTCACTTGCATACTAAGACTCGGTTTTCATGACACTTGGCATGAATATTGTTTACTCTTTTGGGTTGGCACATGTTTTGCCATAGTTATACTTTTATTTCTTTGGGTTGTTTTTAAAATGCTTCCGCACAATTTAATGTTGAACTTTGGTGGTTTTATTTTAATCATGGCATATAGAGTCGTTCTGAGTAACTATTGACTGTGATCCTGGTTTGTTCACACGCCTCACGGTAAAACTCCGCACGTGGATTTTGAGGGTGTGACAGATTGGTATCAGAGCCATTGGTTATAGGGAACTAGGTTGCATACACACTAGACTATAACCGCACACAGTTAGTTAGTTACCTGTACTTTATTTTTATCTACTGTATACTCATTGGCATACACGTCACACTATCTGCAGCATGGCATCGTCATCAAGAGCTTCTGGTAAACGACCTGCATCACCTGCACTATCCGAGTCCACACCTCCCGCGCCTGTACCTGATGATGGACTCGACTGGCCTCGTTTGGATTATCCTCGAGGGGAGTTTGACTGGGATCAACCTTTCGCGTTGATGAAGCGTGACCCCCCAAGGGACTGGAGTTTTTACCCTAGGTTTGTCAATCACATCATGTATAGGGAACGCGTACCTGACCCGAGACCCAGAACGAGAAGTAACTCCGATCAAG
The DNA here is from genome assembly GCA_025215565.1 of Flaveria ramosissima. Classification (NCBI taxonomy): domain Eukaryota; kingdom Viridiplantae; phylum Streptophyta; class Magnoliopsida; order Asterales; family Asteraceae; genus Flaveria; species Flaveria ramosissima. The sequence goes on from CM046034.1 coordinate 44,640,022, forward strand.
CAATGCCTTCACTTCCCCGGACGGTGCAGTCCAACGAGCAGTTGATTGCTGCATTGGTGGCAGCACTAGATACAGAGCAGCATCGAGTCAGGCGACTCACGAGTGACATTTGTACACTACAGACCGAGGTGTACAAACTACGGCATAAGGTAGATGAACTCGAGGAACGCCATGGAAAGACCCTAAACGGGTGTTATCAGATGAAAGATGGGATCATAGCACTCAGAGGACGCGTGGCTGCTCGCGAACAGAGGGATGCAGTGGCTGATGATAGGATTGCTACCTTGGAGGCTCAGCTAGCAGCACTCCAGATTGCTATAGCTCCTGCTCCTGCAGTCGACCCTGAGGATGAGGAACCTGAGGAGGAGGAACTCGAGGAGGAGGAACCCGAGGAGGAGGAAGATGATAGTGATGGGTCTGATATTGTCGACTGATTTTCTTATATGACTTAGACTACGTAGTGTTTTCTTTGAAACCTATGTGGGAAGGGTTGTTTCCCCACTCGAACGACAAACTTAAATTTTGACGTTGATGAATACATTGTGACTTATTTGCAATTTATTTATTTTGGTTATTATTTTTGTTATGAATGTTGTGGTTGTGATGATTTATTATTTCTTTATTGTTTACTGTACTTCAATGAGATAAATGTCTTTGATGTTACTCATTATTGTATTTGTGAATGTAAAGTGAAAAATGGACGCCCGTGGACGTGGACGTGGACGTGGCCGTGGGCGCGGTCGTGGACGTGGCGCCGGAGATCATGGCGCTGGTGCCGTGAATATGACCCCTGCTGAAATAGCTGCCCTGATTCAGGCAGCGGTGGCTGCTGCCCAAGCGGGACAGCCAGCAGGTAAACAATGATTGAAAGTTAAACCGAATACCCTGTGTAACCGTATAGGTTGTCTGATCAATATTTGTTGTGTTAAAGCAGGACCACCGGTGTGTACTTATAAGTCCTTCATGGACTGTAAGCCCCATACCTACAGCGGTACTGAAGGTGTTGTGGGACTAGTACGCTGGTTCGAGAAGACGGAGTCCGTATTCTCCAAGTGCAACTGTCCACCTGCTGATCAGGTGAAATATGCCACCGGGACCCTGGAGGGTGCCGCCTTATCCTGGTGGAATGCACAAGTCCAGATGTTGGGGCAAGCACTGGCTAATGGACTGCCGTGGGCTGAGTTCAAAACCATGATGACCGAGGAGTATTGTCCTCGCAATGAGGTGCAGAAGTTGGAGATAGAGTTCTGGCAACTGAAAATGCAGGGCTCAGAAATCGAGGCCTACACCACCAGAACTCACGAGCTAGCAACACTATGCCCAGGAATGGTGAATGAGATGCATAAAAGGATCGAGCATTACATACGGGGACTAGTACCCGAAATTCAAAGTATGGTAACTGCTTCTAACCCAACCACCATACAGCAAGCCATCCAGTTAGCTCATAAGCTAACTGACCAAGCCGTGGAACAAGGACGTCTACCCAAGCGGGGCGCCGTGGCAAGCGTGCCCGATAACAAAAGAAAGTGGGATAGTGCCAACAACACCAAAGCATCATCATCTTCTGGCGGTCAACCCCAACCTCCGCAGCAACAACAGCCGGTCCAACAACAACAGAGGTTCGACAACAATCGTAACTTCCACCAAACGACTGCAAATAATCAAGGACCCAGTGGTTATGGTGGTAGACACCCGAAGTGCAACCGGTGCAACTATCATCATGTGGGAAGATGTGATAGCTTCAAATGCCAGCGTTGTGGTAAAATTGGACACGTTGCGAAGGATTGCCGTGGTGAGCTGGTTAGGAGGACACAACAACCTCAGGAAACTCCTAAGGGTTGTTTTGAATGTGGAAAAGAGGGGCACTACAGGCGAAATTGCCCACAACTAAGAAGAAATGGAAATGGCAACAATGGAAATGGACACAACAACAACAACAATAACAACAACAACAATGGTAACAACAACGGTGGGAATGGTAATGGTAATGGCGGTAATAAGGATGGAGCAAAAGGGAGAGCCTTCGTCATTGGCTCAGGTGAGGCTCTAAATGATCCTACAACTGTTACTGGTAGATTCTCTGTTAATGGTTGCTTTGCTACGGTACTATTCGATACTGGAGCTGATAGGAGTTTCGTGTCCTTAAAATTCTGTAGTCTTTTAAGTGATATACCCTCCGCTATAGAATCTAAATACACCGTAGAATTGGCTGACGGTAAACAGATCCATGTAACGCATATCCTTAAAGACTGTAAGATAGAACTTGCTGGTCATACTTTCGCTATAGATCTTATGCCTGTTACGCTGGGGAGTTTTGATGTTGTGATAGGCATGGATTGGCTTTCTAGCAAGCAAGCGGAAGTTATATGTCATGAGAAGATCATACGAATTCCTGTTGATGACAAGATTCTGACAGTCCGAGGTGATAGAAGTGGTGCTGTGATAGGCATCATCTCGTTCATGAAAGCCCAAAAGTTACTACGAAAGGGTCGTGTGGCTATTCTAGCACTTGTAACCGACAAGCAAGCGAAAGAAAGGAGAATGGAGGATATTCCCATAGTGCGTGACTTTCCAGAGGTGTTTCCAGAGGATCTTCCTGGATTACCACCTCATCGTCAAGTGGAATTCCAAATTGAACTAACTCCCGGCGCAGCCCCGATTGCTAGAGCACCTTATCGATTAGCACCGAACGAACTACAGGAGTTGTCGTCACAACTCCAGGAGCTATTAGATAAGGGCTTTATTCGACCTAGTACATCACCTTGGGGAGCCCCTGTCCTGTTTGTTAAGAAGAAGGATGGCACATTTCGGATGTGTATATCGACTATAGGGAGTTAAATAAAGTAACAGTCAAGAACCGATACCCTCTACCTCGTATCGATGACCTGTTTGACCAACTCCAGGGATCAAGTTACTATTCAAAGATTGACTTGAGATCTGGCTATCATCAACTCAGAGTCCGCGAAGAAGACATTTCCAAAACCGCGTTTCGTACCCGCTACGGTCATTATGAGTTCTTGGTCATGCCTTTTGGGTTGACAAATGCACCTGCTGTGTTCATGGACCTCATGAACCGTGTGTGCAAACCCTACCTCGATCAGTTTGTCATTGTGTTTATCGATGATATACTGATATATTCCAGGACCAAGGAAGACCATGAAGAGCACTTGCGAATGATCTTAGAGCTATTGAAAAAGGAACAGTTGTACGCCAAATTCTCTAAGTGTGACTTTTGGATACGAGAAGTGCAATTTCTAGGTCATATTGTTTATGAGAAAGGGATACATGTTGATCCTGCCAAAATTGAGGCGATAAAGAATTGGACCACACCCAAAACGCCGAGTGAGATAAGACAATTTTTGGGATTAGCGGGTTATTATCGACGATTCATAGAGGGATTCTCTAAGATCGCACAACCTCTCACAGCTTTGACTCACAAGGGGACGACATACAAATGGGGTGAGAGTCAAGAATCGGCTTTTCAATCGTTAAAGCAGAAACTCTGTACCGCGCCGATACTAGCACTACCAGAGGGGACGGATGACTTCGTGGTGTATTGTGATGCATCCATTCAAGGATTGGGTTGTGTCTTAATGCAGCGAGACAAGGTGATAGCCTACGCCTCGAGACAATTAAAAGTTCATGAGAAGAACTATACTACTCATGACTTAGAGTTGGGTGCAGTAGTCTTTGCCTTAAAGATTTGGAGACATTACTTGTACGGTACCAAGTGCACTATCTACACCGATCACAAGAGTCTTCAACATATCTTTGAGCAAAAGGAATTGAATATGAGGCAACGACGTTGGGTGGAACTGCTAAACGACTATGATTGCGCTATTAAATACCATCCGGGAAAGGCGAATGTGGTTGCCGATGCCTTAAGCCGGAAGGAAATAGCTAAACCCAGACGGGTGCGAGCTTTGCAGCTTACTATCAGTACTCAACTGCCCGAACAAGTTAAGGAGGCACAGATAGAAGCTTTAAAAGGAGAAAATATTTGTTCTGAGTCTTGAGAGGAATGGATAAACAGCTGGTGATGAAGGAGGATGGAATTCGGTATTTCATGGATAGACTTTGGGTGCCTGCCTATGGAGATCTAAGAGACTTGGTTATGAGTGAGGCACACAAATCTAAGTATTCTATACATCCTGGATCCGACAAAATGTATCATGATCTAAAGGCGCACTATTGGTGGCCTAACATGAAAGCGGATGTGGCTACGTATGTGAGCAAATGTTTGACCTGCTCGAAGGTAAAGGTGGAATATCAAAAACCATCCGGACTATTGCAGCAACCCGAGATACCGATGTGGAAATCGGAACAAATCTCCATGGATTTTATTACCAAGCTGCGCAGGACTAGTACTGGTTGTGACACGATATGGGTTATTGTGGATCGATTGACAAAATCTGCTCATTTTCTTGCAATAAAGGAAACAGACAAGATGGAAAAATTAACCCGCCTGTACCTCAAGGAGATCGTTTCGAGACACGGTGCACCGATCTCAATTATCTCTGACCGCGACGCTCGTTTCACGTCACACTTCTGGCAATCATTGCAGAAATCTTTGGGTACACGATTAGATATGAGTACTGCTTATCACCCGCAAACGGATGGCCAGAGTGAGCGTACCATACAGACGTTGGAGGATATGCTACGTGCTTGTGTAATTGACTTCGGGAATAACTGGGAAATTCACCTGCCATTGGTGGAGTTTTCTTATAACAACAGTTATCATACTACATACAAGCAGCACCTTTCGCAGCGTTGTATGGGAGAAAATGTAGATCACCGGTTTGCTGGGCGGAAATTGGTGATAGTCAGCTAACAGGTCCCGAGTTAATTCATGAGACAACTGAGAAGATCGTACAGATACGGAACCGTATGGCAGCAGCGCGAGACCGACAAAAGAGTTATGCTGATAAGAGACAGAAACCTTTAGAGTTTCAGGTTGGTGACAAGGTTTTATTGAAAGTTTCACCATGGAAAGGCGTAGTTCGGTTTGGCAAGCGAGGGAAGCTAAACCCGAGGTATGTTGGACCATTTGAAATAGTGGAAAGAATAGGTCCAGTGGCCTATCGTCTAGCCCTACCTGATTCGCTAAGTGGAATCCATGATGTATTTCACGTATCAAACTTAAAGAAGTGCATAACTGAGGCAACGATGATCGTACCACTAGAAGAAGTTCAAGTGGATGAACAATTACGTTTTATTGAAGAACCAGTTGAGGTGATGGACCGTGAGGTGAAAACACTTAAGCAAAGCAAGATACCTATTGTCAAAATCCGTTGGAATTCGCGACGTGGACCGGAATTCACATGGGAGCGAGAAGACCAAATGAAGCTTAAGTACCCCCAACTATTCGAGAAGACGATGCCAGCAGACGAAGGTAGTGATTTAAATTTCGGGACGAAATTTCTTTCAACATGGGGATGATGTGACAACTCATCCAAAACTCACTCGATTTCGATTTCTGTGTGCCAATGCAGTAGACCAGTGATGGAACACTCTCACCATGTAACGCAATTTTCGGGACGAAAATTCTTTCAACATGGGGATAATGTGACATCCGGTAAATTTCCGTTACCAAACTCCGTTAGTTTCGTTAAGTCTTGCATACACGTGTCGTGAACACACACTAGTTGTCGTTTAACGTTGGTGACCTAATAATAATGAATAATGTTAAATTAATGAGAATCTAAGCGATTACGTGATTATTGTGTTATGTTTATGTGTTTGCATGTTTTTAAAATGTTAATTAGAAAATTAATCGCATAACGCGGAAACGTGCCTATTTATTCGTATGTCTTGTATTTTTATAAAGATAAGATATATAATGATTTTCTTAGTTTATATCTTTATATTATTAAGTTAAAAGCACTTTACAAAGAGTTTAAATCTTAGTTTTTATAAAATACAAATTACAAGGGTTAAAAGGATAAATGTGTAAATTAAATTAAACAAAACAAATCCCAAACCCTAATCCCACCCATTTACGGCCGTGACCCTCTTCCAAACACTTCCCCACTTCGAAATCAAGCTAGAACAAGCAAGAAGCTGCGATTTTGGTTCGAGTTCAAGCAATACAACATATAGGAATCATCAATTGCAAGTCAACTTGTGTTTAAAGGTTAGATTTTTCGAGTTCTTGTGTGTTATTCATGATGGCCGAACCCTAAATGCGAAATTGGTCTTCATGGAGTCGAAATTGATGTTAGTTGTTGGTGTTTGTATGTTAGTTGGATTGATTACATGTTGTTTAACGTTGATTATGTATGAATTGTATGTTTCTAGTGGATTGATCATGAACTTTGGTGTTATGCAAACCCTAATTCAAAAATTGGTAGAATTATGGATGAATTATTATTGTTTGATGAATGTTTGATGTTTAATGGATTGTATGGATGCTAGGTTACATTGATTTTGCAACAGATTGGTGAATTGATGTTGATGTTCATAGGTTACTAAGAATAGTAACTTTATTTTGCATGTAATGTTGAATTAGTGATGAATTGATGTTATGGATGTGTTCATGGTGATGATTAGATGTTAGATTGTTGTTGTGAGCATTGGGAATTCAAGAACACATGCTATAGTTCATACCTTACTAAAGATAGTAACTTTTTAGGATATGAAGTGGTGAGTTATGATGTTTGGATGTGGTTGATCATGCTTAGATGTTGATATGAGCTTGAATTGGTATATTATTAATGAATTCATGAATGTATAGGATGTTTGATAGGTTTTGGGATGTGCTTTCCCAAAAGGGAAACTTTATTTTTTGCAACATGTGAAAGATGATGGTTTGATCATGTTTGAGATGCTAGGAGCATGTTAGTAAGTTCATAGATGAATTCTAATGTGGTTGGAACATGTTAATATTGTTGTATGAGATGTTTGGTTAATCATGGGTGGTGTTAGTACTTTGATGAGCATGTATGATATTGATGTGGATTAGTAGTTAAGATATCATGCTTGGGATTGGAAATTGATTGTTGTGATGCATGTTGAATGTATGAAATGGTTAGTGAATGTGAATGTGATCATCATACACGCGGGCGAATCTGAGGCCCCTACTTAGTAGGATTGGCAGGGTTTAGGGTGTGAAGTCGTGAGTGGCTTCACATGGCATGTGGTGCGTGATTTGATCTTTGTGTGACATGTTAATTATGTTGTAACTAGTGGACATGTTAATGTTCTAGATTCGCATGACTCGTATGATACTTGGTTGTATGATGATCTATGTGATACATCTGGATAATGTAGCATACTCATGAACCATTTGAATGTTAAACTGGTATGATATATGTGTATGGTTGTTTAAATGGTTTAAAACACATAAAGTCACCAACGGGTCAAACGGGTCAACTGAGTCAAATGTATTATTTTCTGAAACCTGAGTCTTTGGTTGTAGTGTACTTAGGGTTGCAGATATTCTCTGTTGCACGTACTCATATACTTATATGATCTAGGTAACCTCTGAGGGTTGTCTGTTCACTCTGCCAGTCAAGTCAAACTCTAAGTATCTATACGCATATCAAGTGAGTTCATGCCCCACTCTTTACATAATCTCTTTTGGGGGAGATAGCATACTGGTAAAACTACAAACGCTTTATGTATATTTTAGTTCTGCATAATATTAATATAGTGCTGTTTATCATGGGAAAGTCCTCACACTTTCGAATTGTTAATATTGAATAGCGGGGAAATTTGGGTAGTACTACTGGGTCTGACGAGCCCCACCTGTGTGACTCGAGGTCAACCGGGTGCAATTTGTCCTATTGAACATTGTCACGACCTGTTAGTCGTGACAGGAGGCAACAACGTAACACAGTCAGCTTCAATTGCGAAATCACTATGCATTAATTTTTATTTGTTAATGGACTAGCTATCTGTTGCAATGCACTACTAGTATATCTCTATTATTAAACTGATTATGTTTGAATATTAACTCTTGAACTCACCAACCATTGTGTTGACATTTAGTATGCTATTCTCAGGTCATTAGCTGCTTGCCTTAGGAGCACTCCACGGTTCACTTGCATACTAAGACTCGGTTTTCAAGACACTTGGCATGAATATTGTTTACTCTTTTGGGTTGGCACATGTTTTGCCATAGTTATACTTTTATTTCTTTGGGTTGTTTTTAAAATGCTTCCGCACAATTTAATGTTGAACTTTGGTGGTTTTATTTTAATCATGGCATATAGAGTCGTTCTGAGTAACTATTGACTGTGATCCTGGTTTGTTCACACGCCTCGCGGTAAAACTCCGCACGTGGATTTTGAGGGTGTGACACAAGTGGCTCCTCTTGCAGCTGAGACACCCATCTTATCCTGGACCTTCACTACTAATCTAGAAAAATGGCATGTGATCAGAGATCAAGGTGTTGAGAATGTCTATAAATGGCAAGACATAATCAACTTACCTCTGTATGATCTCTTTGAGATGAGAAGATATTATGAGAGTCTAAGTGATCCTGACCATCTGATGAAGAAGGGTATGGTCATCATTGTGCTGAAGACTACAAACATCTGAAGATCTTTTAAGTGTTTTGGTAGCATCAGCCTAGGGGAGTTTGTAAGGATTCCTATAAGTCTGATGCAGGAAAAACATCCAAAGTCTCTCTCCAAGCATGCACTAAAGAACATAAGTAGAAATGCTTCGGAAGTTTTACACCATGCACTAGAAATATTCTAAGTGTAAAAATCTTCCGAAGCCAAGACCAACATCTACTGAATCCAAAAGTGAAGTCTTCCGAAGCTTCAAAGACAAAGTCTTCCGAAGCCAAAGAGTGAAGACAGATTTCTTCCGAAGACTTTTAGAGATATGCATTTATCTGATGTACTTTACCATAAAGCTGGACCATCTTTTCGCTGCTACTCCGTAAAGTCACCAACTTACATGAGTTGGTGAAAGGTCCATGCTTTTGGTAACTGTACATTGAGGTTTTGAGTCCATGCTTTCTACTTTATGTACTTTTATCCTTTTTGTAATATATTAGGATGTGAGCTATGGCATGTCATAGTCACAAGTCAAAAGGCAGATTTGCCTTTTGACTCTACATTTGATTTTGTAGTTGTCTAGTCAATTGTATCCAGCTGGCCTTCAAAGTATGGCCGGCTGTAGGATGTAGTATAAAGTATCTCAAGTACTTGTAACTTTCTTATCGATGCTTTATAACTTGTAATATAACTTGAGAAGCAATATACAACATTCTTGAAAACCAAATACTTTTGTTGTTTGCAATCTTGTTTTGTCTCACATTTACTTGTGTTCTTAGCATCTTTCATTAACAAGTTAATCAGTTCCCTATTTGATCTGTTAAGTGTTCTAAGCAACTCTCCTCATTGTGTTGTTGTGTTGTAAGTGCATACCCTTCACCGGTCCTGTATAACTTAACCACACATACATCAAATCATTTCAAGAAAATGTTTAACAGCTCGAATACATCTCCAAAAACAATTAAGAAAATAGGATAGTTAGTCTCACAAGGATGGGATTTTCAATAGTGTTCATACATTCGTCGGCGAACATCTTGAGCGTAGAAGAACTTTAAAACACGTTGACATCCACGTCTAGTCATTTCCACAATAAGCATGAAAACCCTTAGGGTTTCCCCACCCAAGAAAATTCACCCACCTGCTCCAGTCAATCCACATCTTAAAACTAGAGTCTCCACAACTCCGATCGATGTTCCCGTCACCACTCAAGATGAACACATGTTGAAAAGCTATGGTTTACGCATGCAACTAGCACAGTGATCAAATGGACTTAAACCGCCACAAAACGTTATCTTTTTCGTATGTATTATCGTGATAAGCTCATGGTTGTGACATGAATTGTCATCACCCATTACAAATCCAAGAGTGGAATTTGATCCGTGACAAATTCTTTTACCAAAACATGGCTATTTTCTTTATCATATTAACGGTATGCACCCTAACCACTTAAACACCGATTTAGTTCTTTTACAAAAATTCGGTTTATCCTATAATACACAATGTGAGGGGTTGGAAACTAAATACAACAAATATGTGCTCTAAGTCAATCCTTAACGGCCATAAACCCACCATTGAGAGATCCAACGCCACAATGGAGTTTCCTAAGGCATATTTGTGTTCATTCATGATAATAACTCGTATATAGCAGAAACTAAAGCTTACCAATGAAAGCAAGAGTTTTTGAGCTTATTACCTAGCTAGATGGCGTTGTAGAACCCATATACGGGCTTTGTAAGCTTTTCGACACTCCAATTTCTAAAGAGAGAGGCAGAGCTTGGTTGTAGAGAGAGGGAAAGTAGAGGATGTGGTGTAAATGTGAGAAAATCTGATTTTTGGGATCTTAAACCGTTCTGCCCGACTAGGTACCTTGGCGGACCGCTAAGCCAACCTTGGTGGTCCACTACCGACTTAAAATAGAATATTCATATCTTTCAAATAAAATATTCGTATATTGAAATGGAATATTCCTTGCAAACCGTTATGTCCGATCATGCCGATCCGTGACCGCCTTAGCGGACTGTCACCCATCACCTTGGTGACATTCTACAAACTCTTGTTCCCTGATTCGAACCTCATTTGATAGACCGTTATGACCACATGTAAGACCAATAACTGTCTGTTGTGGTCAAATATTCCTAAATCTTTATAAAATTTTCCTTTAAGTGTCTTTATTAATAAGTTTGATCCCTTAATCACATGGCAACATGTCCTTTTGGACGAGAGGTCACAAATGTGGTGTTTATTGATGTGGGTTTATTATAAGTCCCAATCACCAGTACACAAGGATGATGACGTTGGCAAATGCTAGCAGGGGCTGATTTAGATTTCCATTGGGGGTATTTGGGTTTGGTATTAATGCTACTTGATATGGTTTTACACTCCCACCGGGTTATATATTTAGTTATAATCAATTATTATAATGTTGACTTTAAACTCGTTTCATCATGACTAAATTTTACGTTAACAATATGCCAAGTCAAGTACTAGTTATATAATGAAAATTTATTTTTGGTTATATTTATAATAGCCTAACCACCCGTATGTTATATGGATTGAAAAAATTAAAATAAATATAAGTTATCAGTTACTACTAATAAGTCTGGAATATATACAAATGTGAAGATAGATTAAATAAATTTATATACATGTAAATTACATGAAAAAATTAAATACATAGAAAATAATATTAATGATTACAAATCTCTAAAATGTTTTTTGTATATAAATCTTTAACAAAATTCAGTAAATAATTTCTCAAACTTAACAAACAATCATTTTTAAAATATTCCCCTGCATTATAAATATAATTATTAAGGGTATATAAAAGATATGTTTTATAAGATACATATTTAAAAATAATAATAAGTCGATTAGTTGAACAATACCTCATACTCAATCACAATAAATTTAATAGTTAAATTTCTATCAGATTGTTATACATTGGTTGCCTCCATAAATGAGTCAATGAACCTTGATTGTATAATTATTAGTACCAAGTGTATTACACGGGTCGAATAAATAAAATATTAAATAATTAGTAATAAAAATTTATGAATTATAAAATCATTCTTGAAGATAAAATATGATTATAATCACATATAAATAGCTCCTTTAAGTAAGTAAACAATAACTTTTTTAATTTTTTTTATAAAATGGTTATGGTTTTTAAATATTTTATTTTAAGAAAAATGAATTTAAAATAAAAAAGTTCAATTGTAGTCTGTAATTTATTAAACTTTTTTTTAATAAAAGTGTGTTTCTAATAAAGAATAGGGTTTTAATTTATTAAATTATATATATTTTTTTATTTGAAAATGGTATGAGTAATAATATTAATATTCAATATTATTATTAATAATGGAGAGAAATGAGAAAGTTAGTAGGATAAGTCTTACAATTGTGTCATGTCTTATATTAGTTTTTTTTATTATAAACAGACAGACATATATAGATAGATAGATAGATAGATAGATAGATAGGCTAAAAACTCAATCATTAAATGAGTTATTGTTAATAATAAACACAAAGAGTTACAGTCCGATATTTTAATATAAGATTTGATTAAAATTATATATAAGTTAATTGTTCAGAAAATAAACCAATTATATTATTTTCTTAACTCTTTCATCTAAAAAGTTTTATTTTTAAACATTTGTATTAAGATTTTTTATATGCAAATTAATTTGTACAAAAATTTTGTTTATAAAAAAACTCTTGTTTGTAATTATTCTGATTGTTTTAATAAGATTTTTCTTTGAAAAAATTCACTTTTACATATTTTTTTTGAACCGCTTTAAAATATTTTGTAAATGTTTACTGTGTTAATAAATTCTTATTTTATGAAATTTGGTTTTTCATTATTTTTATTTTGATATAAATATGTGATTTTTAATTTCCTTAATAAAATATATTTTAAGATAGTTTGATTTTAAAAAATCTAGATGAGAGAGACAAATGTAGCAATTAATAAAACTGATTTTTAATAAGAGAAAGAAATTAGTTTAAATATTTAAATTATTATAATAATCTTTTGTATAGAAAAATGATGTGAGCATCTTTAAAAAATAACAAGTGACAAAAATATGGGTTAAAAGAAGGATAAGTGATAAAAAAACTTTATTTATTAAATACAATAGATAAAGATAAAGATAATAGTGTAAATGTGAGATTAATTTTTGCAAATATAGTAATCAAATACATGAAGCTATTTCGCGTATCATCATTATTGTTGTCTAGAAACATACAACAATGATCTTGTGTTTATTTTATTTTTTTGTTATAAGTGTGTTTTTCTACCATGTCTATTTTTCATAACTACCATATTTTCTTAAACAGTTAGTTGTATTTATATATTCATCTAGTCGTATTTGTACATTATAATAAGTAATACTACAAATTTATTTCTACAATAGTCGTTTTTAATCCCACATTGACTTAGCCACAAATTGATAGATAATTATTTCTTCCGATTTTAAACAAAAGTGCGTGGCTATTGGTGATAAAGAGATAAAGCATACGTGGGCTGAAGCCCAATCCTTGTATTCGACTTTTGGAAAACTCCTCCTATGCAACCACCTTTTGTAAACTAAACTCGTTTTTTTTAAGCTTTTATTAATTATTTTGATTTTAATGATCACCGAACCTAGTATTTTTTTAACGGTTTTATTTTATATAAAGTTCAATATTATGTCACGGTTTTATAATGTTTCGCTTTCTTAACTAAAAATCACATGATACAAATGACTTTGTCGTTAAGAAATGCTTATTTTTATCCTCATTTCAAGGTGAACTATTTTAACTAGTTTGTTTCTTTGTAAGCTTTCAACTATTATCAACTCACTTTAGAGTATCGTCAATGCACTCATTGTAACGTGTTATAATTGTTTTAATTCATTGAGCATTCCTAGCCAATTCCTTATCCGTGTTGCATCCTCAAATCATATAGATACATGGTATTTTCTTTTTCACTTTCTCGTCTTAATCCTCATTCTCCATCCTTATGTTTCTAGGGAAGTTTAAATTGAATCCAAAGGATTCACTATTCATTCTTATATTTTTTTTATATTTTGTGAGTAAGAAAAATAAAGTATAATAAAATAAAATATATTTTATTGAATAGCGATAGAAATAAGATATGAAACAATTTTAGCAATAAATAGATTTTTTTTAACAGTCATAGCCATTTATACTCATATCTAGAGTTTAAATTACACTATTGCGTGGGTTGAATTAAAAACCTTCAATTTCTTATACATAAGTTTTATCATATGGGCTAGCTTCATAATAGCAAATATGATGTTTAGTTAATTTACTAAGTATAAATATTACAAAGATAGATAGAAGAATTTCACTATTAAGTTTGAGATAGGACAATGGTAAAGGACCAACAAATTAAATATGTTTTAAGCTTGGGGTAGAACACAAACAAATGATACATGTACGGGTGCTGTGTTGAAGTGGACAAGATTGTCGTGTGAATTGAAGGCTTAGGTGGTACCCTATGCTGTTTGTGTTGTACTCCTGTTATAGGACCAACCTGAGCCATCTAGCCGCCCTACGGTTAGACTGTTGTGGTTCTAAAAGCCCATGCGTGACTACAACCAATTATTTGAGGCTAATCATTTGTCCCTTTGCACATGCTTATTTAATTCCGATGAGTTCACCTAGCCTTCTTTTTTTTTTTTGAAAAGCGACTTTCTATAAAACACAGGGCCACCTCAACAAAGGCGCCACAAGCAAACCAACCAGGCATTACATAAACGAAAAAGAACACCATTCCGACCAAGAAACCGAATGGTTCCTATATCTACTCGAAAACCACAAAAAAACCTATAACTTTAATACTATGAATCGTATCCTCTATCTTAATCCTCTTGTTTGGAACCTCTTCTCGTTTCTTGTCTTCCAGATACACCAACACGTTAAAATGATAATGCCTTGAACCACTTCCTTAGCTTTACTAGAAAGGTTGCTATGGTTGAACACTTCTACCAAATCACTAACTGAGAACGCATAAATGGGAGGGATCCGACACCACCTCCCAATGAGATGCCACACCGTAGATGCAAAAGAGCACGAGATGAAGAGGTGGTCGAGGGTCTCCACCTCTGAATCACAGCAAACACAAAGAGGGTCCTCGACGAACACACTCCTCTTAGCCAACTCGTCAACCGTCGGAATCTTATTCAACACCGCCCTCCAGATTAATACGTTACACTTAATCGGGACCCATTTACACCAACTGAACATAAAAACCGGTTGCTGAACGGCATCTTTAATAAGTAACTTCTTCACCGATTTAACCGAAAACACTCCCTCTCCGTCTCCACTCCATTCCCACTCCGTCTCCACTCCCTCTCCGTCACCTAGCCTTCTAACCGCAGTATTATATATATTCTAATTACCAAATTTTATGTATAACTTCTTTTGCATATAATACAACTATCTAATATTTTTAAATTTTTTCAACTTAATACTTTATATCTTTTACAATTTAACCTTTACAATTTTATCTTTTATCTTTGTTCTCATATACTTTTCATCTCTTATAAATTTTTCATTTTACATTTCGATCTAAATTTTGAGAGCTACATGTAGTAACGTTCATGTGTGGTTCAACGTTGTTACACATAATTTCTCCCTGTTAACGGCCCCGTGACAACGTGTGGGCCTTAGAACGATTTAGTTATTGTTTTTAATTTTTTACGTTTCACGTGCATGGTTTAACGTTTTTACGTCTACTTTCCTTTCGGTTTTATTTTTTCATATTTATTTCTTTTTTAATACGAGTTTTTCCAGTGTTTGTGGTCCCTGACATTGGTTGTGTTACACTGGTGCTACTTGACACGGTTGTACGCCCCCGCCGCAACGCGGGGGCTTGATACTAGTTTTTCTTCAAATGTCAAAGTTTGATTATTAAATGCAAAAAATTCAATATTAAGGCTAGGGCATACTAGGCATCACATTCTTAATCCATAGAGTATATGCTCACTTCATAATTGATATACGGTAGCTACTGCATTTGTTCGAATGGACTTCCGGATGTATGTTATTAGGAAAAAAATGGATGCTTGTTCCTTTTATTCACAGAAGTTAATTTTTAAGTGTAATAGTTGGGTTTTAAAAAAGATAAATATTCTTAATTGGAGAGTAAATATGGGAAGAATCCCCGTTTTATTTGCTCTTTCTAAAAGAGGCATCAATGTTCCCTCTATTACTTGCCCAATGTGTGACGAAGTGCCGGAGACACACGACCATGTCTTTAGTGTTTGTCCACCAGCAAATATGATTTGGTCAATAATTGGCTCTTGGATTAGGTGTCCTTCCATTTATGCCTTCTAGTTTGTGGATATCCTGAATCTACATAATATTGTTTTTGGGGAAGAAGATCATCCATGCTATTATTCTCCATTACATGTTGGGTTATTTGGAAGAGCCGAAATAAACAGTGTAAATTGATGCCATCTAAGGTTAACATATTTATTTCGTGTGCTCAAATGGGACACATATCCTCCAAAGACGGTTTAATACGTCGAAACATTCTTATAACTTTAACTCTTGCCCATTATGCCTAACAGATGAAGACTCGGCAGAACATCCTTTTACGTCATGTTACTTTGCTATGCTAACATGGCAAATGGTCTCCCATGGTGTAATAACCCCCCCTATCTTTGGTTATTTCGGATATAGGCTTATTCAACATTTATAAGGTGGGACATATATAGGGGGCAACAAAAAAAGATCATTCATGCAATTATGTTCACCGCATGTTGATGTTTGCGGAAGGAAAGTCATGATGTCATATTTAATAAGAGTCCACATATGGGCAACATGCTCAAAGAGATTAAGACGACGGGATACATGTGGGTCAAGAATAAAGGCAAATTGTTATGTTTAAATTGGAAAGATTGGTGTATATTCAATATTTGAAACTATGATTTGTATTTGGTGATTGCTGCCCTACAACAACTTGCTAGTTTGTGGCTCGTGTTTTTAATGATACTTCACCATTACCAAAAAAAATGGACGAGAGACATAAGCTTGATATGTCAAGCATTTTTGCTTACACAATGGTTTAGGCTTTGTCTCTGTTTTCTTTGGTTGAACATTATCTTATTTTATTTTGACTAAGACTCATTTTAACAAATAAATTTTATGAAACTCTTTCATATATAAAAAGTGTAGTATTATCATGAGTTCTTGTAGGACTTTTATATATATATATATATATATATATATATATATATATATATATATATATATATATATATATATATATATATATATATATATATATATATATATATATATATATATATATATATATATATATATATATATATATATATATATATATATATATATATATTTATGTATTAGTATTCAAGAGGCTTAACGATCATACCTTGGGCTTGACCATCAACGACATTGATGCATGCCTTGGGTTCATATATTAGCCTTGATCTTTCAGTTTTCTTGTATAATCGTTTCACTGCGATTTTGCCGATGTAGTGCCAATTTAAGTAAAATGCTGGTTGTTTGATCCATAATCTAACCCTAGAAATAAACAACATATTTTATGAACAATATTTCACTTGTTGATTTCAGTAAATAAGATACACATTTCATAAAAATTTATACATCTTAATCTTAATATAGCATATAGTCTACACATTTAAATTGTTGTTATTATCAAAATAAATTAGATACATACAAACCAAATAACAGAGGATAAATAGGATGAATATAAGACAATATCACTAGGAATTGTCTAAAGATTGTAACAAAGATTAGCGGGCAAGAGAGCAAACACAATCCCCGTGCTGGTGATGATCTAAAAGTTGTATCTAACACTAAAAATGGTATAAATGTTGGGCATGAAACTAAATAACCTAAACTTAAATTTATATAATAAATACGTCAGACTACATAAAAATAAATTATAATAAAGACCGACTCAATATCATTTAATTATATTTTATACCATTATCCTATATATTAATAAAGCAACTTGATAAACAGTTATTGTACCAATTGTTAGGCGTTGTGTACAAGTTGTTTATGCGTGTACACGTTGTGAAGCATTGTGTGCAAGTGCATGATGCACATTCATATTATAAAAGAGGGTTGTCACCTCATTTCTTCCTTTTCAACCCTGGACTGCCTTCTCTCTTCCACATCTGATTGCCGCTCTCAGCCACCGTTGATCGCTTATCGTCGCTCTCTACCGCCACACACCTTTCTTCCACTGGTGCGTCTAATCTCTTCGGTTATACTGGTTTGTCCGGCATGGTGGTGGGGGTGGTGGATGAGACGGGCGTTTCTTGGGTGTGGCGGTGAGAGGGGGAAGTTGAACATCCGGCGGGCCTCTGTTGCGACCCTTGATTGGTGCTTTCCCTGGTCGTTTGGAGGCTCGATTTGTGCGTCGGATCTTGGTCTCCACGTTTCCCTTCTTGCCAATGACAACCTCGGTGGTTGCATGTCGGCTCCTTTCTTTGTTTCGGGTTAACCAGGTCTCAAGTTTGATATAGTTCTGTATTGGTATGATATTGGGGTTTTCAAGTCCGGTTTGACTTGGTGTTTGGATTGTCATTGCCGATGATGTTTTGGTCTATTCTGTGGGATATTGGGATTTTTAGGTGTGGTTCGTGTTGGTGTTTGGACTATGGTTGTCGCTGATGTTTTGGTTTTTTTTTGTGAGATATGGGGGTTTTCAGATCTGAGTTGAGTTGTTGTGAGACATTGTTGCTCACATTGTCGATAATGTGGAGCTTTAGCTCTTCTGAGATGTTGGTTTACACGTATTATATGACATTATTCTATCTATTAATAAAGCAACTTGATGAACAGTTGTTGTAACGGTCGTTAGGCATTATGTAAAAGTTGTTTGTGCACGAACACTTTGTGAAGCATTGTGTATAGGTGATGAACTGTTGTTGTAATGATTTCATCTGTTGAGACTTTGTTATTGTTTGTTACTTATGTCGATGATGATGACTGTGTGTTCATATGAGACTTTTCTGATGTTGGATTTTACCTCTTCTAGGACTGTTGGTTTATAGGTTATAGTCAGGTGAGACTTTGTTTGTTTGTTGGTGATCTATTCCGATTGGGTTAGATTGTGGTTTCTTGGTGTCGGTGATGATGGATATTTGTTCGTTTGAGGCCTTTTGTTTTGTTTGTTTCGTGGCTGTGATGATACACCATGACAAACGTCAGTTGTCTTGGCTTGGCAACCATTTACGGTGTGCAGCCGCAATCGTACAGGGTTCTGAGCTGCGCTATACTGTTATGTTGTGACTGTGATGACACAAACACTATGTTAACAGCTGTTTAAGACTCGGTTTACTGCGTCTTTGTTGGTGTCGATGATGATGGATGTTTGTCCATCTGAGGCCTTTTGTGTCTAGTTTGTTTCGTTGCTGTGATGATACACCATGACCAACTTTAGTTGTCCTGGCTTGGCAACCGTTTACGGTGTGCAGCCGCAATCGTACAGGGTTCTAAGCTGCGCTATATTGTTATGTTGTGACTGTGATGACACAAACATTATGTTAAAAGCTGTTTAAGGCTTGGTTTACTGCGTCTTTGTTGGTGTCGATGATGATGGATATTTGCCGTCTGAGGCATTTTGTTTTGTTTGTTTCGTGGCTGTGATGATACACCATGACCAACGTCGGTTGTCCTGACTTGGCAACTGTTTACGGTGTGAAGCCGCAACTGTACATGGTTCTGAGCTACGTTATACTATTATGTTGTGACTATGATGACACAAACATTATGTCAACGGCTGTTTAAGGCTCGGTTTACTGCGTCCCTATGACGTACAACACGTGTCGTGATCAAGCCCTAGTTTATGTTTATAACTAAAAGAAGTTTAAAGTTATTGCAATCGTCACGCACTTGTAACCAAAAAGAAGAATAAACTAAAATAGTTAAAAACTGATTTTAGTTAAGTTAAATTAGATTACAACTAACCTAATGCAAGTACTATTGACTAGTGACGTAAACAAAATATCATTCCCAATCAAATTCACCAATTTGAAACAACTCACTTTGACCTTTGACCATTTTGAATGTGGCAACTTGATACCACGTCATCATAAAAGCCCTACATCGGTACAATTACCAATACGCAAGTTACAACTTCCATGTTTATACGGATGGTCCAAGTGTCTTCCCAATTAAAACACATGAAAATTAGTAAAGAAAATCTGGATATTATTTTGTAGCATATGCATTAAATACTTCAAAAACATAATTCGCATTATTGGAAATGGAATTGAGAATTATGCAAGTCGTTGACCAAAAATAATTACTTTTTCTAATTAAAACAATAATTTTGTTTGAATGACAAAAAGTAAAACATTTATTTTCTTTTGTTGCTATCTTTTTGATAATTTATTTTGTTACCTAATATGTAAGTATGACATTTAAAGCTACAAATAGTTTACACACAACTTTATTTAACAACAATAATAATTCACTTAAAAATATTATTAAACATGTGTTGTTTCTTATACGTATTACGAACAATCCTTCTCTCTATGCAGGTCACCAATCTTATACGTATTACGAGCAACCTTTCTATGTGTCATGGTCACCAATAACCTTTCAACTAACAAATTTTTTTTCTCTCTTTTGTTTCTTCTTCACCTCCTCCTATAGAGATGGACCGGGCCGTCCATTGTGACAAACTTTTGGTCTGAAAACGAGCCGGTCATGAAGATCATGTAGTGCGAATGCTCTAAATAAATTATGTATTTTTATATTAAGATATATAAAATAAATGGATTTTACTAAATAATTCAAAGGTTTATAAGAGTCATTGTTGTTCAAACTTCCTTTGGAAAATTACTACTTATACTTATTAATGTGGAATTTGGAAATGCAAATCGTTTGAAAAAAGAGGCTTGTTTTTATGAAGCATGGAATTTAATATTCAAGGTACATTTAGTTTTGTAGAAAATAAGATATTAGGAAAAGATACGTGGATTGCTAGTCTAGTGTTAAAAGTTAAATATTTTTTTTTGAAATCGTTTAGGTTTAATTTTGGTTAGAAGTAATTAGGAAGCTTCAAAATATGATATTGTTGTTCAAAGAAATTAAACATAAAATATGATATTGATGTTAAAAAAAGAGTTACATTCAGTTTTGTTTTCTAAGATTTGATAAAAATAACTATTTTGTTAAATATCAAACACATCAATTTACCTCCAAAACCTTTATAAATTGTCTCAATTTCAGTTCAAATGTTTATTAGTTGTTTCAATTTAAATCCAAAATTATAAAACTTTTATATGAAAATGAAACAAATGATAAAACTTTTGTACTGAAATTGATGTTTTTTAAACTTTAAAAAAATGATAACTTTTGTCAAAACTCAAGAAACAAAATTGAAATTAACTCTAAAATAAATAAAATAGGAAAACTAAGTTGTGAATTTATTTATTTATTTATATGTTTAGGTGTATCAAAAACTTTAAACTTAGAGTCTGTCGTTTATAAAATTTGAAATAACTTTCCTTCAAATTAGTTTGAATAAAATCTAGTAACGATTAACTGAGATTTAAAATTTATTTTTTAATAATTTTCTTTCTCAACAAATAATATATTATAATGTTTGGTTTAGTTTTTATGGATGAAGGTTAGCTTGAGAATTAATAACCGCAACAAATAAAATGGTTGAAAACGTAAATATACAGAATTAATCCCTTGTCTACCAGCCCCACAAGCACTTGGACCCACCACATGAACATCAATAACATTTCATAAGTAGCTCCCTCCATTTACACCAAATTCTATAATTTTGTTATTAAATTTCTTATAAACATTTATTTTCTATAAAATGAGTCGAATGTGAAATTTAGAAAATAAAAACATCATAGACAGTATCTTAATCTTTATATAAAAAGAAAAATAGTAAGTACATGTGAAAGAAACAAACATATAAAACATAACATGTTAAGTTGGTTCAACCTAATATTGGTGTTAAATTTGATCCATTCACGATGTATAATAACTCAAATTCACATGTTTTTTTTTTGACAAATCACATTTGTATTATCTTGTGGCAACATTTCAATTTCGTTTTTTAATCTATGTTATATACTTTTTCATAAATAGTTAATACATATAATATATATAATAATAGTAATACTAATATAATTAATATAACTAGTATAATAATAATGATAATAATAATAATAATAATAATAATAATAATAATAATAATAGTAAAAACAAATTATAATAATAATAACATACGATTAAAAACAAATTAACTATTTTTTAGTATAGGTTGAGACAGTCACTAAGAGGTGTTAGTGTCATCACCTTAACAGGATAGGAAAGCCATGATATCACAAGGTATGAAACGATGTTTCAGCTCAAGTTACTCATCTCATATGAGCGCGTAATAAGTTACAAGTCTTACATGACATGTATAACACATGACCTCAGGTCAAATACAATACTACTAATAACGAAAAGTAAATAAGCTCAAAAGAAATCCTTTTAGAGTTATGCCTTGCAACTTTTAACAAGTGAGAATTAATTTTATTTAAGCAGTACAAAATAAAAGTAGTTGTATGATCAATTGATCATTCACTACAAGTTAATATTATTTGTATGCAATAAAAGGAGGTGGTAGGTTTTGCTAATTTGAAGCCGTAGGGTCTATTATTAAATGTCGATTACTCAAGGGGGTGAAATAAAAATATCCCTGGTAATATATCCAGCAGAAAAGTAAACCTCTGTGGTTCACTTGTTTGCATTCGACTCCTTCACTCTACTTTCACAGCTTTATACCCTCATCATCTTCTGCCCCCTTTCACCTTTTTATCACCACCACCACCACCGGCGGCGGCAGAGCCACGGTGGCCGTACTCCACCACCACCACCGGCGGCAATCTGTATTTGACATTTGAGGTAAAGTGTAATATGCATTATTTTGGTCAAGATTAGGTTTAATTTGAGGAATTGAGGCAACAAGTTTGAAATTGAAATCGTTCAGATGGCTGCGAGTGTGTGTTCATCGGAAGAAGACAACAACATTATCTCCAGTAGTAGTGGAAGATGCTGTGAGGAGGAGAGCTACAGTCGTAGTGCCGACATCAGCGAGTCGGAGAGTTCGAGCGGTTGCTTCTCAGGCTGCCGATTTGACGACGGTGCTTCTTCGAGCTCCTTGAAATCTTCTTCGTTTGCTGCTTCTCGATCTGTTTCCGCCAATGATTCTGTCTTCCCGTTGCCGCCGTTCACCTTCCCGATGATTGGCGGGAGTGATGAAGTGATGATTTGGGACAAGAAGAAGCCTAAGAAACTGTCGGATTCTGATTTGTCTGGTTAGTCTTCGTATATCGTTCACTCATTTCCACCATTGATAATAATGTCAATTTGTTGTAGGATCCGATATGAATTAGGGTTTGAAGGAGTGCACACATTTTTGTTCATATCTGTATCTTTAAGCATTTGTTTGACCATTAATGATTATAGATTTTGGCACATTTTAGAAGAATGCATACATCTCTCTTCCATTTAGACAATCTATGTTTCAGTTTTTGTAGAATTGTTCACAATTTGCTACACAAAGTTGCAAAATGTTTCATTGTTTGTATATAATGCACCACTTTATCTATGCAGATTTTAGTTATTTGTAGTAATTTGTCCAGTTTTTTGATGCAGAAACTGATATGATGAAGGAAAAGTTTGCTAAGCTTCTGCTTGGAGAAGACATGTCTGGAGGGGGTAAAGGTGTCTGTACTGCACTAGCAATTTCAAACGCCATAACAAATCTCTCTGGTTAGTAAAGTCACCTTTACAAAATATATGCTGATTTTATGTGTGTATGTTTGTTATTCTTATTTTCTGTTTGGGTATCTGTTTATGATTGGACGATTGAAGCTTCTGTATTCGGGGAGTTATGGAGGTTGGAACCATTGGCTATTCAAAAGAAGGCAATGTGGCAGAGGGAGATGGAATGGCTGCTATCTGTAAGTGACTCCATTGTGGATTTTGTACCTTCAATACAACAATCTCCAGAAGGTGGCACTTATGAAGTAATGGCAACAC
The DNA here is from genome assembly GCA_025215565.1 of Flaveria ramosissima. NCBI lineage: Eukaryota > Viridiplantae > Streptophyta > Magnoliopsida > Asterales > Asteraceae > Flaveria > Flaveria ramosissima. Next base: position 44,663,598 of record CM046034.1, read on the forward strand.
GTCCACGGGCAGATTTGGCTCTAAATCTTCCAGCTTTAAAGAAGCTGGATTCAATGTTAATCTCGATGCTAGATGGGTTTTGTGATACAGAGTTTTGGTATGTTGACCGCGGCATAGTTTTAGCTGAAGGTGACAACTGTGAAGCGTTTCCATCGCGTGTTTGTAATGGGCGGCCTTCAATTAGGCAGGAAGAGAAGTGGTGGTTGCCTTATCCTAAACTCCCTCCCAACGGGCTATCTGAAGATGCACGAAAGAGATTGCAGCAGTGCAGGGACTGCACAAACCAGATTCTCAAGGCTGCCTTAGCAATAAACAGCAATGTACTTGCTGAAATGGAGATCCCAAATGCCTACTTGGAATCCTTACCCAAGGTATGATTGAATGCACAAACCGATTAAACATTTGAATATTTGTGTATTTATTTACTTGTTACTGACCAAACAACCTCACAGAATGGAAAGGCGTGTTTAGGGGAAATCATCTATCGCTACATAACTGCAGAGAAGTTCTCTGCGGAACATCTTCTTGATTGTTTAGACTTGTCATCAGAGCACCACACCCTTGAAGTAGCAAATCGGGTTGAGGCAGCAATCTTTGTATGGACTATGAAAGATTCCAAGAAACATACTAATAATCGTTCAAAGACCAAGCATTCGTCATGGAGTGGGAAAGTTAAGGGTTTAGTTATTGATGGTGACAAAAACATTTACTTAGCACAAAGGGCAGAAACCCTGTTGCATAGCTTAAGACTTCGGTTTCCTGGTCTACCACAAACATCATTGGATATGGCAAAAATTCAATATAACAAGGTATGCGTTTAAATGCCTTTGTTGAAAAGTTGCAATTCAGTCGTAAACACATATTAATTCGAATGCTTCTAGCACTACAGGGGCCAAAATTGGTGGGTTGTGGAGGCTTTGAAAACCGGTCAAAACAGGGATTTGATTTGTGTTTTGTTAACCTGAAATACTAATCTATATGGATTATTTTTATTCTCTAGAGAAAAAAAAAGGTGTATAGGTTTTAATAAGTTATATATGTTGAAATTCACTTTTGGCGAGTTTCAGTGCATTTGACCCAGGATTTTTTTTGTTGCAGGATGTCGGGCAGTCGATACTGGAAAGCTATTCAAGGGTACTGGAGAGCTTAGCATTTAACATAACAGCAAGAATTGACGACGTCATGTTCGTAGATGATGCTTCAAAACATTCCGAATCTTTATCCACTTTTAACAGGGGAGGTTTAGGAGGGCGTCCAATACAAAAACGAATGCAACCAAGTCCATTCTCGATCCAACACACGCCTTATTCGTCTCCATTTGCCACCCCGACTTTCTCTACATCCCCTATTTTAATCCGCAGCCCGGCCAGAGCACCTCCTACACCTATTAAAGATGATAATTGTTTTAATGATTCCCCGAAGCCTGCTGACCTGGAGAAGCTATGGAAGTTTGCTGGAAGCAATGTAACAGAGAGAGTAATATGATATGATTGGTGATTGTTATGGTTGTATATGTAGTTTAGTAACCCTTTTGGGTTTCTTATTATGTTTAGTAGCAGGGATGATATAATATGAGCACATCAAGTTTTTATTCCTCTGTTAGCTGTTGTTTTCATCAAATTGGAATAATCCACTTCATGATAGGTGCCATTAGTTGAGTGGGAGATGATGATGATAATGATGATAATAATCTGTCAAACTTCATAATCTTTAGGTGAGAGATGATAAAAGGTAGCAAAGTTTCTGAAATACTGTGTCCCCTACAAAGCAAAATGATTCCTTGTGAAATAGGTTTGATAAAGACAGGGACTGAAGCACTTGATTAACTCTACACATGTTTACAAAAGCCTATGTTAGGGTTTGTGAACTATCAGCACACTAGAAATTTTGGCTGTGCAGTTGAGGTTTTTGAATCTATTTCAGTTATAATTCATCAATGTTCTTCATTCAAAACATCAATGATGTGTTAGGAAATTTTTAAAGAGGCATGATGTCTAGGCATTTTTCAATTATGAATCAACACTCGGATTATATATACATATTGTATAGCTTTATACATGTCTTAGAAAGGGGTCGTATACGAGGCATATAACTTATCTAGACAATCCGTGACTTTTTCCCGTATTCAACGTCGAATTTTGCTATATGCATTGTAAAGGCCTGTTTGTGCCGTATAGAGTATCGTATAAATCTATATGAGGCGTCTCACAACCCCACCTGAATTTTCCTCATTTTTTGTATCGTCAACCTTAGACGCGGAGTATAAGGCTATATAATGTGTATAATGAGGTGTCAATATATAATAATAGATGTCTTAATATTATGATCCTTTTTTAAAACTTTGGTAGGAAAAAAGTACCTAACAAAACCTGAAAAAGGTGAATTATAGGTAAGGCAAGAAAAACCAAGGAAAAGGACGCGAGAGAAATATCAACTTAAGGCTCAGGGTCTATTTCAAAAGTTGATTGTGGATTAACTGGTGAAGGTATTTGAGCAAACATCAGCAAGATAGAGTGATTAGAGTCCCATGGTCAAGTCATGTATGGATCGTTAGTAACATACTAACAAGATAGAACAACAAACAAAACCACACTCAATAAGATGGAGTGGTTATGCATTGACCATTCAAACAAATTCAATTACAATATGAAGATATATACAAGGCTTCTCATAGATAGAGTGTATAATGAAAACAATCACTTTTAAATCTATTTATGAAGACCTTTTTAGTTTTTATAAACAACCACATTTTGCACTCATTCTCTTCTCTATTTATTTTCTTATCGCTTACGTACATGAGAAAATGTATAATCAAGACAACTAAAATACAAGTACCAATTTGTTATCTGCTTGTCTTTTAACTTCAGTTCAGGTAGAAGGTGCATCGTTTGACGGTATCAAAATCCTTTTTAATTTGCTGAGTAACATGTTAGGATTAGAATGGACTAGAGGAGGAAGATGACTCAATATCAAGCTAATCAACTGATTAGCTCATCTCCTGTTTATACTAATGACCGTTATGTTCGTTACACAGTTGTTACAACTAATTGACAAGATTACAATTAAATCCCTGAACTATCCATTATTACACAATTAGTCCTTCTAGATATTTTCCTTCCTAACAATACCCCCGTCTTCAAGAACATTTTTGTCCTAAAAAATGGTAAGAAGGGAAACGTAGGCGAAATTCATCTTCAAATTCCCAAGAAGCATCACCCAAAGACAAATCCTTCCAATGAACCAACACCTGAGCTGCCGAACGATGACCACGTTTAACAACATGTCGATCAAGAATCGCCCGAGGAAACAAGGTGAATCGCGGACTTGCCGGCAAGGGAGTGATCGATGAGTGAGAACCATAAGCAGGTTTGAGCAATGAAACATGGAAGGTGGAATGAATCAAAGATTCCAGTGGTAAATCCAAACGATAAGCAGCTTGCCCCACACGTTCCAAAATTAAGAAAGGCCCATAATACTGAGCAACTAATTTCATATTACGGTGAGGTTTAAGAGAAGTCTGAACCATTGGTTGCAACTTAACATAAACCCATGTACCGACAGATAAAGTGTGTTCGGAACGAGGAGCATCTGCGAACTGCTTCATTCGGTTTCGGGCCACATGAAGATGCCTCTTGAGCAACTGAATCATTAGCTCCCGATCTCTGTGTAAATCCTCGACAACAGCGATAGGAGTATCCCCAGGAATGAAAGTGATATGAATATTAGGCTTGTAACCAAATAAAGCTTTAAAAGGACTCATCTTGATAGTCGAATGAAAAGATGTATTATACCACCACTGAGCCAACGGAACCCATTTGACCCATTGTAAGGGTGTATCCATAGTCATACAACGAAGATAACTCTCCAAGCATCGATTCAAAACCTCAGTTTGACCATCGGATTGTGGGTGGTACGCACTAGAAGTGGCTAAAGTAACACCTTGTAGCCGCATGAATTCCTGCCAAAATTTACTCATAAAGACAGGATCGCGATCCGATGCTATGAAGTTGGGATTCCCATGAAACTTGAAAATGGTGTCCAAGTAAATTTGAGCAAGAGAAGCAGTAGTATAAAAATGCTAAATGGGAATGAAATGGCCATATTTTGTAAGCCTATCCACAATAACCCATATAGCACTCTTGCCTTGAACCTTTGGTAACCTCGAAATGAAATCCATTGAAATATCAGTAAAAATGGAAGTAGGAACTGGTAAAGGATTTAGTAACCCAGGTGAAGCCAAAGTTTCATACTTGGCACGTTGGCAGATTGAACATTCCTTAATAAATTTGGCCACTAGCTTGGAACAACCCTTCCAATAAAACATCTCCTTGAGTCGATATAAGGTGGCCCAGAACCCAGAATGACCTCCTAATGAAGAAGCATGACACCAAGTAATAATGTCAGCTTATAGTTGAGGGTCCGAACCTACTAATAGCTTCCCTTTTCTAGTCAACAATTGACCATCCCAATGCCTATTCTTCACAGTAGCACCGGCCTTGAGTTGTTGTAGCAATTGAAATAAGGAAGTATCCTTATGCCAAGAGTCTTGGATTCATTCAAGTAAAGCTGGTTGGATGGAACTAAGGGCCAAGGAAAACAAAGCCAAGCCTGTAACTCTAGAGAGAGCATCCGCCACCTTATTATCCACTCCTACTTTTTAGAATACTTCATAATCATATCCCAACAACTTAGAAAACCGTGTCTGTTGTAAAGGAGTGATGATTTTCTGATTAAGAAGGTGCTTTAAGCTTTGCTGATTAGTTTTAATGATGAAGTGCTTCAATATCAAGTAATGATGCCATGTTTTGACAGCTAATAGAATGGCCAACAATTCCTTCTCATACATCGATAAAGCTTGCTGTTTAACAGATAAGGCCTTACTAATGAAGGCTATGGGGTGGCCTTCTTGCATAAATACAACACCTATTCCCTTAACCGATGCATCAGTTTCTATAACAAATGTTTTGCTAAAATCTGGTAAGGCTAAGACAGGTGATGTGCAAAGGGCAGTTTTGAGAGCATCAAAGGCTGACTGAGCAAGCATACGCCAAGCAAAAGCATATTTTTAAGCAAATCAGTCAAAGGTTTAGCAATGATGTTGTCACACCCCCGCTAAAAGCGGAAACACGGGGATGTAACGAGATCGGGATCGTCATAACACATGGTAAGCGATAGAGATGCAATATAATAAATGATGACAAGCGTGTCATGACGACACCCGACAACAAGGGGACTTGTGTCGTGTTTAGTCAATATCCACGACAACATAGCCATAAGCATAAACATGATAAACGATTCACATAACCAAATAAGATGAAATTGTAATATGAATTCCCACAACCCGGGAACAAGTATCAAAGATTGTAATTGTTTACACAGACAACAACATTGTTCAAAATAATTGTTTGTCAAAACATTTTTAGTCCCAAAAATGCATCCTAGGGTCTCCACTAAGGCAGCACACCTAGATTTCTTCAATTTGCATGATCACCTGAAAAGATATGCTCAAAACGGTCAACATAATTGTTAGTGAGCTCGCAGGTTTAAGTAACAAATAAGTAAGTGATGCTGTATATAGTAAATGATGTGGAATACCGTGAATACAGTTATATAAACAAGTAAAATCACATGACAATGAGCTTTGCAACCAAACCTAGCGACGTACACAAAGATATTGTCGGCATATATTCACCCAAGGGCCCGTTCCTGGCCACTGATGGTACCAACTAGTATACCATCGAACAAGGGTGGGGGTGTCAACCCAGTAGTACTACCAATACCTAACCGTCGGTTCCCACACTGGAATTAAATAGTTGCAAAGATAGAACCACACAGCAGACCCAAGCATGTATCAGATAAGTACTTATAAAACAGTATCACGTTGATTCCTTGTATGTAAAATGTAAGTAAGTTGTACAACATTGAAAATGGGTGAGCATACTTTTCCCCCAAGTTGTAAATGATTGAAATATTGTATAAGCTTAAAAAGGGGCCACGAAACTCACTTGTTAAGTGGTAAGTATGTAAGATCAATGTATAGTTGAATGCAAATGAACGGTCAAACACCTATTGACAGTTATTGTTAAGCTTTAATGATATGAAATAAGCGCATAATAATGATCGGTCGGTTCGGGTTGTATCGGCTGGGTCACGTGTAACTCACACAAACAGACACACGTACTAGACCTTATGTAGATCAAGATACTAGACATTGTCGCCATTGCTGATGGTATTTGAGTAAAAGTTTCATTGTCATTGAAGATATATTTTAGTAAACATTGATAGCTATAAATCGGTTTATAATTGTAAAATGTTAGTTTGACTTGATTTTGAATGTGGCCTTTTTAGCGTTGACTTTAATCTTTGTGGCCGAACAATGGCAACTGTGTTAATGTTACCTCAACATCACACGACTTACACACACCACGCACAAGAAGGAAATCACACACAACAACTACAGTCGCACGACAGAACCAGACGCACGACTCAACCTCCATACGCACGAATCAACCCTCAATCGTGCGAATCAGCTTCATTCGTACGATTGAGCCTTCATTCGTATGACTGGAATTCAGTCGTACCATACAACACCCAATCGCACGACTCAACCTCCATACGCACGAATCAACCTTCAATCGTGCGAATCAGCTACATTCGTACGATTGAACCTTCATTCGTGCGATTGGACTCCAGTCGTGCGATACACGCACAATCGCATTCATTCAGTCGGTCACCTGACTCAATCGCACACATCCATTCATTCGCATGATTCAATCGCACACATACACACAGTCGCACGACATACCCAGTCGTACAACTCAGTCGCACGATTGACTCAGACGCATGGCTCAGTCGCACGACTCACCCAGTCGCACGACTCAATCGCATGACAGACCCAGTCGCCTGGACAGCAGAATCGCTACTGTGGTCGGGCTGAGCAGCCTTCGGCTGCTCCAAACACGAGTTTTACACAACAAGAACTTCCAGAAATACTCTACACACATGCACAAACAAGAAACACAAGCAGAAAGGCCTCACACGCACCCACACGACCTCATGTGTTCGGGTTGAACTCTAACACTCGAAACCCTAGCTTGGACAGCCGTGAATAAGCAAGAAAAGGGACAACCAAAGTCATCTACCTGCTAGAATAGAGTAGACTAGGCTGTAGATGAAGTCTAGACGACGAAAACGAGACCAAGCGGGTCGGATTTGGTGCTAGAATGAAGAAGATGGTGTAGAGAGGGTGAAGAAGATGATGAAGATGAAGATGAATGAATTAGGGCTGGAAAATGGGTTTATATACCCAGCCCAAGTTTGCAAAATGACAAGTTTAGTCCCTGCACTTAACCCCCAAGTTTCCCAAATTTGTTTCGGTTGAAAAACGAATTTATTAGGTTAATTGCATTTAATGATATTTATAGCTTAAAATGGTTTTATTGGCGACGTTTATTATATATAAAAATGATATATTTGGCGGTTACGATGTTGAAAGTTTAAAATTTTTTTAAAGATAACCCATTCACAATGAAGGCACAAGCACAACGATGATAAAGCAAGCATGATATCCACATAAAGAGTTAATAAAGATGAGGAATGATCGATCAAGGAATAGTTAACGGAAAACCACGTTAATTGACGGACCTTAAGGTGACGGATGTCACAGTATCCCCCAGTTAAGAGAATTTCGTCCCGAAATTCAGCTGGAGTTAGGTCCAAGAGTGTCATCCTCGAATAGATGTGGATATTTGAGTTTCATCTGATCTTCTCGTTCCCATGTAAACTCTGGCCCTCGTTTTGAATTCCACCTTACGCGAACAATAGGTATCCTACTGCGCTTCAGTTGCTTGACCTTTCAATCCATGATCTCAATGGGTTCCTCAACAAAATGAAGCTTTTCATCAATCTTGATTTCCTCGATTGGCATGTGAAGGGATTCGTCGGCCAAACACTTCTTGAGGTTTGACACGTGGAAAGTATCATGCACACCGCTGAGTTCTTGTGGCAATCTTAATCGGTAAGCCACTGGACCGATTCTTTCTGTAATCTCGAATGGTCCAACGTATCTTGGGGCTAACTTCCCTTTCTTTCCAAATCGAACGACTCCTTTCCAAGGGGAGACTTTAAGTAAGACTCGATCCCCAACGTTAAATTCTAGAAGCTTCCGAAGGTTGTCGGCATAGCTCTTCTGACGATCTCTTGCAGCTTTTAGTCGGTCTTTGATTTGAAAGATCTTGTCAGTTGTTTCTTGAATGATCTCTGGGCCTGTTAGCTGACTTACACCAATCTCGGCCCAACAAACGGGAGATCTGCATTTCCTTCCATACAACGCTTCGAACGAAGCACACCCAATGCTTGTATGGTAGCTGTTGTTGTAAGAGAACTCAATCAGCGGTAGATGAGCATCCCAACTACCACCAAAATCGATTACACACGCTCTCAACATGTCTTCTAGCGTCTGTATGGTTCGTTCACTTTGGCCATCTGTCTGAGGGTGATAGGCGGTACTCATATCTAACCGAGTGCCCATCGCTTTCTGTAGTGTCTGCCAAAATCGTGAAGTAAATCGGCTATCACGGTCGGATATGGTTGACACCGGCACTCCGTGTCTTGTCACGACCTCTTTGATGTACAATCTCGCCAACTTATCCATTTTGTAGTCTTCTCGGAAAGGCAAGAAATGTGCTGATTTCGTCATTCGATCCACTATGACCCATATCGAGTCATGACAGCTACTTGTTCTAGGGAGTTTGGTAATGAAATCCATGGCTATATTCTCCCATTTCCACTCGGGAATTTCAGGTTGCTGTAATAATCCCGATGGTTTCTGATGTTCAGCTTTAACTTTTGAGCATGTCAAGCATCTGCTTACGTACAAGGCAATGTCTTTCTTCATACCTGGCCACCAGTATAGATCCTTGAGATTGTGATACATCTTGTCTGCACCAGGATGAATAGAATATCGCGTCTTGTGGGCTTCATCCATGACTAAGGTACGTACACCTCCCCATCTGGGTACCCATATGCGATCCATGAAGTACTGTATACCATCATCCTTGCAAATCACCTGTTTATCTAACCCTCGGAATTCTTCTCCCGCAAGGTTTTCCTCTTTCAGTGCCTCGCTTTGTGCAATCTGGATCTGAGCTTTCAAATTCATTTGAATGGTCAATCCTAACGCTCGAGCACGTAGTGGTTTCACACGTTCTTTACGGCTTAAAGCATCAGCCACCACGTTAGCTTTCCGCGGATGATACCGGATTTCACAATCGTAGTCACTAAGAAGCTCTACCCAACGTCGCTGACGCATATTAAGTTCCTTCTGATCCAGGATATGTTGGAGGCTCTTATGATCAGTGAAGATGATGCATTTGGTTCCATACAGGTAATGCCTCCAAATCTTGAGTGCAAATACTACAGCGCCCAAATCAAGATCATGGGTTGTATAGTTCTTTTCGTGCACCTTAAGCTGTCGCGAAGCGTAGGCAATCACCTTATCCTTCTGCATTAGCACACATCCCAATCCTTGATGTGACGCATCACAGTATACCACAAAATCATCAGTTCCGTCTGGAAGGGACAGTATAGGCGGATTACACAACTTCTCTTTCAACGTCTGGAACGCTTGTTCTTGTGCATGTCCCCAATCAAACTTCTTATCTTTTTGAGTAAGCAGGGTTAATGGTTGCGCGATCTTTGAAAAATTCGTGATGAAGCGACGATAGTAACCGGCCAATCCTAAAAATTGCCGTATCTCTGATGGCGTTTGGGGCGCGTCCCATTTCTTCACCGCTTCGATCTTGCCGGGATCTACATGAATCCCTTCCTTATTAACCACATGACCCAAAAACTTCACTTCCCGTAACCAAAATTCACACTTCGAGAACTTGGCGAAAAGTTTCTCTTCCTGTAGCAGCTCCAGAATTGCCCGAAGGTGTTCTTCGTGATCCTCTTTCGATCGGGAGTAGATAAGTATATCGTCTATGAACACGATCACGAACTTATCCAAGTAAGGTTTGCACACCCGATTCATCAGATCCATAAACACAGCTGGTGCGTTAGTCAGCCCGAACGGCATGACCAATAACTCATAGTGCCCGTAACGAGTTCTAAACGCTGTCTTCAGTATGTCGTCCTCGAAAACTCTTAGCTGATGATATCCAGAATGAAGGTCGATCTTTGAGAAATACGAAGCTCCTTGTAGCTGGTCAAACAGGTCGTCGATCTTGGGGAGAGGATATCGATTCTTCACGGTTAACTTGTTCAACTCACGGTAATCGATGCACATGCGGAACGATCCATCCTTCTTTTTGACAAATAGTACCGGTGCTCCCCACGGTGAATGACTCGGTCGAATAAAACCCTTCTCCAGTAGCTCTTGTAACTGACTAGATAACTCTTGCATCTCGGATGGCGCTAACCGATAGGGCGTCTTCGCTACCGGTGTAGCTCCAGGAACCAACTCTATACGGAATTCCACCTGTCGTGGAGGAGGCAAACCAGACAAGTCATCAGGAAATACATCTGGGTAGTCCTGTACCACTGGAATATCTACTAGTTTCCTCTCTTCGTCCTTCTTTTCAACCACATGAGCCAGAAAAGCGTAGCACTGCTTTCGCAAACTTCGGCGTGCTTTCATGAAGGAAATAAGTTTTAAGTTCCTTCCCGGTCGTTCTCCCTGAATCTTGAGTACTTCCCCGTTTGGCATAGGGATTCGTACTACTTTGTCCCGACAGACAATCTCTGCTCCGTTTTACGACAACCAATCCATACCCATAATCACGTCAAAACTTCCTAGCTCAAAGGGTATCAAGTCTATATCAAAGGCATGATCCTCCAATGTTAACGAGCACTTCCTAATAATCTCATCGGCCTGAACAACCCTACCATTGGCCATCTCTACAGAGTAGCTAGTTTCTAGCCTACTAGGACTCAAATCAAGCAATTGCACAAACTCAGAAGATATAAAGCTAATGTCTGCCTCAGTATCAAATAATATAGATGCGAAGTGATGATTGAGTAAGTGCGTACCTGTGACAACATTCGGGTCCTGACGAGCATCGTTGGCTCCAATGACGAATGCACGTCCCCGAGCTGCATTCCCTTGATTAGTCGGGCCCTGATTTCCAGCTATAGCCATCACTTGCTGCTGGTTGTTTCCCTGTTGACCCGGTGCCCGATTCAGCCTGGGGCACATGTTCCTGTAATGATCAGGGCTTCCACACTCATAACAAGCCCTTGCATTCCCGGCGGGGGTTTACCGGCGTTGACGGGTGCCACAAGATTCGGCGCAGTTCTACAGTCTCTCGCCAAATGCCCCGGGCGCCTACAGTTCGCGCACACCCGGCACTGCGTTCCTGGGGGATGATGATAGTTGCATCTGTCACATTTGGGGTGCGGCCCCACATACTCTCTCTTGCCTTGGGTCACGGCCACAAAATTCCTGGTCGTCTTGGCCCTCTTATCAAACTTCCCGGCACTCGACCGGCTTGTTTCCCCAACATCCTTTCTCTTTTCTGCTCCTCTGTCCAAAACCCTTGTTCTCACCATCTCATCAGTCAAAGCGCCAGCCTTCAGAATTGCGCTCTGAATAGTAGGAGGAGCAGCTGCTGTAACCATTGCCCTAATTTGAGGCACAAGTCCCCAAATGTACCTCTCGATTCTCTTTGATTCCGGCGTGATCAGATGCGGAACCAACCTTGCCAGCTCATGAAAACGGTCAGTATACACTGCATGCCCGGCCCCCACCATAGCATGATTCCAGAACTCATGCTCTAATTTCTGCATTTCGTTGAGGGGGCAGTATTCCTCGGTGATCAAAGCTTTAAACTCATCCCATGACATCTGCATCGCAGATTCTCTTCCTCTAGCTTGGACCTGGGTGTTCCACTAGGTTAGGACCTTGCCCTGCAGTGAACACGTGGCATACTTGATTCTCTGGCTGTCGAGGCAGTCGCTGATGTCAATCACTGCCTCCATATTTTATAGCCACCTGGTTAGGGCTATCGCTCCACCTTTCCCATCGAATTCTCTCGGTTTGCAAGCCACAAACTCCTTGTATGAACACCCCCGTCTGGCATTAACAACCCCAGTCTCAATACCGGCTGTACCACCATTTCCGGTCTCCTGGTTGCTTTCGTTTCCGGTCGGGTTTCCATTTCCCACCTCAGTTTCGATCCCACCATGGGCTCTTTCTCCATTATCTCCATTATCATTGCCACCATCCCCGTGAGGGTGGTGTTGCTGGAGTGCATCGCTCACTTGGGCCACGATAGTAGGAATCAGTGCGGCCAACTGTTGAGCGATTAGAGCTGCCATGTCAGAGTTTCCTGTTTCCTGATTGTTACTGGCAAGACCATCATTTGTCCTTTGTGCTCTACCTCTGCGTCTGCCTCTGCCCCTTGGGGCTTCACTCCCGCCACTATTGCTGCGGGTAACTCTTCGAGGCGGCATTTTCTAATCATAGAAATGGTAAACACGTAAGCTTAAATCATTTCAAAGTGTATTATCCATAACACTCATCAAGTCCAGTATTCCCAAGTTAATATCACACTTATTGTCATCACACATCGCATGCAATTCGTGTAGTTCTCACACCATGAATTGGTAATGTCTCAACAATAGTCCATCATATCAATTGCAAGTCCATGTATATAATCATGTTTAGTCTAGCGGAGGTTGTCTATTTCCTCCTCTTTCGAGGTTTCAGACATAACCTCCTTAGGGTTAATCTCAATGTCCAAGGTCAAGCGCAATAGCATGATCTGTGAAGATCTCTTCGGGTTTAATACCCGGATTTTGATAAACCAACTTGGCGCGCAGAGGGAACGGAAGATCCAATAGAAGCATCCCATAAAAGAGTGAGCACAAGGGCTCTCTCATAGGGTGGAAAGATCACATAACAGATAAATGAACGAATCAAGCAACGAGGAACACATACACGAGATATAATATGCATACATATCCTAGCATGCAAATCTACATGAAGGTTCCTAGGTTATAGTCTAGGTCAAGCGTATTGCCTAATTCTCTATAACCAATGGCTCTGATACCAATCTGTCACACCCCCGCTAAAAGCGGAAACACGGGGATGTAACGAGATCGGGATCGTCATAACACATGGTAAGCGATAAAGATGCAATATAATAAATGATGACAAGCGTGTCATGACGACACCCGACAACAAGGGGACTTGTGTCGTGTTTAGTCAATATCCACGACAACATAGCCATAAGCATAAACATGATAAACGATTCACATAACCAAATAAAAATGAAATTGTAATATGAATTCCCACAACCCGGGAACAAGTATCAAAGATTGTAATTGTTTACACAGACAAAAACATTATTCAAAATAATTATTTTTCAAAACATGTTTAGTCCCAAAAATGCATCCTAGGGTCTCCACTAAGGCAGCACACCTAGATTTCTTCAATTTGCATGATCACCTGAAAAGATATGCTCAAAACGGTCAACGTAATTGTTGGTGAGCTCGCAGGTTTAAGTAACAAATAAGTAAGTGATGCTGTATATAGTAAATGATGTGGAATACCGTAAATACAGTTATATAAACAAGTAAAATCACATGAAAATGAGCTTTGCAACCAAACCTAGTGACGTACACAAAGATATCGTCGACATATATTCACCCAAGGGCCCGTTCCTGGCCACTGATGGTACCAACTAGTATACCATCGAACAAGGGTGGGGGTGTCAACCCAGTAGTACTACCAATACCTAACCGTCGGTTCCCACACTGGAATTAAATAGTTGCAAAGATAGAACCACACAACAGACCCAAGCATGTATCAGATAAGTACTTGTAAAACAGTATCACGTTGATTCCTTGTATGTAAAATGTAAGTAAGTTGTACAACATTGAAAATGAGTGAGCATACTTTTCCCCCAAGTTGTAAATGATTGAAATATTGTATAAGCGTAAAAAGGGGCCACGAAACTCACTTGTTAAGTGGTAAGTATGTAAGATCAATGTATCCAATGTTGAATGCAAATGAACGGTCAAACACCTATTGACAGTTATTGTTAAGCTTTAATGATATGAAATAAGCGCATAATAATGATCGGTCGGTTCGGGTTGTATCGGCTGGGTCGCGTGTAACTCACACAAACAGACACACGTACTAGACCTTATGTAGATCCAGATACTAGACATTGTCGCCATTGCTGATGGTATTTTAGTAAACATTGATAGCTGTAAATCGGTTTATAATTGTAAAATGTTAGTTTGATTTGATTTTGAATAGTATTTGTGGCCTTTTTAGGGTTGACTTTAATCTTTGTGTCCGAACAATGGCAACTGTGTTACTGTTACCTCAACATCACATGACTTACACACACCACGCACAAGAAGGAAATCACACACAACAACTACAGTCGCACGACAGGACCAGACGCACGACTCAACCTCCATACGCAAGAATCAACCCTCAATCGTGCGAATCAGCTTCATTCGTACGATTGAGCCTTCATTCGTATGATTGGCATTCAGTCGTACCACACAACACCCAATCGCACGACTCAACCTCCATACGCACGAATCAACCTTCAATCGTGCGAATTAGCTACATTCGTACGATTGAACCTTCATTCGTGCGATTGGACTCCAGTCGTGCGATACACGCACAATCGCATTCATTCAGTCGGTCACCTGACTCAATCGCACACATCCATTCGTTCGCATGACTCAATCGCACACATACACACAGTCGCACGACATACCCAGTCGCACAACTCAGTCGCACGATTGACTCAGACGCATGGCTCATTCGCACGACTCACCCAGTCGCACGACTCAATCGCATGATAAACCCAGTCGCCTGGACAGCAGAATCGCGACTCACCCAGTAACACGAGTTTTACACAACAAGAACTTCCAGAAACACTCTACACACATCCACAAACAAGAAACACAAGCAGAAAGGCCTCACACGCACCCACACGACCTCATGTGTTCGGGTTGAACCCGAACACTCGAAACCCTAGCTTGGACAGCCATGAATAAGCAAGAAAATGGACAACCAAAGTCGTCTACCTGCTAGAATAGAGTAGACTAGGCTGTAGATGAAGTCTAGACGACGAAAACGAGACCAAGCGGGTCGGATTTGGTGCTAGAATGAAGTAGATGGTGTAGAGAGGGTGAAGACGATGATGAAGATGAAGATGAATGAATTAGGGCTGGAAAATGGGTTTATATACCCAGCCCAAGTTTGCAAAATGATAAGTTTAGTCCCTGCACTTAACCCCCAAGTTTCCCAAATTTGTTTCGGTTGAAAAACGACTTTATTAGGTTAATTGCATTTAATGATATTTGTAACTTAAAATGGTTTTATTGGCGACGTTTATTATATATAAAAATGATATATTTGGCGGTTACGATGTTAAAAGTTTAAAAAAGTTTTTAAAGATAACCCATTCACAATGAAGGCACAAGCACAACGATGATAAAGCAAGCATGATATCCACATAAAGAGTTAATAAAGATGAGGAATGATCGATCAAGGAATAGTTAACGGAAAACCACGTTAATTGGCGGACCTTAAGGTGACGGATGTCACAAATGTCAAATCCCTCGATAAACCGTTGATAGTAAAACCCCCGAAGTTGTTTAACAGTGGTTGGAATAGGCCAATCTGCAATGGCTGCAATCTTTGTGGGATCTGTGGATACCCCAGCCCATGTGATAATATGCCCCAAATACTCCACCTTATGGCCACCAAAAGAACATTTAGACTTCTTAGCCTTTAAGTGATGCGCCCTCATAAGAGTAAGAACTTCAAGCACATCTAATAAATATTGCTCCCAAGATGAACTGTAAACCAAGATATCATCAAAGAAGACCAAAATGGTCTTCCTCATGACCGGTTTAAAGATGGCATTCATGAGGGATTGAAATGTAGCCAAGGCATTGGTGAGACCAAATGGAAGAACCAAAAATTCATAATGACCTTGGTGTGTCTTGAAAGCAGTCTTATGAATGTCCCCTTCAAACATTCTAATTTGATGATAGCCAGACTAAGGTACAATTTGGAGAAAATACAAGCACCCCCAACTCATCTAATAATTCCTTAATTAAAGGAATTGGAAAACTATCTTTGATAGTAGCTTCATTCAACCTGCTATAATCAACACACATACGGAAGGTACCATCTTTCTTTTTGACCAAGACCACCAGGGCTGCAAATGAGATGGTGCTGTTTCTAATAACTCCAGAATCAAGTAACTCTTGGGTCATTTGCTCAATGATATTCTTTTGGGCACTAGGGTAATGGTAAGGTTTGAGATTGAGTGGTGTAGATTCATCTTTCAAACGAATCTTGTGATCACAATCTGTGCTAGGTGGTAACCCATTGGGAACTTCAAACACATCACTGAACTAAGATAGTAATTATGACATATGATCATCAGTAGTAGCATCAGTAATGATGGGAGTGTGTTGGTAAGTACTGGCTATTTATAGGCTGAACAAGTGGGCATGAACCATTTGGGACGGAAGTTGTATGTAAGATGACATCTTCTCCATTGAGCAAACATTAACTCCCGAATTACCCGTACCTTTGAGCTCAAATGGTTGATGGTTCACAAAGAATTTCATAGACAGGGTGTTAAAATTCCAAACAATGTCATTCAATGTTTGTAGCCATTGAATTCCAAGGACTATATCATAGTTGCTCAATGGAATAACCAACATATCAGCCTTGAACCACTTGCCTTGCATAATCCATTGGAAGTCCTTTCAAAGCTGGACACAATGTAGTTTGCTACCATTTGCTATGGTAATTGGGACATCTTCTATAGTTCGAATAGGACATTTCAATTTAACAGCTAACTATTGATTGATAAAGTTGTGAGTAGAACCACTATCAATCAATATTTGTAACTGTCGAGTGCCCAGAGCCCCTACTACTTTCATGGTTGAGTAAGAAGGGATACCAGTGATTGCATGAAGGGATATATGAGGATCTTGCACCTCTGGAATGTTATCTAATGATGTCATAGGATCATCAGGGACTTCTCCTTCCACCATATCATTAATTACTTCAATTAAGAACAATTGTTTGGTAGTGGTACATTTATGACCAGGGGTATACTTATCATTGCACCAAAAACACTCACCCCTAGCCCTCTTCTCATCAAACTCTTTACTACTTAAACGTTTTGTTGATCTAGAAAGGCTGGTGCAACCAAAACCAAATCACTTAGATTATTTTGGGTGCAACTAATAAAGGACTTCCGAAGCTAAGTATGGAACTTCCAAAGGAAATGGAGTTCTTTCGAAGACAAAGTGCAAGATCATCTTCCGAAGGAAAACTCCAACTTCCGAAGCCAAAGTATTCACTTTCGAAGATTCAAGACTTAGAAGAAAAGATAAGAAGTTAACTTCCGAAGTATGAAGAAATGAAGAAGTCCTCAAGCCTTGGAAGAAGTAGCCTCTTCCGAAGTATAAGTGGCTTCAGAAGAACTTGTTCTTCCGAAGCCAACTAACCTCCGGAAAACACTACTATGAACCAGTGGACATAAGTATGGTCTCTCTGACACTCCGCTGCAGACCTCTGAGATACTGCATGGCGTTTTCTCAAAAGCCATGTAGTTGACCATACTTTATTCCACTGTTAACCTTTATCAGTTAGTACAGTTGCCAACTTTAGCTGGTGACAAAAGGTAAGTCATGGACATGTCATGACTACCATATCTTAGATAATACTTAATCTAAGATACCTTAACTTTAGCATTGTCGTATATGTTTTAGTTATAGGTTTCCAGCTGGTAACAAAGTATATCCAACTGTAGGATCTAGTATATATAGTTTCTCACTGTAACTCTTGTTGTATGCTTGTAAGAGTCTTGTAATACTTTGAGTTGAGAAATAATATATACAAGTGCCTTGAAAATTATTTCTTTGTGTTCTTTGCTACTTAGTATATTATTATAAACTCTTAGAAGAGATTCTAGTTCATCTGATCCGAGTGTAGTATAAGTGAGTTTGAGAGAAAACCAAGTGTTAAGTGACAAAAACCGATCCTGCAATTGGTATCAGAGCTTTTTATTGTGAGATCTTACCATCCTAATCAACCTGTTTTACACTCCTCCTTACACCACACTCAAAATGGCCCTCAATAAGTCTGAAGTAGAGATGGGGACGATGACTAAAGCACCCATCATCACCCCTGAAAACTTCTGGTCATGGAGTAGACACATGGAAGGCTTCATCAGGTATCAAAACAGCAAGATGTGGCAATCTATTCTTAATGGCTCATATAAACCAAAGGTGGCAGCACCAGGTGGAAACGGTGCCATGATAGAGAAAGCCGTTGAAGACTACTCTGATGAGGACCGGAAGAAGCTGGACATTGATAGCAATGCAATGACTGTTCTCATGACTGCAATACCAAACTCCATCATGGTGGGGTTTGAGCATTGCAAGTCAGCCAAAAAACTGTTTGATGCACTTGCTCATATGTACTCCAGCTCCAATGACTCTAAGAAGGACTCACTGAAGCAGCAGTTCGAGAACTTCACCTACATTGCTGGAGAGACCCTCAGCCAGCAATACTTCAGGTACATGGACCTCATTTCTTCCCTTCAGTCTATGGGAATTGCCCTTGAACTAAGATGTAACATCCGCCAATTTCAAGTTAAAACTCATTTTTTTAGTTTTGTTATAAAATTATAATAATAATTGAAATGGACCAAATGTATTAAATTTACAAATTATATTTTGAATTATATAATTGTTAATCATCTAAAGAACTTGTAATATATTTTTTTTAAAGTTAAGGTGAATAATCATTTCACAATAAAGATTTAAGTGGAGAAGACTTATTAAAAATTTATAAAGTTATTAAGTGAATAAAGATTTACTATTTATTATAAACTCTAATTATTGAAAATAAATAATCAAATAATAAAGCTTACAAGATTTATAAAGATTAACAAATAATTGATTTGGTTTATCATTCAAATGGGTTTTACAAAGTTTAGGGGTGAAGTGGTAATTTTTAATACTTGAAATAAAAGTTTATTACATATAATTACAAGGACTTAAAACTTCAGGGACCATTTGTGTAACAATTCAAAACCCACATTTCCCTTCTCCCCTTTGACCCCGATCACGGCCACCACCTCCGGCCATCGCTCCGGCGATGGTCAAAAGCCACCAAAATAGTCGATTTAAATGAAATTAAACCGATCATTAACTATTCCCCATCGGTTTCGTTCGTAACCCTTGTTTAATTATGTTTAGTCGACCTGTAACACCTGAAACCGAAACTGAAACACCTGATTTAAACCATTGAATCGTTCGAACATAATGAACCAAGTTAAAACCACATAATTGAAGGGAAACCTTCCTTTTGATCTCGAGAAGCTACCTGAACCACCAATATGATTCACCAAACTTATAAACAACAAATTGGACCGTCATCTTCATTCACGACTGCGATTCAATCGTGATCCAAGTTCGAAGCTATACTAATCGCCATTGACAGAGGGCTTTTGCTCGTTTCGATCCTAGAAGCTGTCTGCAAAGCTAATTTGATTAACATCAACAGTTGCATCTGAAACTCTTTCTTCTCGGTCGCGACATGCACTTCATATTACCTATCATCGTTCCAATCCGAAAAAGGTAAATTAATCATACCTTTTCAAGCGTTTTGATGTGTTGAACAAAAGCCCTAAACTTATTACAACTATCACTAGTGAATTGATGTTCGATTTGGAACAAGGTCAAACTAGGATTCATGTTGATTTGGGGGTTTATTTGGAAGAATGTTTGTATTAATTAATTTGGGTTTTAAGACAAGAACTTGGCTTTGGTCTGTTGGTTAGTATCAAACACTTATACATGGCAGGTCAGGGGTTCGAACCCTGCCCCTGCCATGTTTACTCTTTTTATTTTAATGGGGTTTTCATTACTAAAATGACAAATCTAAATAAATATTATTTTGTTAACCAAAATATTTCAGAAATTATTAAGTTAATTTTTAAAATATTTTAAAACTTATAATTTTTTGATATAATTATTGTTTTAAAAAAAAAGAATAACAAAGGGTATAAAAATATTATTAAATCATTTATCTGATTTAAAGTTATAAATCTAATTTGGCTCGAACATAGATTATTTTAAAACACTTTAAATCTACGTGTCACCAATACTTTAAATAAATAATTATTCAAATAATTATTAATTATTCAATTATTCGTTTAACCATGTTATATCATAAATAGCTATTAAAATAATTATTTATTTTCACAATTCATACTTAATCCTTATTAAATCAATTAATAAATTATTTAATTCTACTAATGTTTCATTTTTAAGATTTTAATGAATTAATTCCTTAAACTTTTTATCCTTGAAACTTATAGAACAATATAATTAGCTATTATAAGTTATTTTTATTTTTAAGGTTTTGTAATATAAGACTTTTATAAAAAATCATTTTAAAGGTTTAAACTTTATAAAATTATTTTAAATAATTTATTAAAGTTATTTAAACAAATATTCCATAAATTCTCTTTATCAAATTTTAAACAAGTAATTGTTAAGTTAATTAATTCTTTTCACACATCATATTTAATCATTAAATTAAATTATTGAATTCTTATTTTTTTTATTGATCTATTCCAACTTTATTGAACCCAAAACATAATCGACTCTTTATTTTAGTTAATTATTTACAACCCTCAAATTCCAATTGAGACCCTAGTTCATCTTAAATTGTTAATCGTATTATTGAACTTAATCTTGGAATCGATACATTTAGGTAACTTGTAAAAGAAATCGTTGGAGCCTCGTTTAAATTCTTATCATCACCTTATATATATCAAGTGAGTTTCCTTGCCCCTTTTTACATTTTTCACACTATTTTGGGGTGAAACATGATACTTATACATCATACACTTATAAACGTTTGAGACTTGTAATGCACTTGCAATTCATCTTTATATTTTGTCATGGTTATTTGTGTGTTGTAAGTGATTATATGAGATACATAGTTTGTTTACAATCATTAACTATTGCTAGCCTGGCGACGTCTTAGATCTTTGGGCCTGACAAGCCTATTTGGTGCTAAAGTCGATGTATTGCCGACTCCTGATGACGTATGCTTGTTCATCATGGGAACCAAATACACTTAGCCAATCTTATATACTTGTAATCAAGTCGAGGTTTGGTTGTAACGATATGTGTTCTATAACCTTACTAACTTATAACCTATGACATGAATTGCTACTTGTAACCTTGTTATATTATGTATGAAAACCTTGGAAACTCACCAACTATTTTTAGTTGGCCTTTTATTTTCATCATGTTTCAGGTTTGATGCTTGAAGATCTTCTTGTGCTCATATAGGACTTGGACCTAGATTAATTGAAAGTCTTATGTTTCTGTTTGTATCTTGATTGTTTTGCAATTACTTATTTGTCTTGTAATGTTTTAATAAATAATGATATTTAATAATATTTCAATTCCCATTCGTCCGCCCCGATGATTCCGCCGTCGGTCGGGGTGTGACAGATTGGTATCAGAGCCATGGTTATAGGGATTTAGGTTATTAGAAATGGAATGACCTAGACTATAACTAAGTACCTTTACACATGAGTCCTCTCATGTATTTTATATGCTTAGATAGGATCTTATGTGCTTATATGTTCATACTTGATTATATGCTTATATGCCTTATGTGTTTATGCTTATACTTCAAATCTTATCAATGCACACATGAACCTTACAACATATTCTAAGGCATTATATGCCTGAATCAAATAGTTTTCAAAATGTGCTATTGAATTGTTATTCGTGTTTTTCAAGTCTCGTCAAAGTCTATGTCCTATAACTTGAAACATGTAATGCTGGAAGAGTGGGATGCATGTATCTCGAGGTGTTCTGTCTAGGCAAGGTATTCATATAAATCCAAATCAACCAATAGATCTGTTTACCTTACCTGGGAACCCTTGGGGTGAGTGTCCGCTTATAGGTACGCATGTCTTCATTAAGGTTGTAGTTGACCTAATACTTTGATAAGTCAACGTAATGTTTTGGTTTGTAAACCGAACGTTACACTCGAAACATCTTGTTATTTTGACTCGTTTCTTCATTGATTTTGTTCCCTTGAATCTTAAACTCATTATTCCAAATCTCTTAACGACCCTTAAAAATCTTTCTGAACGCCTTCCCCTCAAAACAGCTCTTATCCTGAAAACCTATTACAACGACGCCCTCATTCTAAATTAAATCTTTAATCTTAACAAATACGACACTTGTATCAACATTAAACTAATGAAACTTTGAAACCTCAACGAAATAGTAAACAAGAATTAATTATCTAAGAACCCCGTTAAAGTTATCTTCTTGAGAAGCTCTTATCAATTCCATATCTTATCCAAAAGTGTCTTGACCATATTTTCATATCGTTAAGCTAAGCCTTGTATTGATTTAAAACTTAGTGTGGTACTCGTGATAAAACCTTCCTAAATCATCCTGAACCGTTTAAAATACAAACGTTTATCAACTAAAAATTCTAAATTAATAATCTTGTACCGTTTGTCAAGAAACACATGAAGTCATGAATCATGAAATTGAACAAACTTAAGCATATCAAAACATCATAAGTAATCTTGTTGAATTTAAACGCTTTCAAGAGTTCACGCGAAAACATGAAACCGAATCCAAGTCTTCTCATATCTTTGAAATTAGTCCCCATGTGATTAAATTTCGGGACGAAATTTCTTAAAGTAGGGGAGACTGTAACATCCGCCAATTTCAAGTTAAAACTCATTTTTTTAGTTTTGTTATAAAATTATAATAATAATTGAAATGGACCAAATGTATTAAATTTACAAATTATATTGTGAATTATATAATTGTTAATCATCTAAAGAACTTGTAATATATTTTTTTTAAAGTTAAGGTGAATAATCATTTCACAATAAAGATTTAAGTGGAGAAGACTTATTAAAAATTTATAAAGTTATTAAGTGAATAAAGATTTACTATTTATTATAAACTCTAATTATTGAAAATAAATAATCAAATAATAAAGCTTACAAGATTTATAAAGATTAACAAATAATTTATTTGGTTTATCATTCAACTGGGTTTTATAAAGTTTAGGGGTGAAGTGGTAATTTTTAATACTTGAAATAAAAGTTTATCACATATAATTACAAGGACTTAAAAATTCAGGGACCATTTGTGTAACAATTCAAAACCCACATTTCCCTTCTCCCTTTGACCCCGATCACGGCCACCACCTCCGGCCATCGCTCCGGCGATGGTCAAAAGCCACCAAAATAGTCGATTTAAATGAAATTAAACCAATCATTAACTATTCCCCATCGGTTTCGTTTGTAACCCTTGTTTAATTAAGTTTAGTCGACCTGTAACACCTGAAACCGAAACTGAAACACCCGATTTAAACCATTGAATCGTTCGAACATAATGAACCAAGTTAAAACCACATAATTGAAGGGAAACCTTCCTTTTGATCTCGAGAAGCTACCTGAACCACTAATTCCATTCACCAAACTTATAAACAACAAATTGGACCGTCATCTTCATTCGCGACTGCGATTCAATCGTGATCCAGGTTCGAAGCTATACTAATCGCAATTGACAGAGGGCTTTTGCTCGTTATCGATCCTAGAAGCTGTCTGCAAAGCTAATTTGATTAACATCAACAGTTGCATCTGAAACTCTTTCTTCTCGGTCGCGACATGCACTTCATATTACCTATCATCGTTCCAATCTGGAAAAGGTAAATTAATCATACCTTTCCAAGCGTTTTGATGTGTTGAACAAAAGCCCTAAACTTATTACAACTATCACTGGTGAAGTGATGTTCGATTTGGAACAAGGTCAAACTAGGGTTCATGTTGATTTGGGGGTTTATTTGGAAGAATGTTTGTATTAATTAATTTGGGTTTTAAGACAAGAACTTGGCTTTGGTCTGTTGGTTAGTATCAAACACTTATACATGGCAGGTCAGGGGTTCGAACCCTGCCCCTGCCATGTTTACTCTTTTTATTTTAATGGGGTTTTCATTACTAAAATGATAAATCTAAATAAATATTATTTTGTTAACCAAAATATTTCAGAAATTATTAAGTTAATTTTTAAAAGATTTTAAAACTGATAATTTTTTGATTTAATTATTGTTTAAAAAAAAGAATAACAAAGGGTATAAAAATATTATTAAATCATTTATCTGATTTAAAGTTATAAATCTAATTTGGCTCGAACATAGATTATTTTAAAACACTTTAAATCTACGTGTCACTAATACTTTAAATAAATAATTATTCAAATAATTATTAATTATTCAATTATTCGTTTAACCATGTTATATCATAAATAGCTATTAAAATAATTATTTATTTTCACAATTCATACTTAATCCTTATTAAATCAATTATTAAATTATTTAATTCTACTAACGTTTCATTTTTAAGATTTTAATTATTTAATTCCTTAAACTTTTTATCCTTGAAACTTATAGAACAATATAATTAGCTATTATAAGTTATTTTCATTTTTAAAGTTTTGTAATATAAGACCTTTATAAAAAATCATTTTAAAGGTTTAAACTTTATAAAATTATTTTAAATAATTTATTAAAGTTATTTAAACAAATATTCCATAAATTCTCTTTATCAAATTTTAAACAAGTAATTGTTAAGTTAATTAATTCTTTTCACACATCATATTTAATCATTAAATTAAATTATTGAATTCTTATTTTTTTATTGATCTATTCCAACTTTATTGAACCCAAAACATAATCGACTCTTTATTTTAGTTAATTATTTACAACCCTTAAATTCCAATTGAGACCCTAGTTCATCTTAAATTGTTAATCGTATTATTGAACTTAATCTTGGAATCGATACGTTTAGGTAACTTGTAAAAGAAATCGTTGGAGCCTCGTTTAAATTCTTATCATCACCTTACATATATCAAGTGAGTTTCCTTGCCCCTTTTTTTTAGAGTTATTTTTCACACTATTTTGGGGTGAAACATGATACTTATACATCATACACTTATAAACGTTTGAGACTTGTAATGCACTTGCAATTCATCTTTATATTTTGTCATGGTTATTTGTGTGTTGTAAGTGATTATATGAGATACATAGTTTGTTTACAATCATTAACTATTGCTAGCCTGGCGACATCTTAGATCTTTGGGCCTGACAAGCCTATTTGGTGCTAAAGTCGATGTATTGCCGACTCCTGATAACGTATGCTTGTTCATCATGGGAACCAAATACACTTAGCCAATCTTATATACTTGTAATCAAGTCGAGGTTTGGTTGTAACGATATGTGTTCTATAACCTTACTAACTTATAACCTATGACATGAATTGCTACTTGTAACCTTGTTATATTATGTATGAAAATCTTGGAAACTCACCAACTATTTTTAGTTGACCTTTTATTTTCATCATGTTTCAGGTTTGATGCTTGAAGATCTTCTTGTGCTCATATAGGACTTGGACCTAGATTAATTGAAAGTCTTATGTTTCTGTTTGTATCTTGATTGTTTTGCAATTACTTATTTGTCTCGTAATGTTTTAATAAATAATGATATTTAATAATATTTCAATTTAATTAGTTCCATGTGCTATGAGCAATCGTCTCCCATTCGTCCGCCCCGATGATTCCGCCGTCGGTCGGGGTGTGACATAAGAGACCTCAGAAGAAAGTTCATGAGTGCACTCCCTAATGAGTGGACGTTCTACCGTGTCTCTATCAAGTGGACATAAAATCCGAACACCCTTACCATGACTGAACTTTATGGCATCCTTGATGGATACCGTTTGGAGATGGAGAACAAGAGAGGCCATCAGGCAAGCAGACCTTTGAGTCTTCCTGCTAGCAACGCTCTAATGGTTGCTGAAGGCTCAGGACCCACCCAACCTCAACAGTACCTAACATACACCCTACAACCATCCTGTTCTTTTGGGCCATACATTACATTTCCTGAGACTCCAAGGTCTCAACAGGCTCAGCAAAGTTCCTTACTAGACAGTTGTGCTTTTGTCTCAAGAAGTGGGCACTCTAGTGACTATTAGTATTGCTTTAATGATCTAGAGTGCTTCAGCCCAGATGATGTGGAATATGTGGACATATTCCAACAAATGGCTCTCTTAACCTACAGAGCAAAGAAGTTCTTCAAGAGAATTGGAAGGCAATTTCCCCAGAACCTAACCAATAGCGAATTTGGGTTTGACAAAACCAAGGCCAAATGTTACAATTGTAACCAACTTGGTCATTCTGCAAGGGAATGCAAGGCTCCCAAGTCAAATCTGGGAACCCCACATGCCTCCACACATCCCTCTACACCAAAGCCCACTAGAAAGTCAATAGAGACATCAGTTATGGCTCAAGAAGTTGATTGGAGCTTTATGGTACAGGATGTGACTCCTGCTCAAGCCCTCATGGCTGGAACAGATGACAATAAGGTATATGAACATCTCTGTACTCCTGCCTGTATTGCTAAGGTTAAGTTGTATCAGGACTACAATATGGAGATTAAATCCGATATTGAGTCTCTAAATGTTTTAAAATCTGATTTTAAAAGGGCTGAATCTGACTATCAAAGAAAAATTAAGGAGTTAGAGAAAACTGTGTTCTTATTAAAACATGAACACTCAAACTATAAGACTCAAATAAAGGATTTAATATCCAAATTATCTGCCAGCTTGTCACAGCTGAGGCTCAAGCCAGGAAATATGCTATTTCTGAGCAAAACTTTCAAGCCATTCTTGCATCATCCTCTCACTCAAAACTTTGTTACCAAAATAAAGGTGGGTTGGGAACCAAGAAATTGCTCCACCATATTCTTATGAGTCTATAAGACAAGCAAGGTGTGGTACTTAAGCAAGAGGTTCCATCTACTGACCCACCTTCTTATGAGTCAAAGAGTGATGCAACCACGGAGACCATCACAGGGAAGAACCAGGTAATTTTACCCACTCCTACCGATGATGATCAATCCCTGACCACCAAAGCCAGAAGAAGCAGAGCTAAGGTGTAAGGATTCCTATAAGTCTGATGCAGCCAAAACATCCGAAGTCTCTCTGCATGCATGCACTAAAGAACAGAAGTAGAAATGCTTCAGAAGTTTTACACCATGCACTAGAAATATTCTGAGTGTAAAATGTTCCGAAGCCAAAAGAAGTCTTCCAAAGCTTCAAAGACAAAGTCTTCCGAAGCCAAAGAGTGAAGACAGATTTCTTCCAAAGACTTTTGAGGATATGCCTTTATCTGATGTACTTTACCATAAAGCTGGACCACTTTTCTGCTGCAACTCTGTAAAGTCACCAACTTACATGACTTGATGAAAAGGTCCATGCTTTTGGTAACTGTATATTGAGGTCTTGAGTCCATGCTTTCTACTTTATGTACTTTTATCCTTTTTGTAATATACTAGGATATGAGCTATGGTATGTCATAGTCACTAGTCAAAAGGCAAATCTGCCTTTTGACTCTACATTTGATTTTGTAGTTGTCTAGTCAATTGTATCCAGCTGGCCTTCAAAGTTTGGCCGGCTGTAGGATGTAGTATAAAGTATCTCAAGTACTTGTAACTTTCTATGTATGCTTTGTAACATTTGTAATAGAACTTGAGAAGCAATATACAACATTCTTGAAAACCAATCACTTGTGTTGTTTGCCATCTTGTTCTGTCTCATATTTACTTGTGTTCATAGAATCTTTCATTAACAAGTTAACCAGTTCCCTATTTGATATGTTAAGTGTTCTAAGCAACTCTCCTCATTGTGTTGTTGTGTGGTAAGTGCATACCCTTCACCGGTCCTGCATTTGGTATCAGAGCATTTCAGGCTCTTGATATAAGATCTCACCATCTTAGGATCCCTCACACACACAAAATACTTAACAACTCAAATGGCAGCTATTACCAAAGCTGATATGGAAACTGGAACTATGACAAAGTCTCCACTAATCACTCCTGAAGACATTGATACTTGGTGTCAAAGAATGGAAGGCTTCATCAAGTCTCAAGACTGCAGGATGTGGGACTCTGTTTGTTGGATCTAGAAAGGCTGGTGCAACCAAAACCAAATCACTTAGACTATTTTGGTGCAACTAATAAAGGACTTCCGAAGCTAAGTGTGGAACTTCCGAAGGAAAAAGGAGCTCTACCGAAGACAAAGTGTAAGAACAACTTCCGAAGGAAAACTCCAACTTCCGAAGACAAAGTATTCACTTCCGAAGATCAAGACTTAGAGTGAAAGATCAGAAGTCAACTTCCGAAGAATGAATGAAGTCCTCAAGCCTCGGAAGTACAGAAGTCTCTTCCGAAGTATAAGTGGCTTTGGAAGAACTTGTTCTTCCGAAGCCAACTTACCTTCGAAGACACTACTATTATCCAGTGGACATAAGTATGGTCTCCCTGACACTCCGCTACAGACCTCTGAGATACTGCATGGTGTTTTCTCAAAAGCCATGTAGTTGACCATACTTTATTCCACTGTTTACCTTTATCAGTTAGTACAGTTGCCAACTTTAGTTGGTGACAAAAGGTAAGTCATGGACATGTTATGACTACCATATCTTAGATAATACTTTATCTAAGATACCTTAAATTTAGCATTGTAGTATATGCTTCAGTCTTAGGTTTCCAGCTGGTATCAAAGTATATCCGGCTGTAGGATCTAGTATATATAGTTTCTCATTGTAACTCATGTTTCATGCTTGTAAGAGTCTTGTCATACTTTGAGTTGAGAAGTTACAAGTACCTTGAAAATTGTTTCCTTGTGTTCTTTGCTACTTATTATATTATTATCAACTCTTAGAAGAGATTCTACTTCATCTGATTTGAGTGTAATATAAGTGAGTTTGAGAGAAATCCAAGTGTTATGTGACAAACCCGATCCTGCAATTGGTATCAAAGCATTTTGGGCTCTTGATTGTGAGATCTTACCATCCTAATCAACCTGTTTTTCACTCCTCCTTAAACCACACTCAAAATGGCCCTCAACAAGTCTGAAGTAGAGATGGGGACGATGACTAAAGCACCCATCATCACCCTTGAAAACTTCAGGTCATGGAGCAGACGCATGGAAGGCTTCATCAGGTATCAAGACAGCAAGATGTGGCAATCTATTGTCAATGGCCCGTATAAGCCAAAGGTGGTTGGTGGAAACGGTGCCATGATAGAGAAAGCCGTTGAAGATTACTCTGATGAGGACCGAAAGAAGCTGGACATTGATAGCAATGCCATGACTGTTCTCATGACTATAATTCCCAACTCCATCATGGTGGGGTTTGAGCATTGCAAGTCAGCCAAAGAATTGTTTGATGCACTTGCTCACATGTACTCAAGCTCAAATGACTCCAAGAAGGACTCAGTGAAGCAGCAGTTCGAGAACTTCACCTACATTGCTGGAGAGACCCTCAACCAGCAATACTTCAGGTACATGGATCTTATTTCTTCCCTTCAGTTTGTGGGAATTGCTCTTGAACTTAGAGACCTCACAAGAAAGTTCATGAGTGAACTCCCCAATGAGTAGATGTTCTACTGTGTCTCTATCAAGAGAACATAAAATCTGAACACACTCACCATGACCGAACTCTATGGCATCCTTGATGGATACTGTATGGAAATGGAGAATAAGAGAGGTCATCAGACAAGCAGACCATTGAGTCTTCCTGCTAGCAATGCTTTAATGGTCGCTGAAGGCTGAAGACCCTCCCAACCTCAACAGTACCTGACTTACACCCAGCAGCCATCGTGTTCTTCTGGGCCATACATCACATTTCCTGAGGCTCCAAGGTCTCAACAAGCTCAGAAAAGTTCCTTTCAGGACAGCTGTACTTTTGTCTCAGGAAGTGGACACTCTAGTGATTATCAATATTGCTTTGATGATCTAGAGTGCTTTAGCCCAGATGATATGGAATACGTGGACATAGTCCAACAAATGGCTCTCTTAACCTACAGAGCAAAGAAGTTCTTCAAGAGAACTGGAAGGCAATTTCCCCAAAACCAAATCAACAACAAATTTGGGTTTGCCAAAACCAAGGCCAAATGTTACAACTGTAATCAACTTGGTCATTTTGCAAGGGAATGCAAGGCTCTCAAGTCTAATCCGGGAACCCCACAGGCCTTCACACATCCCTCTGCACCAAAGCCCACTGGAAAGTCAACAGTGGCAGCTGCAATGGCTCAAGAAGTTTACTGGAGCTTCATGGTACAGGATGTGACTCCTTCTCAAGCACTCATGGCCGAAATAGATGACAATAAGGTATATGAACATATCTGTACTCCTGCCTGTATTGCTAAGGTTAAATTGTATCAGGACTACAATATGGAGATTAAATCCAATATTGAGTCTTTATATGTTTTAAAATCTGATTTTAAAAAGGCAGAATCTAACTATCAAAAAAAATTTGAGGAGTTGGAGAAAACTGTGTCCTTATTAAAACATGAAAGCACAAACCATAAGACTCAAATAAAGGATTTAATATCCAAATTTTCTGAGGCTCAAGCCCAGCTTGTCACAGCTAAGGCTCAAGCTAGGAAGTATGCTATTTCGGAGCAGAACTTCCAAGTCATTCTTGCATCATCCTCTCACTCAAAACTCTGTTACCAAAACTCTTATGAGTCTATAAGACAACCAAGGTGTGGTACTGAAGAGCAAGAGGTTCCATCTGCTGACCCACCTTCTCATGAGTTAAAGAGTGATGCAACTATGGAGACCATCACAGGGAAGAACCAGGTAATTTTACTCACTCCTACCGGTGATGATCAACCCCTAACCACCAAAGCCAGAAGAAGCAGAGCTAAGGCAACCAGAAAAACCGCCAAGAAAGTGGCTGAGCCTAAGCTGAAGATAGACCCAAAGCAAAAGGGTGTATTCATCTCAGCTGGATTCCAGGTGGTAGGAAACTCTGATTTAGGAAAGGAGTGTAGTACCAGCACTCCTATCCTACCAAAGGATCAGAAGTTAAAGGGAAAGGTTGCTGATGAAGCGAAAAATAACAAGAAACATCAATCCTCAAATTCCCAAAAGATTAACATTGCATGCATAATGTGTGGTCTGCAAAACCATATGGCCAAAGATTGTTACTACAATCTTGCTAGCACACATTATGCAAATAATGTTAAAAAAGAAGGAGTCAGGAAAGGTTTCTCATTTGGACCATATCAAATGGTTCAAGTGAGGAAAAAGGGAAAGCTTGTTTCCGAAGCAAGGTTTCTTTCGGAAGAAGGTCCTTCTTCCGAAGGGAAAATAGCTTCGGAAGCTAAAGCTGTCAAGACTCAAAAGAATAAAAGAGTCCCCTTGAGACCATCCCAGAAGAAGACTACTTCGGAAGAAAAGGTGGTGAAGGCTTTTTCCGAAAAGAAAGAAGCTTCGGAAGAATGTCAAGCTGCAAAAGCTTCAACAAGGTCATCCCCCATGATCAACCAAGGGATGGAATAGAAGATCAAGGAAGATGCTGCAGCCCAAACCTCTTCTTCAAGGACATCCATTGAACCCCCATGCATAAATTTTGGTTCAATTATGTCACTATCATTAGAAGAACCCAAGACCAACAAGGCTTGGGTTTCCAATCAAAACTAATCATCTCATCTTATGTGCAGGGACATCCATATGACAAGAATAACAATGTTTGGATTGTGGATAGTGGATGCTCCAAGCACATGACAGGGAACAGATCTCTCCTTCAACAATTTCAACATTATGATGGAGGTCCTATCTAGTTTGGAGGTGAGGCCGGAGGATATATTTCTGGCAGCGGAAGTATATCCAACGGAAAATTAAAATTTGACAAATTTCACTTTGTCAAACAGCTGGAACCTGTTAAGTGTTTCTCAGTTCTGTGATCAAAAGCATCAAATGCTCTTCACAGAACATGAGTGCATTATCCTCAAACCCAGGATGACAATTTGGGCTCTTGATTGTGAGATCTTACCATCCTAATCAACCTGTTTTTCACTCCTCCTTAAACCACACTCAAAATGGCCCTCAACAAGTTTGAAGTAGAGATGGGGACGATGACTAAAGCACCCATCATCACCCCTGAAAACTTCAGGTCATGGAGCAGACGCATGGAAGGCTTCATCAGGTATCAAGACAGCAAGATGTGGCAATCTATTGTCAATGGCCCGTATAAGCCAAAGGTGGTTGGTGGAAACGGTGCCATGATAGAGAAAGCCGTTGAAGATTACTCTGACGAGGACCGAAAGAAGCTGGACATTGATAGCAATGCCATGACTGTTCTCATGACTGTAATTCCCAACTCCATCATGGTGGGGTTTGAGCATTGCAAGTCAGCCAAAGAATTGTTTGATGCACTTGCTCACATGTACTCAAGCTCAAATGACTCCAAGAAGGACTCAGTGAAGCAGCAGTTCGAGAACTTCACCTACATTGCTGGAGAGACCCTCAACCAACAATACTTCAGGTACATGGATCTCATTTCTTCCCTTCAGTTTGTGGGAATTGCTCTTGAACTTAGAGACCTCACAAGAAAGTTCATGAGTGAACTCCCCAATGAGTAGATGTTCTACTGTGTCTCTATCAAGAGAACATAAAATCTGAACACACTCACCATGACCGAACTCTATGGCATCCTTGATGGATACTGTATGGAAATGGAGAATAAGAGAGGTCATCAGACAAGCAGACCATTGAGTCTTCCTGCTAGCAATGCTTTAATGGTCGCTGAAGGCTGAAGACCCTCCCAACCTCAACAGTACCTGACTTACACCCAGCAGCCATCGTGTTCTTCTGGGCCATACATCACATTTCCTGAGGCTCCAAGGTCTCAACAAGCTCAGAAAAGTTCCTTTTAGGACAGCTGTACTTTTGTCTCAGGAAGTGGACACTCTAGTGATTATCAATATTGCTTTGATGATCTAGAGTGCTTTAGCCCAGATGACATGGAATACGTGGACATAGTCCAACAAATGGCTCTCTTAACCTACAGAGCAAAGAAGTTCTTCAAGAGAACTGGAAGGCAATTTCCCCAAAACCAAATCAACAACAAATTTAGGTTTGACAAAACCAAGGCCAAATGTTACAACTGTAATCAACTTGGTCATTTTGCAAGGGAATGCAAGGCTCTCAAGTCTAATCCGGGAACCCCACAGGCCTTCACACATCCCTCTGCAACAAAGCCCACTGGAAAGTCAACAGTGGCAGCTGCAATGGCTCAAGAAGTTTACTGGAGCTTCATGGTACAGGATGTGACTCCTTCTCAAGCACTCATGGCCGAAATAGATGACAATAAGGTATATGAACATCTCTGTACTCCTGCCTGTATTGCTAAGGTTAAATTGTATCAGGACTACAATATGGAGATTAAATCCAATATTGAGTCTTTAAATGTTTTAAAATCTGATTTTAAAAAGGCAGAATCTAACTATCAAAAAAAATTTGAGGAGTTGGAGAAAACTGTGTCCTTATTAAAACATGAAAGCACAAACCATAAGACTCAAATAAAAGATTTAATATCCAAATTGTCTGAGGCTCAAGCCCAGCTTGTCACAGCTAAGGCTCAAGCTAGGAAGTATGCTATTTCGGAGCAGAACTTCCAAGTCATTCTTGCATCATCCTCACACTCAAAACTCTGTTACCAAAACAAAAGTGGGTTGGGAAACAATGAAATTGCTCCACCATACTCTTATGAGTCTATAAGACAACCAAGGTGTGGTACTGAAGAGCAAGAGGTTCCATCTGCTGACCCACCTTCTCATGAGTTAAAGAGTGATGCAACTATGGAGACCATCACAGGGAAGAACCAGGTAATTTTACTCACTCCTACCGGTGATGATCAACCCCTAACCACCAAAGGCAGAAGAAGCAGAGCTAAGGCAGCCAGAAAAACCGCCAAGAAAGTGGCTGAGTCTAAGCTGAAGATAGACCCAAAGCAAAAGGGTGTATTCATCTCAGCTGGATTCCAGGTGGTAGGAAACTCTGATTCAGGAAAGAAGTGTAGTACCAGCACTCCTATCCTACCAAAGGATCATAAGTTAAATGGAAAGGTTGCTAATGAAGCGAAAAATAACAAGAAACAGCAATCCTCAAATTCCCAAAAGATTAACATTGCATGCATAATGTGTGGTCTGCAAAACCATATGGCCAAAGATTGTTACTACAATCCTGCTAGCACACATTATGCAAATAATGTTAAAAAAGAAGGAGTCAGGAAAGGTTTCTCATTTGGACCATATCAAATGGTTCAAGTGAGGAAAAAGAGAAAGCTTGTTTCCGAAGCAAGGTTTCTTTCGGAAGAAGGTCCTTCTTCCGAAGGGAAAATAGTTTCGGAAGCTAAAGCTGTCAAGACTCAAAAGAATAAAAGAGTCCCCTTGAGACCATCTCAGAAGAAGACTACTTCGGAAGAAAAGGTGGTGAAGGCTTTTTCCGAAAAGAAAGAAGCTTCGGAAGAATGTCAAGCTGCAAAAGCTTCAACAAGGTCATCCTCCATGATCAACCAAGGGATGGAATAGAAGATCAAGGAAGATGCTGCAGCCCAAACCTCTTCTTCAAGGACATCCATTGAACCCCCATGCATAAATTTTGGTTCATTTATGTCACTATCATTGGAAGAACCCAAGACCAACAAGGCTTGGGTTTCCAATCAAAACTAATCATCTCATATTATGTGCAGGGACATCCATATGACAAGAATAACAATGTTTGGATTGTGGATAGTGGATGCTCCAAGCACATGACAGGGAACAGATCTCTCCTTCAACAATTTCAACATTATGATGGAGGTCCTATCTAGTTTGGAAGTGAGGCCGGAGGATATATTTCTGGCAGCGGAAGTATATCCAACGGAAAATTAAAATTTGACAAATTTCACTTTGTCAAACAGCTTGAACCTGTTAAGTGTTTCTCAGTTCTGTGATCAAAAGCATCAAATGCTCTTCACAGAACATGAGTGCATTATCCTCAAACCCGGGATGACAATTTCTCAGGTGCTTCTTAGATCTCCCAGGAAAAGGGATATGTACAAGCTGGATATGAACAATGCTTCCCCAATGGGTGAAGTATCATGCTTTCTTTCCAAAGCTGATGGTGATGAGTCAACACTATGGCATAAACGAATGTGTCATGTAAATTTTAAGACAATGAACAAACTGGCTAAAAATAACTTGGTACATGGTTTGCCTAAAAAGGAATTTTTCTGCAAAGATAACTATGTTGCATGCCTGAAAGGGAAGCTACACAGGGCATCTCATAAATCCAAAGTTGTTAACTCCATCACCACTCCATTACACTTATTGCACATGGATCTGTTTGGTCCCACAAGTATAATGAGTATTGGAAGGAAATCATATTGCCTTGTGATTGTTGATGATTTTACTAGATTTACATGGGTATTCTTTTTAAGAACCAAAGATAAAATTGCTGAAGCTTTAAAATCTTTTATTCTTAAAATAGAAAACCAAATTGATCACAAGGTTAAAATAATTAGAAGTGATCAAGGGACTGAGTTTAAGAACCACGTTCTTGACTCATTCTGTAACTCAAAAGGGATTGCCAGACAATATAGAAAATCAAATTGATCACAAGTCAAAATCAAATTCCATTTCCCATCAAATATGAACCAACCACTGAACCTTACACCCCTGAACCTACACCATTACCCTTACCAACCTCTTCACCTTAACCACCTAAACCACCTATCCTCCAACCAAAAACACTAGCCAGAACCCAAACACCACAACCTACCCAACAACCTCTCAAACCATCCCCTCAGCCTTCTAAACATCTCCCCTTAGGAGTTCAAGGTAATCAAGACAAAGCTCATCAACTGCACAACCCTGAGCGACATATCCTGTGAGGAGGATTCAGTCAAACTGACTTATGTTGATGGATCCTCATGTTCCCTCACTAGAGATTAATTTCTTGATCTGCCCAGAGGAACATTGGACCAAGCTGCAAATATCCTTGGCCTCAATTCAGATACTTTGAATGAGGAAGAAAAGAAGCTAAGGAGAAGGCTGGTGACTCTGCTGGATACCAAGAAAGGTGACCGGGTGCCAAGACAACCCCTTGTGCCTAGGAAGAAGATCATCTAGTGGAGGTTCGAAGACACTTCTCACAACTTTGTTGTTGAAAGAGAGAGTGGAGAGCTCAACATGCTAAATGCCTCATCTCTGCTACACTTAAGCATATTTGATATTGCTGAGTTAGTAGAGAAGCCATTCTCCAACCCCTCCAACTCTGAAGTAGCTGCTCATATCAGAAATCACCTGGGCAGTCTTCATATGGCCGAGCTAACTGCTAGGACCAAGGTTGAAGAAGAGTTGAAACTGAGAGAGGAGGAGAAAAGGAATGGATCAACAAACAAAAGCAAAGCCTTTCTACAAATGGTTGAGGGTCCTGAACTTGAATCCATAGTTAGATGGGAGTATGACTATAACTCCCGTCAACTAACTCTTTTCAGGGGGGCACAACAAAGGGCACATGTCATTCAGAGTGATAGACTAGATTTCCTATCCACTAATGACTTGTACAAGCTTCTCAGCATCACTTCAGGGAAGAACAAGGAAACAGACAAATATCTTTTGTCCCTGGTGTTGAAAGCTTTGAGAAGTAGAAACAAGTGAGGTTTTGGTAGCATCAGCCTAGGGGGAGTTTGTTGGATCTAGAAAGGCTGGTGCAACCAAAACCAAATCACTTAGACTATTTTGGTGCAACTAATAAAGGACTTCCGAAGCTAAGTGTGGAACTTCCAAAGGAAAAAGAAGCTCTTCCGAAGACAAAGTGTAAGAACAACTTCCGAAGGAAAACTCCAACTTCCGAAGACAAAGTATTCACTTCTGAAGATCAAGACTTAGAGTGAAAGATTAGAAGTCAACTTCCGAAGAACGAAAGAAGTACTCAAGCCTCGGAAGTACAGAAGTCTCTTTCGAAGTATAAGTGGCTTTGGAAGAACTTGTTCTTCCGAAGCCAACTTACCTTCAGAAGACACTTTATCCAGTGGACATAAGTATGGTCTCCCTGACACTCCGCTGCAGACCTCTGAGATACTGCATGACATTTTCTCAAAAGCCATGTAGTTGACCATACTTTATCCACTATTTACCTTTATCAGTTAGTACAGTTGCCAACTTTAGTTGGTGACAAAAGGTAAGTCATGGACATGTCATGACTACCATATGTTAGATAATACTTTATCTAAGATACCTTAACTTTAGCATTGTAGTATATGCTTTAGTCTTAGGTTTCCAGCTGGTTTCAAAGTATATCCGGCTGTAGGATCTAGTATATATAGTTTCTCATTGTAACTCATGTTTTATGCTTGTAAGAGTCTTGTAATACTTTAAGTTGAGAAGTAATATATACAAGTACCTTGAAAATTATATCCTTGTGTTCTTTGCTACTTATTATATTATTATCAACTCTTAGAAGAGATTCTACTTCATCTGATTTGAGTGTAATGTAAGTAAGTTTGAGAGAAATCCAAGTGTTAAGTGACAAACCCGATCCTGCACTGTTGTTGAAGGACCTTACATACCAAGCACCACTTCTGCTACTGGTGGTGGTATGATTCCTAAGGCTGTGGCTGATTACTCTAAAGCAGACACGAAAACAATAGAGATTGATCAAAAAGCCATGACAGCCCTTCAAACTGCTCTTCCAAACTCCATCTACAGAGGCTTCAAGAAGTGCAAAACTACCAAGCAACTATGGGAAGCACTGAAGCTGATGTATGAGGGGTCTACTGAAGCAAAGGAGAACAAGAAGGATCTCCTGAAGCAGCAGTTTGAAAACTTCACCTTTAAGGTAGGTGAAACCATGACTCAATAATACTTCAGGTATGTTGAGATTGTGGATACTCTAATGGATGTTGGAGTAACTCTTGAGAACAGGGACATTGTAAGGAAGTTTATGTCCTCTCTTCCTAGACAATGGACACATTATTGTGTTGTTATCAAGAGGTCTGAGAACCTGAAGAATCTTACTCTTACAGAGTTGTATGGTATTCTTAGTGGCTACCAGATGGAGATGAACATGCAAAACTCATCTGGTAACTCCAGCAATCAACTGAGTTAAGCCTTCCATGTGGTTGAAAGGGAAAGCATTGAACCACAGAATCATCTTATATGCTTCCCTGACAACTCACAAAAAGGCCATTTCATCACCTTCCCGGAGACTCTAAGGGAAAGCTACACTCAAGGAAGTCCTTTCCAAGAGACAACTTCTTCTCATGCCTTTGTCTCTGCTGATGAAACCTTAGGCAAATTTCTCTTCACCCTTGAAGATTTGGACTGTATCCATCCAAATGATCTGGAGTATATGGAGATAGTCCAGCAGATGGCTCTTCTCACTCACAGAGCCAAGAAGTTTTACAAGAGGACAGGAAGCCAAGGTATTGGAACATCTTTGTACTCTTGAATGCATTGCTAAAGTCAATAGATACAGGTCCTATAATTTAGAAATAAGATCTGATCTTGAGTCCTTATATATCTTAAAGGCTGATTTTAAAAGAGCTGAAAATGATTATAAATTAAAGATAGAGGACTTAGAGTAAACCATTTCAACTCTTAAACATGAGCATACAAACTACAAGACTCAGATCAAAGAACTCATTACTAAGTTAACTGAATGCCAGGCTGAGCTTGTGATCAGTAAAGCCAAGGCAGAAAAATGTGTTCTTGAAGAAGAGACCTTCAAGAATATTATATCCTCATCCTTGCATGCAAAAGTTTGTTATCAAAATAAGCAGGGACTAGGATCTTGTGAGATAACTCCTCCACACATAATCTTGTCTGTAAGATCTCCTAGGTGTGAAACTTGTGAAGATGAGCTTTCTCTCATAGATCCTGTGACTGAAGAGGATGAAGAGGAGATGGTGGAGAAAAGCTCTGAGAAGAGTGAAGAACAACATTCTAAGAAGGGTCACCATCCCTCGGAGGAGAGCAAAGCTGTTGGGATACCAAGTTAAGAAGAAAGAACTTGATCAGGAAGGCCAAAAGAAAGTCCAAAAAGGCTCAAGAGATCAAGGCCACCTTCAATTCTGCATAGAAACAAGTATTCATCTCTGCAGGATTTGTAGTGATGAAAGTTGAAGACACCAACTTGAACTCCATCAACAAGAGTTCTGGTTCATGTCCAAATCATCCTACCATCAAGAAGAAGGCTGATCAGTTGTGCATCACTGCTGTACAACCTGAACCATCCAGCTCCAAAGGTAGTTCTATCCCCACAGGAACTGCCACAACATCTGCAAAGATGAAGATGAAGAAGGAAATTGATCAAGTTCAGCCTTGTTCACAAAGGAAAATTCCTAGAAGGAAAAAAATGGACTGTGTTATGTGTGGGAGTACTTCTCATCTTGCTAAGGATTGTGTTTACAATCCAAAGAGTACTCTCCACATGACCAAAAAAGAAACTTCTGAAGTCATCAAAACTTCCGAAGTATTGAAGGTCAAGTCTAAACTTCCAAAGGTGGTGTGGAAGTCAAAGAAAGACCAAGTGGCTGAAAGTTCTTCATCAACATCAGCAAATGATCCCTCCAGCATGACTATAGGATCAATTACTGTTGCATTGTCTTCAACTTCTTTTGATGAGCCCAAGACCAATGAGGCTTGGGTTTCCAAATGTACCTAATCATCTCTTTTGTGCAGGAACAGCTCAAGACAAACAGAAATGTATAGATCATTGATATGGCTGTTCTAGGCACATGACAGGCAATAGGTCACTACTCCAAAAGTTTGAAAGAATTATTGGAGGACCAGTTGCTTTTGGAGGGGATGCAAGAGGTTACATTACACGAAGGGGCAAGGTCATAAATGGTAAGCTCAACATTGAGAAGGTAAACTTTGTTAAAGAGCTTGGGTACAATCTTCTGAGTTATCCTAATTTTGTGATCAGAGTCATAACATGCTCTTCACTGAGCATGAGTGCATTGTTCTCAGGCCCGGGGTGATCATTCTTCATGAGCACATTCTGCTCAGAGCCCCCAGGAAAGGGAACATGTACAAGATGAACTTGCAAGAAACATCTCCCTCAGGAGAAGTTTCATGCTTTCTGTCTAAAGCAAATAATGATGAGTCTATCCTCTGGCATAAAAGAATATGCCATGTAAACTTTAAAAACATGAATAAATTAATTAAGAATGATTTGGTAACTGGAATACCAAAGAAAGAGTTTACAAGTGATGACCACTGTGTTGCATGCCTGAAGGGGAAGCAAACAAGGTATCTCACAAGCCAAAGGAAAGAAATTCTATCATTAATCCCCTACACTTATTACATATGGATCTCTTTGGCCCCACCAGTGTAATGAGTCTAGGAAGGACCTCTTATTGTTTGGTGATCACAGATGACTTTACAAGATTCACTTGGGTTTTCTTTCTTATAACTAAGAATGAGACCCCTGAGATTCTAAAGAATTTAATCTTAAAGATTGAGAATAAATGTGATCACAAGGTCAAAATCATAAGATGTGATTAAGAAACTGAATTTAAGAATCAAATCCTTGATACATTTTGTGATGAAAAGGGTATTACAAGACAATATAATGCTCCCAGGACTCCTCAGCAAAATGGTGTTGCTAAGAGGAGAAACATGACACTAATTGAAGCTACAAAAACTATGTTGTCTGACTCTAAACTTCCCATCACCTTCTGAGCAGAGGCAATGAACATTGCTTGCTATGTGCAAAACAGAGTTTTAGTGGTTAAGACACATGGTAAGACTCCTTATGAACTTTGGCACAAGAGAAAACCATTTATTGGTTTTCTCAGGTCATTTGGATGTCCTTGCACCATCTTGAATACCAAAGATCAAATTGCCAAGTTTGCTGAGAAATCAGATGATGGACACTTTATTGGATACTCTTCTCAAGCGAAAGCTTATAGAGTATACAATCTCAGAACTAGAGTAGTTGAGGAGTCAGCCAATGTGACTTTCAATGAGCACACTCCCAGTGTGAAAGGTTCTGGTGCAAATTGGCTATTTGATCTTGATTTAGTTACCAACTGTTTAAACAAATCTTGTGAGAATGTTTCAGGATCTACAGATATACTACCTACAGGTGATCCTGACCCAAGATTTGAGTTGAGAAGACCTTCAAGTTACACATCTTCAGCTCCAGTGGTAACTAATCCTGCAAATGAAGCTTCTACCAGCACATCAATGATAAATCCTGCTGACACTTCTGGGGTGCCTTCAAATTCCAGCTTAGAGACACTAAACTCAGAAGAAGGAGCTTCAAATGTTAGAGAAAATGGTGGTGGTGAAAGTGATAAGGAATTTCTTGATGCTGATAACCACTCCATTGGAGGAAACATCAGTGATGTCACACACTCATTGGATCAAGTCAATCTTGATAAGTGTGTTGATGTGGAGGGTGAATCTTTTTTTCCAGATCATAATTTCTCAAATTTATATCTGTCTAAGCAACTTGCTATGACCCCTCAGCTAAGGATCCACAAGTCTTATCCTACCACAAACATCATTGGAGATGTTGATTCAGGGGTGACAACAAAAGGACAAACCCATGAAGAATATGTTTGTTTTCACTCTTGTTTCTTGTTCCAGATAGAGCCAAAGAAAATTGATGAGGCTCTAAAGGATGGAAGTTGGGTTGAAGCTATGCAAGAGGAGCTGCTTCAATTCAAAAGGCAAAAGGTTTGGAACCTATGTCCTCTTCCTCAAGGGAAGACTACCATAGGAACTAAATGGGTTTGTAGGAATAAGAAGGATGATAGAGGACTTTTCATCAAGAACAAGGCAAGACTAGTTGTTCAAGGGTATACTCAAGAAGAAGGAATTGACTACACAGATGTTTTTGCTACTATAGCAAGACTTGAAGCGTTAGGATATTCCTAGCTTTTGCTGCATCCAAGAACTTCAAGGTCTACCAACTTGATGTCAAGTGTGCTTTTCTTTATGGGATGATTGATGAAGAGGTGTATATCAGACAACCACCTGGGTTTGCAGATCCTGATCATGTCTACAGGCTTGATAAAGCTCTTTATGGGCTTGCACCAAGCACCAAGGAAGTGGTATGAGACTTTATCTCAGTATCTCTATCAACATGGCTACAAAAGGGGTACTAGAGATGGAACTCTCTTCATCAAAGGAATAGGAAATGACATAATGCTAGTTCAAGTATATGTAGATGACATTATCTTTAGGTCAACTAATATAAAGCTCGGTAAAGACTTTGAGAAGCTGATGAAGGACAGGTTTGAAATGAGTACCATGGGGGAACTCAATTTCATTCTAGGAATTCAAGTGAAGCAAGTTGACAATGGCATCTTCATAAGTCAGTCAAAGTATGTACAAGACATACTTTAAAGGTTCAACATGACTGATTGTAAGGTTGCTAAGACACCCATAGCCAGAAATCACTCCCTTGGACCTAATCTTGAGGGGGAGTGTGTTGATGAGCATCTCTATAGGGCAATGATTGGGTCTCTTATGTACCTCCAGCTAGCAAGCCACATATCATGTTTGCTACATGCATTTGTGCAAGATATCAAGCCAACCCACCCCAAGATGTCACACCTGGTCACTGTCAAAAGAATTTTAAGATATCTCAAAGGTGCTCCATCACTTGGCCTTTGGTATCCAAAGAATTCTAACTTTAATCTGTATGCTTATACAGATAGTGACTATGGTGGTTGCAACATGACTGCAAAGTCTACATCAGGGGGATGTCAATTTCTTGTTGAAGAGTAGTCTCTTGGCAATGTAAGAAACAATCCTTTGTGTCTGCAACTGCTGAGGCTGAATACATTGCTGCTACAAGCTACTGTGCTCAAGTGCTTTGGATTCAAAATCAGATGCTAGAATATGGATTCAACTTTAAAGAGATTCCCATCCACATAGACAACAACAATGCTATCTCTATCACAAAGAATCCTATGCAGCACTCAAGGACAAAGCATATTAATATCAGGTATCATTTGATTAGAGATAACTTTGAAAAGGGATTAATCAAACTAGTCAAAGTTAACACAAATGAACAATATGCTGATATGTTCACCAAAGCTTTTGATGAGCAGAGATTTAAATATCTTGTATCAGCTATTGGAATGATTAATTTTGAATAGCGTTTCTTAAAGTTTAATCATATTTATTTCTAAAACCTGTGTGTCCTAAGTTGTCTATTTTATCACCTTCATAAGCCCTTGTTTTCTTTGGAAGAAAATCTTTTCAAAAGACTTTTCTTAGATTTTTTGAAAATTTTGATCTCTT
The DNA here is from genome assembly GCA_025215565.1 of Flaveria ramosissima. Taxonomy (NCBI): domain Eukaryota; kingdom Viridiplantae; phylum Streptophyta; class Magnoliopsida; order Asterales; family Asteraceae; genus Flaveria; species Flaveria ramosissima. Next base: position 44,706,817 of record CM046034.1, read on the forward strand.
TTCTTTTCGGAAGACTTAAAATTTCCTTCGGAAGAAATTTATGTCTTAGTAAACAAATAATTGCTTCAGTAATTTTAGCTTCGGAAGAAATTTCTGAAATATCTTCCGAAGGTTAAAATCAACTTAAGTACTCTGTATGTTTTCAAAGAACAAGTTTCTTCCGAAAGTAATTTACCTTCGAAAGTTTTTATTCACCTTAGAATAAAAATCTTTGATTGTTAATTCTCTTCCGAAGCAAAATTCTCAAAATTCTTTGAAATATCTTCCGAAACCAATTTGCCTTCAGAAGCTTTTTTTTTCAGAACTTCCGAAGCTAATAACCATCGGAAGATTTCTCGACTTCCAAGAAAACTACTTTTTGGGCAAAAGTAAATTACTTTTCAGAGGTGGGACCGACATCCAGATTTCAAAGTTTATCCTCTTTCATTAACTTTGTCTCAAATCTTTTTCACATAAATGCCCAACGGTTCCCCCCTCTTTCACTATCTTCCTCAATTACACTATTCCTTAAACCTAAATTCTCCCAAACCGCCTTTGTTCTTCATCTTTCTTCGTCCTTAAGTTTCTCAAATGGCCAACCTAAACCGCAGAAACAACCCAGATTTCTCCATGCAACTTCACAGGCAACATAACCAGGTTGCTCTGTTAAGCTCTGAGAAAGATGAAAGTTTCTCAGAGATTTGCCGTTTCTTAGCTCTATCAAACTACTTCACCTCCCTAACCATTGATCCTACTCTCTATGAGGATCATCTGCTTGAATTCTGGAAGACCTGCCAAGAGGTCATCATGAATGGGGAGAAGGCACTGTCTGCCACAGTACAAGGGAGGACAATCTTCATCACTCCAGCCATCATCAACACTCACTTGCAGCTGGATGATGAAGAAGGTGAGTTGTCCTTCCCAAAAAATGCTGTAAATCATTCCTTTGAGCAGATGAGCTATGAGGGAGATTTTTCTGTAAAGACCTTCAGGAAAGAGAAGGTCTCATCCCAGTGGAAATACCTGCTTCATGTGGTTATCCACAGCTTGTCTAACAAGCATGGAGGTTGGGACCAGATTCCTAAGGATCTCTCCTTCATAGTACATGGAATGGTTCAAGGGGTCAAGTTCAGGTACTCTCAGTTTGTCTATACAAATTTGCTTGCTAATTTGGACTCCTTAGAGTATTATATGTTTCCTAGATATGTGTAACACATTCTCAACTGTGAACTGGGCTCACAGTTGAGGGAAACAGATAATATTCTTAAATTAGGACAGATGAAGCCCGACATCTTTAAAATTATGAAGAAGCCAACTGTAGGCTTCTCAGGATAGAAACAGCCCTTGTCCCAAAAATGTTAGAGCTCATTGCTCAAGGTGACTACCTAGCAACACAAGCTAGTGTTGAACCCACACCTTCTACCTCCCAACCACCAAGAAGGCCATAAATCACCCTCACCTACCAAAGAAAATCCAAACAAACCCCTGCTCAAGCTATTGAGTCTGTGCTGGCCCCCATATACTCACCCATACAGGAAGAAGTGGACACTAGAGCTCCCACTTCTCCTGAGGAGCAAACCACTCCCATCTATTCAAGAATCAGGGATGAGGTGTCAATGGGTACCATGTGTCTCTCTACTCTTCCCCTACTCAAAGAGAGATGAGTAGTCCTGAGTCTCCTTTGTCTAGCCCTTATCAGTCACCCATCACTGAGGTGGATACTTCTGAACATGTTCAGGATATCCATATGGAAGAGGCTCTCACTTCTACAAGTGATTACATCATTAAGACCTCAACCATGGCACTCAGCCCATTGACACTTCAACTGAGGCTGTCAATGTGCAGAGGAAATCAAGCAGCCAAGAACCTGAAGCAGGTGGTGAGAGAGGACCTTAGTTCAATCATCTCATCTCCCAATGATTCTTCTGATGAAGATGAGGGGAATCTGAGACTAAAGGCGCAAAAACTGTCAAAAACATGCTCCTATTTAGTCTCTAAGGTTAGTCACCTTGAATTTCAGGTGACTACCCTGCAAAATAGGGTCAATGATCAGCAACTTGAGATATCTTATCTCAGGGAAAAACTAGCTGGGAGACCTTTAAGTGGACCTCAACCAGGAACACAAGAACCTGTGAATGTGATTGATCTAACTCCTAGCTCACCTATGCAAGAGGGTGATGTTACCAAAAAGGGGGAGAAAATCATTACAGTCACAGAACCTGGGAGTTCTTAAGGGAGTATGGACATTGAGGACTCACTATCCTCACTTGCAATTGTGTATACTCAGCAACTTCCTCAAGTTCACATTGATGTGGACATTATAGACTCTATCATTAGAAGTCTCTTTGAGGAAGGCATTGCAAGGGCTATTTCATCCCCACCTCAAGGAACTTCAAACTACATTATTGGGTGGAGGTATGATGCTGATAGAAGAGCCCTCATTCTTCACAGAGTCCAAGGGCAGCAAGAAGTTTTTAATTTTCAGACCTTGAACTACTATGAAGGTTTGACCTGATCAACATGCCACTTGTCAAGCCAAGTCAATTAAGACAAGCTGACAGGTTAGCACTCAGGATTCAAGACATAATTACTGTAGAGTTCAGCCTTAGAAGGAGACAAAGGCAATCAGGTAATGCCATTGGTTAACTGGATGTTGAGGCAGACCCTGAGATTAGCTTCAAAGGGAAAACCTTGGCTGAAGGCCCAGTGATAGAGCTTGAGAGCCCTGTCACACCAGCAACTGCTTCAGAAACTCATTCCCTCAGTGAAACACCTGCTGGTGAAGGTGTCTCACAACCTCTCTCTGGCCAGAGCCTGGATGCTACATCAAGCAATGAATGCCAAAGCTCTTTCCACCCTGTGTCAAAGGTCTGTGGGTGACAAAGGGAAAATGATTCTAACTCCTGAGGAGATTGAGAAGGAGGAGAGAGAGAGAGAGAGGAAGAGGAAGCTAAGGGGAGAAAGTTCCTCTGGGTCTTCAGGCTTTATGCAAGCTGCAATCAGGGCTGCCCCCAGACCAAGCACTCAAGATGATGAGTTGAGGGCAGTCAGGATTACCTACCTGCAGGCCAGGAACTATGACATAGATGAGATTATATCTCTCCTCTTCGAGCAATTAAATGAACTGGCTGACATGGAAGTGTCAAGAGAGATGAAGGAAGCAAAGGATGCAAGGCTACTTCTCCAATTCAAAGAGGAGAAGAGACAGAAAAGGTTATACAAGCATATTCCAACTCTCTCCCCAGTTCAAGAAAGCCCTGTGCAAGAGGCTGTGGCAGCTACACACGAACCTCAGGTAGACAAGGAAACAGATAGGCAAAACATGATCAACTACCTGAGTGCCATAGGTCTCTACCAGGCATCTGCACTTCTTCCCTTGTCCTTTGAGTACATTGAGTTTGAGTATCTCAAACAAATTGAACTTCAAGTGCTCAAAGAACAGAAGGCAACAAAGAAAAAGATGAGGGAAGATGCTGCAAAGTCAAGAGCCATCATCCAAAAGAGTATGAAGAAGTCTGCTGACAGACAAAGGATGATGAGCTTCTTGAAGCTGTATGGATTCTCCAGAAGGAGACTTGGCCCTATGTCTCTATCCACAATGGATGAGCATATCATGGTAATCAAGCAGAAGATCAAGAGTGGAGAGCTAATTGACTTACACTCCCCTCCAAGTCAAGTCCCACCTGAAGTGGAGGTTAAGGTTGAACAACCTGAGACAACAAAACCTGGACCTCCTGCTGAGCCTCAATAAGCTTCATCTTCTGATCCACAGCAGGGTCAAACTCCCTCTCCTTCTGAACCTGTGAGGAAGGAACACCCAACTGAGAAAGACAAGGATGATCAACAAGGTGCTGCAGACCAGTCTTCTCAGTTAAAGTCTTTTAAGAGGAAGAAGAGGATGGCTTCCAAACCAAAGTCAAAGAAGAAGAAACCTGAATCATCCACCTTTACACCACAGGCTGAGTCAGATCAACCTGAGGAAGTGCATGAAGAGGCAGCCCAATCAACTCCAATTCAAGTGGCTCCTCTTGCAGCTAAGAGACCCATCCTATCCTGGACCTTCACAACTAATCTAGAGAGATGGCATGTGATCAGAGATCAAGGTGTTGAGAATGTCTACACATGGCACGACTTAATCAACTTACCTCTACATGATCTTTTTGAGATGAGAAGATATTATGAGGGTCTGAGTGATCCTGACCATCTAATGAAGAAGGGTGTGGTCATCATCATCTTGAAGACCACCAACATCTGAAGATCTTCTAAATGTTTTGTTAGCATCAGCCTAGGAGGAGTTTGTAAGGATTCCTATAAGTCTGATGCAGCCAAAACATCCAAAGTCTCTCTGCATGCATGCACCAAAGAACAGAAGTAAAAATGCTTCGGAAGTTTTACACCATTCACTAGAAATATTCTAAGTGTAGAATCTTCCGAAGCCAAGACCAATATCTTCCGAAGCCAAAAGTGAAGTCTTCCGAAGCTTCAAAGACAAAGTCTTCTGAAGACAAAGAGTGAAGACAGATTTCTTCCGAAGACTTTTGAGGATATGCCTTTATCTGATGTACTTTACCATAAAGCTGGACCACCTTTCCGCTGTAACTCTGTAAAGTCACCAACTTACATGAGTTGGTGAAAAGGTCTATGCTTTTGGTAATTGTACATTGAGGTCTTGAGTCCATGCTTTCTACTTTATATACTTTTATCCTTTTTGTAATATATTAGGATGTGAGCTATGGTATGTCATAGTCACTAGTCAAAACGAAAATCTACCTTTTGACTCTACATTTGATTTTGTAGTTGTCTAGTCAATTGTATCCAGCTGGCCTTCAAAGTATGGCCGGCTGTAGGATGTAGTATAAAGTATCTCAAATACTTTTAACTTTCTATCGTATGCTTTGTAACATTTGTAATAGAACTTGAGAAGCAATATACAGCATTCTTGAAAACCAATCACTTGTGTTGTTTCCCATCGTGTTCTCTCTCATATTTACTTGTGTTCTTAGCATCTTTCATTAACAAGTTAACCAGTTCCCTATTTGATCTGTTAAGTGTTCTAAGAAACTCTCCTAATTGTGTTGTTGTGTTGTAAGTGCATACCCTTCACCGGTCCTGCATAAGGTAGCCAGAAAAACTTCCAAGAAAGTGGCTGAGTCGAAGCTGAAGATAGACCCAAAGCAAAAGGGTGTATTCATCTCAGCCGGATTCCAGGTGGTAGGTAACTCCGATTCAGGAAAGGGGTGTAGTACCAACACTACTGTCCTACCAAAGGATCAGAAGTTAAAGGGAAAGGTTGCTGATGAAGAGAAGAAGAACAAGAAACAGCAATCCTCAAGTTCCCAGAAGATTAACATTGCATGCATAATGTGTGGTCTGCAAAACCACATGGCCAAAGATTGTGACTACAATCCTGCTAGCACACATTATGCAAATAATGTTAAAAGAGAAGGATTCAGGGAAGGTTTCTCATTTGGACCTTATCAAATGGTTCAAGTGATGAAAAAGGGAAAGCTTGTTTCCAAAGCAAGGTTGCTTTTCGAAGAAAGTACTTCTTCCGAAGGGAAAATGGCTTCGGAAGCTAAAGCTGTTAAGACTCAAAAGAACAAAAGATTCCCCTTGAAACCATCCCAGAAGAAGACTAGTTCGTAAGAAAAGGTGGTGAAGGCTTCTTTCGAAAAGAAAGAAGCTTCGGAAGAATGCCATGCTGCAAAAGCTTCAATAAGCTCATCCACTATGATCAACCAAGAGATGGAATGGAAGATCAAGGAAGATGCTGCGATGCTGCAGCCCAAACCTCTTCTTCAACGACATCCATTGAACCCCCATGCATAAATTTTTATTCAATTATGTCACTATTGTGACATCCGGTAAATTTCCGTTACCAAACTCCGTTAGTTCCGTTAAGTCTTGCATACACGTGTCGTAAGCACACACTAGTTGTCGTTTAACGTTGGTGACCTAATAATAACTAATAATGTTAAATTAATGATAATCTAATTGACTATGTGATTATGGTATTATGTTTATGTGTTTGCATGCTTTAAATGTTAATTAGGAAATTAATCGCGTAAAGTGGAAACGTGCCTATTTATTCGTATGTCTTGTGTTTTATAAAGATAAAATATATAATGATTATCATTAGTTATTATCTTTATATTATTAAGTTAAAAACATTTTACAAAGGGTTTAAAGCCTAGTTTTTATAAAATACCAAATTACAAGGGTTAAAGGGTAATTATGCAAACTAAATTAAACAAAACACCCAAACCCTAGCCCCCACCCCTCCATCCGGCCGTGAACCTTCTCCCAACCCCCTCCCTTGCGATTTCAGCCTAGAACAACAAATAAAACTCGAGTTTTGTTCGATTTGAAGGCTTAGAACACGTTGGGAATCATCAATTGCAAGTTAACACATGTTTAGAGGTTAGATTTTACATGTTTTTGTGAGATTCTTCATGTGGCCGAACCCTAATTCGTTTATGGATCTTCATGGGTCGAAATTGATGTTGTTTGATGATGTTAGTATGTTAGTTGGATTGAATACATGTTGTTTAACGTTGATTATGCATGAATTGTATGTTTTTAATGGATTGATCATGAACTTTGATTTTAGGCAAACCCTAATTCGAAAATTGATAAGATTATGGATGATTGATGATTGTTTGATGAATGTATGATGATTAATAGGTTGTATGAATGCTAGGTTACATTGATCCTGCCAAAATTGAGGCGATAAAGAATTGGACTACACCCAAAACGCCGAGTGAGATAAGACAATTTATGGGATTAGCAGGTTATTATCGACGATTCGTAGAGGGATTCTCTAAGATCGCACAACCTCTCACAGCCTTGACTCACAAAGGAACGGCATACAAATGGGGTGAGTGTCAAGAATCGGCTTTTCAATCGTTAAAACAGAAACTCCGTACTGCCCCGATATTAGCACTGCCAGAGGGAACGGATGACTTCGTGGTGTATTGTGATGCATCCATTCAAGGATTGGGTTGTGTCTTGATGCAACGAGAAAAGGTGATAACCTACGCCTCGAGACAATTAAAGGTTCATGAGAAGAACTATACTACCCATGACTTAGAATTGGGTGCAGTGGTTTTTGCCTTAAATATTTGGAGACATTACTTGTACGGTACCAAGTGCACTATCTATACCGATCACAAGAGTCTTCAACATATCTTCGAGCAAAAGGAGTTGAATATGAGGCAACGACGTTGGGTGGAACTACTTAACGACTATGATTGTGCTATTAAGTATCATCCGCGAAAGGCGAACGTGGTTGCCGATGACTTGAGCCGGAAGGAATCAACTAAACCCAGACGGGTGCGAGCTTTACAGCTTACTATCAGTACTCAACTTCCCGAACAAGTCAAGGAGGCACAGATAGAAGCTTTAAAAGCGGAAAATGTTGGTTCTGAGTTATTGAGGGGAATGGATAAACAACTGGTGATGAAGGAGGATGGAATTCAGTATTTCATGGATAGACTTTGGGTGCCTGCCTATGGAAATCTGAGAGATTTAGTTATGAGTGAGGCACACAAATCTAAGTATTCTATACATCCTGGATCCGACAAAATGTATCATGACCTAAAGGCGCACTACTGGTGGCCTAACATGAAAGCGGATGTAGCTACATATGTGAGCAAGTGTTTGACCTGCTCGAAAGTAAAGGTGGAATACCAAAAACCATCCGGACTGTTGCAGCAACCCGAGATACCAATGTGGAAACGGGAACAAATCTCCATGGATTTTATTACCAAGTTGCCGCGGACTAGTACTGGTTGTGACACGATATGGGTTATTGTGGATCGATGGACAAAGTCTGCTCATTTTCTTGCAATTAAGGAAACTGACAAGATGGAGAAATTAACCCGACTGTACCTTAAGGAGATCGTTTCGAGAAACGGTGTACCGATCTCAATTATCTCTAACCGCGACGCTCGTTTCACGTCACACTTCTGGCAGTCATTGCAGAAATCTTTAGGTACACGATTAGATATGAGTACTGCTTATCATCCACAGACGGATGGCCAGAGTGAGCATACCATACAGACGTTGGGGGATATGCTACGTGTTTGTGTGATTGACTTTGGGAATAACTGGGAAATTCACCTGCCATTGGTGGAGTTTTCTTATAACAACAGTTATCATACTAGCATACAGGCAGCACCTTTCGAAATGTTGTATGGGAGAAAATGTAGATCACCAGTTTGCTGGGCGGAAATTGGTGATAGCCAGCTAACAGGTCCCGAGTTAATTCATGAGACAACCGAGAAAATTGTGCAGATACGAAACCGTATGGCGGCAGCGCGAGACAGAGAAAAGAGTTATGCTGATAAGAGACGGAAACCTTTAGAGTTTCAGGTTGGTGACAAGGTTTTATTGAAGGTTTCACCATGGAAAGGCGTAGTTCAGTTTGGCAAGCGAGGAAAGCTAAATCCGAGGTACGTTGGACCATTTGAAATAGTGGAAAGAATAGGTCCAGTGGCCTATCGACTAACCCTACCTGATTCGCTAAGTGGAATTCATGATGTATTTCACGTATCAAACCTAAAGAAGTGCATAACTGATGAAATGATGGTCGTACCACTAGAAGAAGTTCAAGTGGATGAACAATTGCGTTTTATTGAAGAACCAGTTGAGGTGATGGACCGTGATGTGAAAACACTTAAGAAAATCAAGATACCTATTGTCAAAATTCGTTGGAACTCGCGACGTGGACCGGAATTCACATGGGAACGAGAAGATCAAATGAAGCTTAAGTACACCCAATTATTCGAAAAGACGATGCCAGCAGACGAATGTATTGATTTAAATTGCGGGACGAAATTTCTTTCAACATGGGGATGATGTGACAACTCATCCAAAACTCACTCGATTTCGATTTCTGTGTGCCAATGCAGTAGACCAGTGATGGAACACTCTCACCATGTAATGCAATTTTCGGGATGAAAATTCTTTCAACATGGGGATAATGTGACATCCGGTAAATTTCCGTTACTCCGTTAGTTCCGTTAAGTCTTGCATACATGTGTCGTAAGCACACACTAGTTGTCGTTTAACGTTGGTGACCTAATAATAATTAATAATGTTAAATTAATGATAATCTAATTGACTATGTGATTATGGTATTATGTTTATCTGTTTGCATGCTTTAAATGTTAATTAGGAAATTAATCGTGTAAAGTGGAAACGTGCCTATTTATTCGTATGTCTTGTGTTTTTATAAAGATAAAATATATAATGATTATCATTAGTTATTATCTTTATATTATTAAGTTAAAAACATTTTACAAAGGGTTTAAAGCCTAGTTTTATAAAATACCAAATTACAAGGGTTAAAGGGTAATTATGCAAACAAAATTAAACAAAACACCCAAACCCTAGCCCCCACCCCTCCATTCGGCTGTGAACCTTCTCCCAACCCCCTCCCTTGCGATTTCAGCCTAGAACAACCAAGAAAACTCGAGTTTTGTTCGATTTCAAGGCTTAGAACACGTTGGGAATCATCAATTTCAAGTTAACACACGTTTAGAGGTTAGATTTTACATGTTTTTGTGAGATTCTTCATGTGGCCGAACCCTAATTCGTTTATGGATCTTCATGTGGTCGAAATTGATGTTGTTTGATGATGTTAGTATGTTAATTGGATTGAATACATGTTGTTTAACGTTGATTATGCATGAATTGTATGTTTTTAATGGATTGATCATGAACTTTGATTTTAGGCAAACCCTAATTCGAAAATTGATAAGATTATGGATGATTAATGATTGTTTGATGAATGTATGATGATTAATAGGTTGTATGAATGCTAGGTTACATTGATCTTGCAAGAAATTGATGAATTGAAGTTGGTGTTCATAGGTTACTAATAATAGTAACTTTATTTTCATGATATGATGAATTGATGATGGATTGATGTTGTTGATGTGTTTAGGATGATGATTGGATGTTAGATTGTTTATATGAATGCTAGAAACCTTGTAATGGATGTTGTTGTTCATATCTTGCCAAAAGTGGAAACTTTTGTTCATGATGATTAGTAGATTATGATAATTAGGTATTGTTGATCATGTCTAGATGTTGTTATGAGCTTGAGATGGTATAATTATGATGAATTCATGAATACATTGAGTGTTTGATAGATGTTGGAATATACTTTCCCAAAAGGGAAACTTTATTTGCACAAAGTTTGAAAGATGATAGTTTGAACATGTTTGGGATATTAGGAACATGTTAGTATGTTCATGGATGAATTCTAATGTGTTGGAACATGTTAATTTAGTTGTATGAGATGTTTGGATAATCATGGGTGATGTTTGGACTGTGATGTTCATGCATGATATTGATATTGGTTTGTAGTTAAGACAGCATGTTTGGGTCTGGAAATTGATTGTTGTGATGTATGTTGAATGCAATGAACATGGTTAATGAATGTGAATGTGATCATCATACGCGCGTGCGAATCTGAGGCCCTTACTTAGTAGGATTGGCAGGGTTTAGGGTGTGAAGTCGTGAGTGGCTTCACATGGCATGTGGTGCGTGATTTGATCTTTGTGTGGCATGTTAATTATGTTATAACTAGTGGACATGTTAATGTTCTAGATTCGCATGACTTGTATGATACTTGGTTGTATGATGATCTAAGTGATACACCTAGATAATGTAGCATACATATGAACCATTTGAATGTTAAACATGTATGATATATGTGTATGATTGCTTGAATGGTTTACAACACATAAAGTCACCAACGGGTCAAATGGGTCAACTGAGTCAACCGTATTTTTTTTCTGAAACCTTGAGTCTTTAGTTGTAGTGTGCTTAGGGTTTCACTTGTTTTCTGTTGCACGTACTCATATACTTATATGATCTAGGTAACCTCTGAAGGTTGTCTGTCCACTCTGTCTGTCAAGTAAAACTCTAAGTATCTATTACGCATATCAGGTGAGTTCATGCCCCACTCTTTACTTAATCTCTTTTGGGGGAGATAGCATACTGGTAATTTACAAACGCTTTATATATATTTAAGTTGTGTATAATATTAATCTAGTGCTATTTATCATGGAAAGTCCTCACACTTTCGAATTGTTAATATTGAATAGCGGGGAAACTTGGGTAGTACTACTGGGTCTGACGAGCCCCACCTGTGTGACTCGAGGTCAACCGGGTGCAATTTGTCCTATTGAACATTGTCACGACCTGTTGAGTCGTGACAGGAGGCAACAACGTAACACAGTCAGCTTCAATTGCGAAATCACTATGAATTAATATTTATTGTTAATGGACTAGCTATCTGTTACAATGCACTACTTGTATATCTCTATTATTAAACTGCTTATGTTTAAATATCAACTCTTGAACTCACCAACCATTGTGTTGACATTTTAGTATGCTATTCTCAGATCATTAACTTGCTTGCCTTTAGGAGCACCACACGGATTCACCTTGCATTCTAAGATTTGGTCTTCAAGACATTGTTATTGTTTTTAATGGTTAATGTTTACTCATTTGGTTTGGCGTATGTTTTGCCATAGTATGCATTTATATTCTTTGGGTTGTTTTACAAAACGCTTCCGCACAGCTTTCAAGTTTAAACTTTGGTTGATTTTATTTTAATTATGGCATATAGAGTCGTTTTGAGTAACTATTGACTGTGATCCTGGTTTGTTCACACGCCTCGCGGTAAAACTCCGCACGTGGATTTTGAGGGTGTGACAACTATCATTGGAAGAACCCAAGACCAACAAGGCTTGGGTTTCCAATCAAAACTAATCATCTCATATTATGTGTAGGGACATCCATATGACAAGAATAACAATGTTTGGATTGTGGATAGTGGATGCTCCAGGCACATGATAGGGAACAGATCTCTCCTTCAACAATTCAAACATTTGGATAGAGGTCCTGTCCAGTTTGGAGGTGAGGTCGGAGGATATATTCCTAGCAGAGGAAGTATATCCAATGGAATATTAAAAGTTGACAAAGTTCACGATGTCAAATAGCTTGAACATAACTTGTTAAGTGTTTCTCAGCTTTGTGATAAAAAGCATCAAATGCTCTTCACAGAACATGAGTGCATTATCCTCAAACCCGTGATGACAATTCCTCAGGAATTGGTGCTTCTTAGATCTCCCAGGATTAGGGATATGTACAAGCATGATATGAACAATGCTTCCCCAATAGATGAAGTGTCATGCTTTCTTTCCAAAGCTGATGGTGATGAGTCAACGCTATGACATAAACGAATGTGTCATGTAAATTTTAAGACAATGAATAAATTGACTAAAAATAACTTGGTACATGGTTGGCCTAAAAAGGAATTTTTCTGCAAGATAACTGTGTTGCATGCCTAAACGGGAAACAACACAGGTCATCTCATAAATCCAAAGTTGTTAACTCCATCACCACTCCATTACACTTATTGCACATGGAACTATTTGGTCCCACAAGTATAATAAGCATTGAAAGGAAATCATACTGCCTTCTGATTGTTGATGGTTTTACAAGATTTATATGGGTATTCTTTTTAAGAACTAAAGATAAAACTGCTGAAACTTTAAAATCTTTTATTCTTAAAAATAGAAAATTAAATTGATCCAAGGTTAAAATAATCAGAAGTGATCAAGGGATTGAGTTTAAGAACCACGTTCTTGACTCATTCTGTAACTCAAAAGGGATTGCGAGACAATATAGTGCTCCTAAAACTCCTCAACAAAACGATGTTGCTGAGAGGAGGAACATGACACTAATTGAGGCTGCTCGAACCATGTTAGTTGATTCAAAGTTGCCTGTAACATTCTGGGCTGAGGCAGTCAACACTGCATGCTATGTGCAGAACAGGGTTTTTGTAGTTAAGCCACATGGAAAAACCCCTTATGAGCTATGGAACAAGAGGCCACCGTTCATTGGCTTTCTAAGGTCCTTTGGCAGCAGGTGTACCATACTTAACACAAAAGACAATTTGGCAAAATTTGCTGAAAAGTCGGATGATGCTATCTTTGTTGGATACTCCTCTTACTCTAAAGCTTATAATGTTTATAACATTAAAAATCAACAATTTGAGGAATCTTTCAACATTGTAGTTAATGAGCACATTCCTTGTGTTAGGGGGAATGGCCCTGATCATATCTTTAATTTAGAATTGTTTCCAAACTATTCTAAACCGTCTTGTGAGAATGTTTTAGCTGGAACAGGTGCTCAAGGTAATTCTGATGAAGACCAACTGTTTGAGCTACCTATGCCTGTTCCAACTTCTCCAAGAGCTGCAACAAATCAAGCTCCCACTATTGGTAGATCTAACAGTATAACTATCTCAAGGGTTAGTGGAGCTTCAACCAGTGATTCACCTGTTGACCCTCAAACCTTATCAGGTGACACTCCACAACACCAAGCTGATGGAAGTAGCATCTTGAAGGAACAAGCAACTGTCAATGCTGCTTCACAACTAACAAATGATGATGATGTTTCTCATTCATTTAATCAGTCCTCATTGAATGAGTTTGAAACAGCAGCTGGACCAAGTGTTCAAGCTCCTGAGCAAAATATGTCCAATCTGGATCTATCTTTGCAATTAGAGGTAATTAATAGACTTAGGATTCACAACACTCATCCAGCTGAGAACATCATAGGGGAAGTCTCTGAAGGTGTGAGAACAAGAGGACAAACTCACAATGGGAATGTCTGCTTGTACTAATACTTTTTATCCCAGATGGAACCCAAGAAGGTAGAAGATGCCTTGAAAGATAGTAGCTAGGTTGAATCAATGCAAGAGGAGCTGCTTCAATTAAAGATACAAAAGGTTTGGAACCTATGTCTGCTACCATCTGGTCAAGTACCTATAGGCACAAAACGGATTTTCGAAAACAAGAGAGATGATAGAGGCTTGATAATCAAGAACAAGGCAAGACTGGTGGTTCAAGGATACACTCAAGAGGAGGGAATCGATTATACTGATGTCTTTGCACCTGTTGCAAGACTTGAGGTAGTTAGGATCTTCCTTGCTTATGCTACATCCAAGAATTTCACTGTCTACCAGCTTGATGTCAAGTGTGCCTTTCTATATGGGGATATAGATAGGGAAGTCTATGTGTGCCAGCCTCCAAGATTTGAAGACCCACAACACCCCAACTATGTGTGCAAATTGGATAAAGCTCTATATGGGCTGCACAAAGCACCTAGGCTGTGGTATGAGATATTGTCTTAGTTTCTCCTGAAGAATAGTTACACTAGAGGTACCATTGATAAGACTCTTTTCATAAGGAAGTCTGGAAAGGACATCTTGCTCGTTCAAGTCTATGTTGATGACATCATATTTGGCTCCTCAAATGAACAAATATGTAAAGACTTTGAGAGCATTATGAAGAAGAAGTTTGAGATGAGTTCCATGGGAAAAATGGACTTTTTCCTTGAAATTCGGGTGAAGAAAATGAAGGAAGGGTTTTTCATCAATCAATCTAAGTATGTCAATGACATCTTAGAAAGATTTGACATGAAAGATTGTAAGCCAGCTAAAACACCTATACCCAGAAACCATAATCTCTGCCCTAACTCTGAGGGTGAGGATACTGATGAACATTAGTATAGAGCAATCATTGGTTCTATGATGTATCTCACAGCAAGTAAACCTGATATCATGTTTGTAACTTGTATTTGTGCAAGATATCAGGCTGCTCCAAAGGTGTCTCATCTAGTTGCTGCCAAGAGAATCCTCAGATACCTCAAAGGAGCACCTAAATTAGGTCTCTGGTTTCCAAGGAACAACAATTTCAATCTTTATGGCTACTCTGAAAGTGGCTATGGTGGCTGCAATATCAACAAGAAATCAACATCAGGCGGATGTCAATTTCTTGGTGGAAGGATCATCTCATGGCAATGCAAGAAGCAATCTTGTGTCTCAACATCAACTGCTGAAGCTGAATACATTGCTGCTGCTAGTTGCTGTGCTCAGCTGCTGTGGATTCAGAACGAGATGATAGACTACAGATTCAACTTCATGAGCACTTCTATCCACATTGACAACAACAGTGCTATCTGATGATAGACTACAGATTCAACTTCATGAGCACTTTTATCCACATTGACAACAACAGTGCTATCTCCATTACAAAAAATCCAGTGAAGCACTCCAAGACAAAGCACATTAATATCAGGTACCATTTCATTAGAGATATTCATGAGAAAAATCTAATTAAGTGTTGGATCATAAGAGGCTGTTGCAACCAAAACCATATCACTTAGAAGATTTTGAGTACTACATACAAAGGACTTCCGAAGCCAAGTGTGGGACTTCCGAAGGAAGAAAGAGTTCTTCCGAAGTCTAAGTGTAAAATACACTTCCGAAGGAGAACTCCAATTTCCGAAGGTAAAGAAGCTACTTCCGAAGGTTCAAGACTTGAAGACAAAGTTCTGAAGTCAACTTCCGAAGTATAAAGAAGTCCTTAAAGCCTCGGAAGCATAGAAGCATCTTCCGAAGTATAAGTGGCTTCGGAAGAACTTGTTCTTCCGAAGCCAGTTAACCTTCGGAAGACACTTCTATTATCCAGTAGACATAAGTATGGTCTGTCTGACAGTCCGCTGCAAATCTCTGAGATACTGCATGGCGTTTTCTCAAAAGCCATGTAGTTGACCATACTTTAATCTACTGTTTACCTTTTTATGTTAAGTACAGTTGCCATCTTTAGTTGGTGACAAAAGGTAAGTCATGGACATGTCATGACTACCATATCTTAGATAATACTTTATCTAAGATACCTTAACTATAGCATTGTAGTATATGCTTTAGTCTTAGGTTTCCAGCTGGTATCAAGTATAACCGGCTGTAGGATCTAGTATATATAGTTTCTCATTGTAACTCATGTTCTATGCTTGTAAGTGTCTTGTAATCTTGAGTTGAGAAGTAATATATACAAGTACCTTGAAAATATTTCTGCTTGTTGCTTTGATTACTTATTATATTATTATCAACTCTTGTCAAAGACATTGCTTCATCTTGTTTGAGTGACTATTATAAGTGAGTTTGAGAGAAATACAAGTGTTAAGTGACAAAACCCGATCCTGCAATTGGTATCAGAGCTTTTTAGGCTCTTGATTTGAGATCTTACCATCCTAATCAACCAAGTTTTTCACTCCTCCTTATACCTCACTCAAAGATGGCCCTCATCAAATCTGAAGTTGAAATGGGAATGATGACCAAAGCTCCCATCATCGATCCTGAAAACTTCAGGTCTTGGAGCAGAAGAATGGAAGGCTTCATCAGATACCAGGATAGCAAGATGTGGCAGTCCATCGTGAATGGCCCGTACAAGCCAAAAGTTGCTGGTGGAAACGGTGCCATGATCGAGAAGGCTGTTGAAGACTACTCCGATGAAGACAGGAAGAAGCTCGACATTGACAGCAATGCTATGACTGTTCTCATGACTGCAATCCCAAACTCCATCATGGTGGGGTTTGAGCATTGCAAGTCAGCCAAAGAACTCTTTGATGCACTTGCTCAAATGTACTCGAGCTCTAATGATTCAAAGAAGGACTCACTGAAGCAGCAGTTCGAGAACTTCACCTATGTTGCTGGAGAAACTTTTAGCCAGCAATACTTCAGGTATATGGATCTTATCTCCTCCCTCCAATCTGTGGGAATCACTCAAGAACTTAGAGACCTTACCAGAAAGTTCATGAGTGCTTACCCAATGAGTGGACTTTCTACTGTGTCTCCATTAAGAGAACAGAGAATTTAAACACTCTCACCATGACCGAACTCTATGGGATCCTTGATGGATACCGTTTGGAAATGGAAAGCAAGAAGGGTCACCAAGCAAGCAGACCCTTGAGCCTTCCTGCTAGCAACGCTTTAATGGTTGCTGAAGGCTCAGGTATCTCACAGTCTCAGCAGTACCTGTCATACACCCAGCAGCCATCTTGTTCATCTGGGCCTTACATCACATTCCCTGAGACTCCAAGGTCTCATCAAGCTCAGCAAAGCTCCTTTCAGGAGGGCTGTGCGTTTGTCTCAGGGAGTGGACACTCCAATGATCATCAGTTTTGCTTTGATGATCTTGAGTGCTTTAGTCCAGATGACATAGAGTATGTGGACATTGTCCAGCAAATGGCTCTCCTTACCTACAGAGCGAAGAAGTTCTTTAAGAGAACTGGAAGGCAATTCCCTCAAAACCCAATCACTAGCAAGTTTGGGTTTGACAAGAGCAAGGCTAAGTGTTACAACTGTAACCAGCTTGGCCACTTTGCAAGGGAATGCAAGGCTCCCAAGTCCAACCCGGGAACCTCACAGGCCTCCACACATCCTCTACACCAAAGCCCAATGGGAAGTCAACTGAAACTGCAGCTATGGCTCAAGAAGTTGACTGGAGCTTTATGGTTCAAGATGTGACTCCTGCTCAAGCACTCATGGCAGGAACAGATGAAAATAAGGTATATGAACATCTCTGTACCCCTGCTTGTATTGCTAAGGTTAAGTTGTACCAGGACTACAATATGGAAATTAAATCCGATATTGAGTCTTTAAATGTGCTAAAATCTGACTTTAAAAGAGCTGAATCTGACTATCAAAAGAAAATTGAGGAGTTAGAGAAAACTGTATCTCTTTTAAAACATGAACACACCAACTACAAGACTCAAATCAAGGATTTAATATCCAAATTGACTGAGGCTCAAGCCCAGCTTGTCACAGCTGAGGCTCAAGCCAGGAAGTATGCTATTGCTGAGCAAAACTTCCAAGCCATACTTGCATCATCCTCTCACTCCAAACTTTGTTATCAAAACAAAAGTGGGTTGGGAACCAATGAAATTGCTCCACCACACTCTTATGAGTCTGTAAGACAACCAAGATGTGGTACTGAAGAGCAAGAGGTTCCATCTGTTGACCCACCTTGTAAAGAGTCAAAGAGTGATGCAACTGTGGAGACCATGACCATCACAGGGAAGGAACAGGTAATTGAGCCCTCCCAGACAATGATGATCATCCCTGACCACCAAAGCCAGAAGAAGCAGGGCTAAAGCAGCCAGAAAAACTGCCAAGAAGGTGGCTGAATCCAAGCTGAAGATAGACCCAAAGCAAAAGGGTGTATTCATATCAGCAGGATTCCAGGTGGTTGGACCTTTGATTCAGGAAAGGAGTATAATACCAGTACTCTGTCCTACCAAAGGATCAGAAGTTAAAGGGAAAGGTTGCTGATGAGGAGAAAAAGAACAAGAAACAGCAACCCTCCAATTCCCAGAAAATTAACATTGCATGCATAATGTGTGGTTTGCAAAATCACATGGCTAAAGATTGTTATTACAATCCTGCTAGCACACATTATGCAAATAATGTTAAAAGAGAAGGAGTCAGGGAAGGTTTCACATTTGGACCATATCAGATGGTTCAAGTGTTGAAAAAGGGAAAGCTTGTTTCCGAAGCAAGGCTTGTCTCGGAAGAAAACTCTTCTTCCGAGAGGAAAAAGGCTTCGGAAGTGAAAGCTGCAAAGACTCACAAAAGAGTTCCCTTGAAACCATCCCAGAAGAAGACTGCTTCGGAAGAAAAGGTGGTGAAGGTCTCTTCCGAAAAGAAAGAAGCTTCGGAAGAATGCCAAGCTACAAAAGCTTCATCAAGCTCATCTTCTATGATCAACCAAGGGATGGAATGGAAGATCAAGAAAGATGCTGTAGCCCAAACCTCTTCTTCAAAGACATCCATTGAACCCCCATGCATAAATTTTGGTTCAATCATGTCACTTTCATTGGAAGAACCCAAGACCAAAAAGGCTTGGGTTTCCAATCAAAACTAATTATCTCACCTTATGTGCAGGGACATCCATATGACAAGAATAACAACATTTGGATAGTAGATAGTGGATGCTCCAGGCACATGACAGGGAACAGATCTCTCCTTCAACAATTTCAACATTATGATGGAGGTCCTGTCCAGTTTGGAGGTGAGGCCGGAGGATATATTTCTGGCAGAGGAAGTATATCCAACGGAAAATTAAAAGTTGACAAAGTTAACTTTGTCAAACAGCTTGAACACAACCTGTTAAGTGTTTCTCAGTTTTGTGATCAAAAGCATCAAATGCTTTTCACAGAACATGAGTGCATCATCCTCAAACCTGGGATGACAATTCCTCAGGAATTGGTGCTTCTTAGATCTCCCAGGAGAGGGGATATGTACAAGCTTGATATGAACAATGCTTCCCCAATGGGAGAAGTATCATGCTTTCTTTCCAAAGCTGATAGTGATGAGTCAACACTGTGGCATAAACGAATGTGTCATGTCAATTTTAAGACAATGAATAAATTGGCTAAAAATAACTTGGTACATGGTTTGCCTAAAAAGGAATTTTTCTGCAAAGATAACTGTGTTGCTTGCCTGAAAGGGAAACAACACAGGTCTTCTCATAAATCCAAAGTTGTTAACTCTATCACTACTCCATTACACTTATTGCACATGGATCTATTTGGTCCCACAAGTATAATGAGCATTGGAAGGAAATCATATTGCCTTGTGATAGTTGATGATTTTACTAGATTTACATGGGTATTCTTTTTAAGAACTAAAGATGAAACTGCTGAAACTTTAAAATCTTTTATTCTTAAAATAGAAAATCAAGTTGATCACAAGGTTAAAATAATTAGAAGTGATCAAGGGACTGAGTTTAAGAACTTTGTTCTTGACTCATTCTGTAACTCAAAAGGGATTGCCAGACAATACAGTGCTCCTAGAACTCCTCAACAAAATGGTGTTGCTGAGAGGAGAAATAGGACACTTATTGAGGCTGCTCGGACTATGTTAGCTGATTCAAAGCTGCCTCTAACATTCTGGGCAGAGGCAGTCAGCACTGCATGCTATGTGCAGAACAGAGTTCTTGTAGTAAAGCCACATGGAAAGACCCCTTATGAGCTATGGAACAAGAGGCCACCGTTCATTGGCTTTCTAAGGTCCTTTGGCAGCAGGTGTACCATACTTAACACAAAAGACAATTTAGCAAAATTTGCTGAAAAGTCAGATGATGCCATCTTTGTTGGATATTCCTCCCATTCTAAAGCTTACAGGGTTTATAACATTAAAAACCAACAATTTGAGGAATCCTCCAACATTGTAGTTAATGAGCACACTCCTTGTGTTAGGGGGAATGGCCCTGATCATATTTTTGATTTAGAATTGTTTCCAAACTATTCTAAACCATCTTGTGAGAATGTTTCAGCTGGAACAGGTGCTCAAGGCTATTCTGATGAAGATCAACTATTTGAGCTTCCCAGACCTGCTCCAAGTTCTCCAAGAACAACAAATCAAGTTCCTACTATTGAAAGATCTGACAGTATAACCATTTCAAGAAATAGTGGAACTTCAACAAGGGACTCACCTGATGATCTTCAAGTCTCCTCAGGTGATCCTACACAACACCAAGCTGATGGAAGCAGCATTTTGAAGGAACAGGCAACTGTTAATGATGCTTCACAGCAAAGAAATGATGATGTTTCTCTTTCATTCAATCAGTCCTCATTGAATGAGATTGAAACAACAGCTGGACCAAGTATTCAAGCTCCAGAGCAAAATATGTCCAACTTGGACCTATCTTTGCAGCTGGAGGTGATTCCAAGACTTAGAATTCACAATACTCATCCAGCTGAAAACATCATAGGGGAAGTCTCTGAGGGTGTGAGAACAAGGGGACAAACTCACAATGGGAATGTCTGCCTGTACTCATGCTTCTTATCCCAAATGGAACCCAAGAAGGTGGAAGATGCCTTAAAGGATAGTAGCTGGGTTGAATCAATGCAAGAGGAGCTGCTTCAATTCAAAAGACAGAAGGTTTGGAACCTATGTCCGCTACCATCTGGTCAAGTACCTATAGGCACCAAGTGGGTTTTCAGAAATAAAAGAGATGACAGAGGCTTGATTATCAAGAACAAGGCAAGACTAGTGGTTCAAGGATACACTCAAGAGGAAGGAATTGATTATACTGATGTCTTTGCACCTGTTGCAAGACTTGAGGCAGTTAGGATCTTCCTTGCTTATGCTGCATCCAAGAATTTCACTGTCTACCAGCTTGATGTCAAGTGTGCCTTTCTATATGGGGATATAGATAGGGAAGTCTATGTATGCCAGCCTCCAGGATTTGAAGACCCACAGCATCCAAACTATGTGTGCAAATTGGATAAAGCTCTATATGGGCTGCACCAAGCACCTAGGCTGTGGTATGAGACATTGTCTCAATTTCTTCTGAAGAATGGCTATACTAGAGGAACCATTGACAAGACTCTCTTTATCAGAAAGTCTGGGAAAGACATTTTGCTAGTTCAAGTCTATGTCGATGACATCATATTTGGTTCTTCAAATGACCAAATGTGCAAAGACTTTGAGAGCATTATGAAGAAGAAGTTCGAAATGAGTTCTATGGGAAAAATGGATTTTTCCTTGGAATTCAGGTAAAGCAACTGAAGGAAGGGTTTTTCATCAATCAATCTAAGTATGTCAATGATATCTTAGAGAGATTTGATATGAAGGATTGTAAAGCAGCAAAGACACCCATACCCAGAAACCATGATTTATGCCCTGATTCTGAGGGGGAGGATACTGATCAACATCAGTATAGAGCAATCATTGGTTCTCTGATGTATCTTACAGCAAGTAGACCTGATATCATGTTTGCAACCTGCATTTGTGCAAGATATCAGGCTGCTCCAAAGGTGTCTCACCTAATTGCTGTCAAGAGAATCCTCAGATACCTCAAAGGAGCACCTAAGTTAGGTCTCTGGTATCCAAGAAATAGTGATTTTAATCTCTATGGCTACTCTGACAGTGATTATGGTGGCTGCAACATCAACAAGAAATCAACATCAGGTGGATGTCAATTTCTTGGTGGAAGGATCATCTCATGGCAATGCAAAAAGCAATCCTGTGTCTCTACATCAACTGCTGAAGCTGAATACATTGCTGCTGCAAGTTGCTGTGCTCAGCTGCTGTGGATTCAAAACCAGATGATTGACTATGGATTCAACTTCATGAGCACTCCTATCCACATTGACAACAACAGTGCTATATCCATCACTGAAAATCCAGTAAAGCACTCAAAGACAAAGCACATTGACATCAGGTATCATTTCATTAGAGATATTCATGAGAAAAATCTTATCAAACTAGTCAAAGTCGATTCAAATGAACAATATGCTGATTTGTTCACCAAAGCATTTGATGAACAAAGATTTAAGTATCTTATTACAGCTATTGGGATGATAAACATTGACTAGTCAATCTCAATTGAAAACCTTTTCAATATGTAAAGTCTTATGTCAATACAATCTAAGCCCTGTTACAAAAGATCCTTTCTTATTTAACTAAGTATAAGTTCTTCCGAAGAGAAACTTGCCTTCGGAAGATATCTAGCATAACTTCCGAAGCAAATTTCTCATAGGATAATTTTCTTCTCGGAAGAGTATAAGTCTCGGAAGAAGCGATTGAGGTAATCTCAGATCTACTTCCGAAGCACTTAATACTCTCCACTTGAAAGCAACATGTATCTTCGGAAGCAATTTATTTACTTCGGAAGTACATTTGCCTTCGGAAGAACTTTACCTTCGGAAATACCTTATACTCGGAAGAAGGATTTTACTGTGTAACGGAAATCTTTTGGGCCCCACTCTGTAAAAAGTAAAGATTTTGTTAATGATGTCGGATTATTTAAATGGCTTAACCTTACCGCCCCTGTCACATCATCCTCTGAACCCTCACATCATCTTATCCAAACCACCCTTTAAACCGCCATTTCACCCATTTAAATACTTCCGGTTAATCACTTACACTCTTTTTACCAAATTCACTGCCCTAAAAGCTTTCTTCTTCACCAATTTACCTCTCTCTCAAGAACTTTTCCTCTGCTACCTTTCTAAATGGCTCTAAACCCTCAGCACAACCAAGTCGCACTCCTTGACTCTTCAAGGGATGCTGACTTCTCTGATATTATCTCTTTCTTAGCCCAATCTTCATACTACACAGCACTGACTGTAAACCCTACCATTTACACCAACCAATGTCCGAATTCTGGGCAAATAGTCGGGTTGAAACCCTAAATGGGGTTCGTGCTATCAGGTCAAGTGTATGTGGCCAAGAGTTGGTCGTTACTGAACAAATCATCAGGGAGCATCTTGAGCTCCATGATGAAGGCGCACCGACGGAATTCCCCAAGTCTGAGTTAGATAACTCTTATCTCCAAATGGGATACGGTGGAGATGTAAGCAGGTCTACAGTCTACAAATTCAACTTCTCCTATAAGTGGAAGTTCCTGCTACATGTGGTTCTCCACTGCTTATCTAACAAATCCGGGGGATGGGATCAAATTCCCTATGAACTCGGGTGCCTAGTTCATGGGTTGGTACAAGGCTTGCGCTTCAACTACTCCAGGTTTGTGCTGACTAACCTATGGGAAATCTGCAAAGGGACACATTCCTTATGTATCCCAGATTTCTACAGCACATAATCAACTGCGAGCTAGATCAGAGTAAGCTTGTCTGTGCAGCTGCTCTGTCTGCTCCTCAAATGAGGCCGACTATCTTCAAAGTACTGAAGAGAGTGTCTACCAACTACACTGGAAGGGATACCGCACTACTTCCAGGTATGATTGAGCCAATGGCTCCTGGTGACATCCCTGTTATCCCCACAGGTGATGAACCCACACCAGCAACTACCCTCACCATTCCAAATCTACCTTCTCCTCCAATCAAAGTCACCTATCAGAGACGTACCAAACGAACCCTTGTTCAATCTACTCTGATTGAACAAGCCCCTCCTCTTCAAACCAAAAAGGCTAGAGTGGAACAAGGGGCTCCCACTCAGCCAGAGGTCCCCCAATCCTTCACTATTGACCTCAATATGGGTCTTGAGTCTCCTCAGTCTCAGACCCATGAGCCCATAACCCCAGCTGATAGCCCTCAGGGTGAGTCTCTATACTCCCCTGAGCAGCCACCAAGGGACAGCTCAATGCCTTTTGACATTGATCAAAGTCCCGGGTCTTTAGGTCTTCATTCTTTCTCTTTTACTGACCTATTGACCGGAGCTGGTGAAGAGACTATGTCTCTCCAAGGCAATGAAGTTGATCCACAACACCCCATTAAGGATCAACAGAGCCTAGAGAAACCTCTTGTCTCTAGCCCACACCAGCAAAGCCCTACTGAGGTGAGTCCCACTGATGTGGAGGGGACTCATGTAGATTCAGCTGCCACTACTGAAGGAGCCTCATTGGATCCTCAGGGCAGTGGTAACAATAGTCAGACTGAATCTACGGCAACCATACCCTATGATGCCTCTGAAAGAGACATCATTGTGCAAGGGAAACCAGGGTGCCAAGAAACCACATCTGGTGGTGAGGATGAACATACTAGGTATGTTACCTCATCTCCCCGTGATTCTTCCAAAGAAGATGAGGGAAGAATGCAACTCACAATAAGAGACCTACTTTCTAAAGTCTCAAACCTTGAATCAAAGGTTAAGACTTTAGAGGATAGGTCTGCCACTCAGCAACTTGAGATTGAAAGTCTCAAGGTCAAACTAGCTGAGAAACAGATTGAGAGATCTGTTAGGCATGTACCCGTTCAAGTCTCCTTGACCTCTTCCTCTAGCTCATCTACCTCTCAAGATGATGCTACCAAAAAGGGGGAGAATGTTGAGGAACTAAGTCAAAGACAGGATTCCATCAGTCAAGCTCTCACTTCTTTGAGCTCAAAACAACAAGCCGCCATCTTCCCTGAGCCTCCTCCAGTTGTGATTCAAGTGGATCAAAGGATGCTTCAGGATCTAAATAGGATCTTCAACAAGTTCCTTTTAGAGTCCCTCATTGATCAACCTAGTCCGGATATGTCTGTGATATACTTTGGAGCTCAAGAGCTTCAGAGGTTGAATGCACCTCCTACCACTGTTGAGGAAGTTGGTCAACCTAAGGCCCAAGTGGAACCTGAGATTGATTTCGAAGGGGAAACTAGGACTGATGGCCCAGCAACTGAAATAGTTGGGACAGAAGGTGTGTTTTCACAGGCTTCCGAAGCACAATTTGAAGCCTCGGAAGAACCAACTCAAACTTCCGAAGCTGAAATTGCTGCTGCGGAAGGACTGTTCTCTCTTTCCGATGATCTAATAGTCACAGATGCAATTCTGGAACTTGCATCTGAGGTTAATAGGGAGGACTTTCTCAGCCAACCACTAGCCATTACATCTGCATTGACCTCAGCTCCTACCTCCACAATCCAACCTGAATCTTCTACCCAAGAACCACCAAAGTCGAGCACTTCCGAAGACATTAAAGGCAAAAGGAAGATGACTTCGGAAGAGCTTCTGGAAGAAGAAAGGCTGGAGAAACTTAAAAGGAAAGGAAGACTGCCAACTGGGAAACTGTTAGCTGCAAGTTCAAAAGCAGCTGCAGCCAACCAAGAGGCAATCAACAATAGAAGAAGGGTGGAGGTAATTGATAGACTTGTCAGTCTAGGGGCTGCCTCGGAAGATGTACTCCTGCTACCATTAGAGGAGCTGATAGAGCTTGAAAAGGCAACCTTGCTGCAAAAACAGCAAAAAGAAGAAGCTGCAAGGTTGGCCTTAGAAGAAGAAAGGCTGAGAAAAGAAAGAGAAGCTGATCTGCAGCTCAGGAGAGAAAGGATCACTTTCCTACTCTCCAGAGGATTCTCTCAAGAGGAGTTGTCTCCACACAACAGTGACACGATCTTGTGGCTCTTTAACAAAGAGCAAGATCAAATGGAGAAGGAGAGAAAGAGAGCTGCAAGGGAGAAGCTGGTAGAGAAGAAGAAGAAGGAAGAAGAGGCTGGACTGTCTGCCGCCAAGAAGATAGGTGACAAAGCTTGGATGAAGAACTATCTTAAAGCTCACGGCTTCTCTGGCAGGCAAGTGGGTCCAATGTCTGAGAAGACTCTGCAACGACATGTCAGTGACATCAAGGCTGACATTCGTGCAGGGAGAAGAAAGGAGATGTATAAAAGGGGACAGGGGATGACCTTCAAAGCCACCCCTCAGCCAAATATCCAAACCCAACATCAACCTGAACCAATACCCTTTCCCTTCCCAATCAAAACTGAACCTGAACCTTTCACCCCTGAACCTACACCTTCCCATCTACCAACTCCCTCACCTCAACCACCTAAACTACCCATCATCCAACCTAAAGCCTTACCCAGAACCCAACCTCCTAAACCTACCCAACAACCAATCAAACCATCCCCTCAGCCTTCCAAACATCTCTCAATGGAGGAATTCAAGGAGATCAAAACCAAGCTCATCAACTGCACTACTCTGAGCGACATCTCATGTGAGGAGGATACAGTCAACCTGACTTATGTTGATGGATCCTCAAGTTCCCTCACAAGAGATGAGTTTCTTGATCTGCCAAGAGGAACTTTGGACCAAGCCGCAATACTCTTTGGCCTCAATTCAGATACATTGAATGAGGAAGAAAAGAAGCTGAGGAGAAGGCTGGTGACTCTGCTGGACACAAAGAAAGGAGATAGGGTACCAAGACAATCTCTTGTACCCAGAAAGAAGATAGTCCAGTGGAGGTTCGAAGACTCTTCTCACAACTTTGTTGTTGAGAGAGAGAATGGTGAGATTAACAGGCTGAATGCCTCATCTCTGCTACACTTAAGCAGATTCGATATTGCTGAGTTAGCAGAGAAACCATTCTCCAACCCCTCAAACTCCGAAGTAGCTGCTCACATCAGAAATCATCTAGGCAGCCTTCACATGGCCGAGCTCACTGCAAGAAGCAAGGTCGAAGAGGAGTCAAAACGGAGAGAGGAGGAGGAAAGGAAAGGATCAGCAACCAAAGGCAAAGCCTTTCTTCAAATGGTTGAAGGTCCTGAACTTGAGTCCATAGTTAGATGGGAGTATGACTACAACTCCCGTCAACTAACTCTCTTCAGGGGATCACAACAAAGGGTGCATGTCATTCAAAGTGATAGACTGGATCTCCTATCCACGAATGACTTGTACAAGCTTCTCAGCACTACTTCCGGGAAGAACAGAGAGACAGACAAATATCTTCTGTCCCTAGTGCTGAAAACTTTGAGAAGTAGAGATAAGTGAAGTTTTGGTAGCATCAGCCTAGGGGGAGTTTGTTGGATCATAAGAGGCTGTTGCAACCAAAACCATATCACTTAGAAGATTTTGAGTACTACATACAAAGGACTTCCGAAGCCAAGTGTGGGACTTCCGAAGGAAGAAAGAGTTCTTCCGAAGTCTAAGTGTAAAATACACTTCCGAAGGAGAACTCCAATTTCCGAAGGTAAAGAAGCTACTTCCGAAGGTTCAAGACTTGAAGACAAAGTTCTGAAGTCAACTTCCGAAGTATAAAGAAGTCCTTAAAGCCTCGGAAGCATAGAAGCATCTTCCGAAGTATAAGTGGCTTCGGATGAACTTGTTCTTCCGAAGCCAGTTAACCTTCGGAAGACACTTCTATTATCCAGTAGACATAAGTATGGTCTGTCTGACAGTCCGCTGCAAATCTCTGAGATACTGCATGGCGTTTTCTCAAAAGCCATGTAGTTGACCATACTTTAATCTACTGTTTACCTTTTTATGTTAAGTACAGTTGCCATCTTTAGTTGGTGACAAAAGGTAAGTCATGGACATGTCATGACTACCATATCTTAGATAATACTTTATCTAAAATACCTTAACTATAGCATTGTAGTATATGCTTTAGTCTTAGGTTTCCAGCTGGTATCAAGTATAACCGGCTGTAGGATCTAGTATATATAGTTTCTCATTGTAACTCATGTTCTATGCTTGTAAGTGTCTTGTAATCTTGAGTTGAGAAGTAATATATACAAGTACCTTGAAAATATTTCTGCTTGTTGCTTTGATTACTTATTATATTATTATCAACTCTTGTCAAAGACATTGCTTCATCTTGTTTGAGTGACTATTATAAGTGAGTTTGAGAGAAATACAAGTGTTAAGTGACAAAACCCGATCCTGCATTAAGCTAATCAAAGTTGACTCAAATGAACAATTTGCTGATTTGTTCACCAAAGCTTTTGATGAACAAAGATTCAAGTATCTCATTACAGCTATTGGGATGATAAACATTGATTAGTCTATCTCATTTGAAAACCGTTTTAATGTGAAAAGTCTTGTGTCAAAACAATCTAAGCCCTGTTACAAAAGGTCCTTCTCTGAAATTGTCACTAAGTATTGTAAATCCACGATAATCACACTTGAATCAAATTATAAAGATTATATATCAAAATATGATAATCACAATCAAAACCCCTTTGATCTTCAATTAGATTGCTATTAATATGTTTACAAGTAATCCTTCAACCTATTGGTCATGCAACCATTTCGTCTAATCCTAATAACAATTAGGCTATTTATAGTGAACATAATATTCACTAATTACATTTAACCCCCTAGACTTAGGCTAATTAATGAAATTACATATAAAACATAAAAATAACTAAAAACAAGATAAAATATATTTTGTTTACACAAAATATATTTATTACAATAAAACTCCTAGTCATCTAAATCTTCAACGTCTCGTCTCGGTTCTTCTTCTCGAACGTGTCGGGTTTGACTTTTGTTGACTTTGACCGTGACGTTGACTTTTGTTGACTTTGACTATGTTGATAATATAGACTATCTTGTACAACTCCAACAATACTCCCCCTTAGTCTATCATTATCAACGTCTTCGAACGAAATCAACACAGAGAAGTCAACAATAGAAAGATCTTCAAATTGAAGCTTTCTAAATGTATTGAGAAAAATTATTCATCTCATAAGCTCCCCCTATTTATATACTCCCCCTTTTTTAGTGCAACCTTTGTAAAGATATTGGAACAGCTTTCCCAAATCTCTAATCTCGAGTGCTTCAGAAGATGTAGGAGGAGGATTGCTAGCTCGGTATCTTCTGCAAACTTGAGGAACAAGTTCTCTAATCAGGTACACTGCTCAATTGATGATCGGCCATCACTTACAGCAAAAACCTGAAACACATTCACAAACACAATCTCGACATTTCTAATTAGATCATTTCATTTTAACAAAATAAACCCGTGTTTATCTGTGTTTGAAAACAAGCGAACCCATGTTCGTTTATGCGCAATTTCTATGAAATGCATTATAAATAATAAAATCTAATCAGCATAATATGGAAGACCTAAATGAATATTGAAATGAAAATTTATTATATACATATATTATAACATTTTTTTATCTATATATATTTTATAACCGAGAACTGAATCGATCATGAGATCACATCCTCAAGATATACTTTAGCACAAAGATGAATTTAAACATCGACAAGAAATGAGATCACACTGATAACTGAATCTAATTACAGTCTTTGAATAATTTTTGAAATTCTCAAACAGATCAATAACGATTGCTGATATGTTTGTCCACTTAAACTCATGCCTTATCTTTTTCAACAAGCAGCAGATGATTCGTTAAGGTTCGCTTAAATACTTTAAAATGCTAGGACCCCACAATCATTTGGCAAAAAACCTCACCCAACCTCAGGATTTCTCGAATTTTGTTATGATCTTTGTAGAGCAAGGCGTGTGCATTAGTGTGCAAGTGATTATCAACAGAATATTGCATTCTGTGATGAATTCATCATTTAGATGATTTGACACTACTTAGACCAAAATGGTGAGAGCTCCAGGTCTATACTCACGTATAACAAAGGAGATGACCATTTAATCATGTGCCGATGAGAGCTCCAGGTCAGTACTTCCGTACAACAAAGGAGATTAGCACAAACACAAGACACATAAATACACCAATCATGACTCAAAGATATGGCTTATATGATTTGTATCAGGGTGGGTGAAAGATCAATTCTCAATCCAATTTTTGTCGAGACTCAGTTTTCGTGCAGTCCAAAATGATTGCGTAAATCCAGACGTCCTTAAGCATATATTTTAAATTTAAATCATTATGCTGCTGTCTACTTTATTCTTCAGGCTGAGTCTATCAAGCATATCATTAAAGAATCTGTTTGTTTTTCTTTTATTTACAATTAAAAATAAGATGTGAATCAAATAACAGTATCAGTTACTATCATTTCTCATTTTAAAATGCAAGTCATGCAAGAACAAGCATTTCAAGATGATATACAATCATTTCTCAGTCATCTCGAATCAAGTTCTCAGTTCTCTTATTGTCTTATTATACTCTCCCCCTAAATTTTTATTTTTGTAAACGTATTTTTGTTTTTTTTATTTTATTATATTTTTATTATATTTTTTTATTTTTTTATAAAACTATACAAAAATAAAATTTACCAAAGAATGTCTTCCAACCTACACTGATTATCAAGATAAGAAATGAATTTTCAAGAAATATACAGTGATTGTGAAGTGAGAACTGTGATTGTGCAAATAAGAATCCAGATTGTGGATAAAATACCATGACCTTAACCTGTTCGTTCCGCCTCAAATTTGACTTAGAAACAATCTCTGTCAGTAAACCGGATTACTAACAGTCCTCCTGAATTGTTTGCACTCATTAACAAATTAGTTAGAGAGGGGAACCCAGGCCATCGTAGTCCTGGAAGTTCCTTTTTCATCAATATAAGTAACCTGCTTCTGCACACAACCATTTAAACAATCAGGGATCGCTGTATCCTTCTTTTTAATTTACCAAATTTGTTTCGGTTCAATTAATTTGGATTTGAATGAATTAAATTTGGAAATCATTTTCTGTTTAAGACCGGAAGGAAAAGAATTTGGTTTTGAACCTTTAGTCATTTTCATCTTTGAATCATGTGAGATTGGCTTCACATGAAAAGGTTTGGATGGAGGGTTGTTCATCCAACCATTCAAAGATGTTTGCTTTTTACCTCTTGATCCAGAGAAGCAACCCGTGTTGCCTTTACCGACTGGAACATTCTTTGTAGACTTACATCCAGAGAAGCAATTTGGTTTTCCTTTACTATTCGAAGCAAGTCTTTGAGGGCACTTCTTTATCACATGACCTTCTTTTCCACACTTAAAACAAGCCTTGAAAGGCTTTTGATGCTTGACTGACCCGTGTAGTGCATTTGGAATTGGAGATTACTTTGAGGTTGTGGTAGATTCTTGCTTGTTTTGGTGTTGTTTTGCAGTTGGAGAAGAGATCCGTATTGGTCTTGAAGCAGATTTGGGAAATTTTTGAGACCTCACAATTTCAGGTGATATCTTGATCTTTGAGGAACTGACACGCTCCTCTGTGTTTGATTCATCATCTGAGGTTATCCAGTCTCGTATACACAGATATTTCTCCAACGGATCTTGATTGACACCTCCTATTGTGTCGGCTTTGATTATAGGATTCTGAATGCCTGACGATTCGACAATTGTTCCTTCTTTAACAAACCTGACAGGAACAAACGAAGGAATATTACCTGTTTTGAATTCGTTGAAGAAGGTTGGAGAAGCAACTAATATTGGTGTTGGAGCATCAGAAGTGGAATCGTCATTAATCTTCTTATTAGACCCCTGCCTGAGGAATCCCAAACCTACAGGAGAATCCTACACATCTCTAACCTCTTTAAGATTAACGCTGCTTAAACCTGCATGTAAACTATTAGTTTCAGCAGCTTCAATCAAATCATTAGATGGATGAGGTTGAGGCATAGGATAGTAACAATGAGTGCTAGGAGGAGGATAGATGTATGTATTTTCACCACAACCCACTCCCGTTTTAATCCTAGCTCCCCTTTGTTTACATAATAGCTCTTCCTGTTTCATTCCGGATATGGTCCATCTATCAAGCTTTGTTTTAAGCTTGCTTGTTTCAAATTCAGCCAAGGTGACTCTTTCGTTTAAAAGATTAATTTCAGCATTTCGTTCAAGAAGAGTTTGTTTTAAATGATCATTTTCTTTTAAAGTTTCATTTAATTTTATGAAATACTTGGCTTCATTCTTTTTAAGTTCTGCGTTTATGGTGGTTAATTCCTTTTGGTTATCTAAAAGTAACCTATTAGCTTTATACACACCAAAAAGCCTAATTTTTCAAGCAGAAGAACACATATCCTGAACTGTCTCGTATGGAAGATCCACGATAACTCTTTTAGCAGTAAGAGCCTTCTCGCAGTTGCAAACTCTGGTATTTCACTTCCATTCCTCTTCCTTCTCAGCATCAAAAACTTCATCATTCAACTCAGCTCCACCTTTACCCATTGATGTCTGCTTAAGCTCCTCTTTTACCTCTTCAATTCTAGGTTTCGGTAAACCGTCAGAATTGGTGCTAGAATCTGATCTCTCTTCTTGTTTCTCTTTAGAGTTTGAAGTGATCTTTGGAGTTAGATATGTCACTTCATAGTACTAACGACGTTTGATATCCAACTTCATTTCTTTCAGCTTATTGATCACCTCCATTAGTTTGTAATCCCGAAAACCTCTATCTCTTTTAATCGACTTGCCGTGTGAGCTCCATTCTGATGGGAGAGAATCAAGCAATCTCAGAACTTGTTCATGATTTCCCAATTGGGCATCAAACTTTTTCAGATTACTTGCCACCAACAGAAAACGATCAACAAAATCGGACATCTTTTCATTCTTTAAAACTGCAAAATTATCAAACCGACATTGTGCAATTGTAAGATTATCAGATTCGAAGGATTTAAATAGTTCTGCAAAAGCCATTTTTATTTTTATTTTGTTTATTGCAATTAAACGCCCCAAAAATATTTTTCCCAAAATTTTAATTTTTAGAATAATTCTTCCCCGGGAATAATAATATTTTTTAAATGTCACGCTAGACAATCTTAGCAACTGAAGAAATGATAGTTTCGCCGAAATTATAGTTTCGCCGAAATTATAGTTTCGTAGAGCTAGTTTCGCTGTGAACTCTAGTTTCGCTGAGCCGACAGTAGTTTCGCTGGAAATTTCGGCAGCAGTTTCGCTAGCCAAATGCCTAAATCAGCTTAGTTTCGCCGACAAGTTCGCACGAAACAAGCTTGAACTTTTGTTCAATGATACCTTCGGCAGCAATTTCCCTTGTAAATCACCCACAAGCACTATTGGACTTTCGTTCAATGAAGCTAGTTTCGTAGGACAGCAGAAAACAACTTCAATGAGGATAACCGATGTAGTTTCGCTGGAAGAACTCGTACTTTTGCTGGATGAACTGATAATTTCGCTGAACGAAGCTGAAAATTTTCCCAACACGAAATCAATCTGAAATCATCAAAAACTCAATGGATTTGAGATCTGATGATTAACAGAGCTTCCCCAACCAACAACCAACAAAATTCAAGCAAATTCCATATCAAATACACACGAATTTGATCTAAAAATAATGAAAACTTGATATTGAACAAAAACAACCAAAACCTCGACTTCTCTCTCTAAAAATCTTCAAATCTTCAGTGAATTTGATTCAAAATGGCTCTGATACCAAATTGTAAATCCAGGATAATCACACTTGAATCAAATCATGAAGATTATATATCAAAATATGATAATCACAATCAAAACCCCTTTGATCTTCAATTAGATTGCTAATAATGTGTTTACAAGTAATCCCTCAATCTATTGGTCATTCAACCATTTCGTCTAATTCTAATAACAATTAGGCTATTTATAGTGAATATAATATTCATTAATTACATTTAACCCCCTAGACTTAGGCTAATTAATGAAATTACATATAAAACATAAAAATGACTAAAAACAAGGTAAAATATATTTTGTTTACACAAAATATATTTATTACAATAAAACTCCTAGTCATCTATATCTTCAACGTCTCGTCTCGGTTCTTCGTCTCGAACGTGTCGGGTTTGACTTTTGTTGACTTTGTGTAGATACATGTGTACCTAGTTTCTGAGCTTAATGTAATATGTCTTTATTGTCTTACACATATGTAATTGAATGGGTACTTAATGAAATACAATGTGTGGTTGTGCTTATAATGTTTTTTATTTCATTGATTAGTAGTTTAATGCTTATTGAACTGACTATATAGGTTTGTGGTTGTTTGAATAAATCTTAATAATGTAATGATTAATAAATATATTCAAACTTAGTGATATGAAGTTCTCATGCGAATGGCCCATGCTAATGGACATATGCATGAACAACTTCATGGGAATGACTCAGTCGCACGATTGAACCAGGAGACTGGTTCAGTTGCATGAGTGTAACATGAGATTGACTCAGTCACACGACTGAACACTCAGTCGTGCGAATGGACCAACCGCATGGCTCAATCGCACGACTGAACCATGCTAATGGTTCAGTCGCCCGAATGAGAAACCCTAACCTCTAAATACCACTTAATTCGTGGAAAAACGTAGGAATTGAGAACACTTCGACTACATACGTACCCTAGCCGTCCAGAGACCTCTAAGAACCTGTTCCAAGTTCATAGATTGCACTAGATAGATTCCAAATCGTTCTTAACGTTTAGATTCAATCTATAATTGTTTCTACGTGCGTTCTCACTGATTGGATCCCCAATCAAATAGGATTCCGCACTATTCGATTCGGTATACACGTTTATCAGTTAGTATTTCATTCAATACACGATTCTAACAAGTGGTAGTAGAGCTTTGGCTCTTGATTTACGTGTGATTCAATCGTTTTTGATACAAAAATTGTGTTTTTTCACTAAAAACGCAATCTTTTAGTGTCAAGCGGTGTCTTAGACGTCTCCTTTTCGTAAAGTTTAGTTTTTCCAGCATACGGCAATTAGGTTAGTGAAAATTCGTGTTTTTGCGGCCAAAACACCTTAAACCTAAGAATTTTCGAAATCCAGCAGCTTCAGTAGCACGATTGACTCAATCGCACGACTGGATACATACGCATCCCTCATACGCACGATTGGACTCATTCGTACCTCCATTCGTACGACTGAGCAGTCTATTCGCATTGTTCAACCGCACTTGTTCATTCGCCCGACTGAGTCATCCGCATTAGTTCAGTCGCACGATTGAACCATTCGCATTGTTCAATCGCACAAATAGCCCAATCGCACACCTTCATTCGTACAAGTGAAACAGTTTGTTCCTAAGACTAAAGTTGATAGTAATGGAGGACCAATACTCAACATTCACAGCAGGGAGAGATTCAAGGATTCAAAACCTACTGCTTCTGGAGAATAAAGTAGGGAATCATAACAAACCCCCTAAGCTAATCACGTTAGATGAATTCCCATACTGGAAGCAATGTTTTGAGATCTACTTAAATGGAGTATATCCCAATATGTGGGAATCAATAGAGACGGGGTATAGTATGCCAGTAGGTGCTGATGGAGTCAAACTTACACTAGGTGGCATGACTGATGGACAAAAGGTCAAGTACAATGGTGAAAAGAAAGTTTATGCTCTGCTTACTCAGTCAATTCCGAAGGATATTTTCCATCAATTTTCTGAGTACACTCAAGCAAAGAAGCTATGGGATGAACTGGAGAAACGATATGACGGAAACGTATCATTAAAGGCCATAAAGGCTAAAGCTTTAAAGAAGGATTTTGACAACTTCTCGTCGATGGGTAAAGAAAGCTTGGATGACGTCATTGACAGGTTCTACCACTACGTCTATAGAAGACAAGGTGTCAAACTTCGCTGATGGATTGCAGAATAATAGGTTTCCTTTGTCTCCAATCTCAGACAGAATGGTATGCTAACGAAGTTAGATATAAATGATTTCATTCTGAAGCTGAGAGAGGAAGAATTAAGGATGAAATACAGAACCCAAAAGTCTTCTTATGATCAGAATCTGGCACTGTACAACGCGACTCCACAAGCCAAAACGTCTGGAGCACCACTTCAGACGGCTTTTGTGTCAAGTTCAGCTGGTCCTTCTCAAGCCTCTACTTCAGGGTCAGAAACGTCAGGGTCGTCTGGTACCCAATACATTGCACCTGAAGCAAATGCTACAAAACTGAAGACCAAGAATCTCGGTAATGTGACAGTAGAAGTAGCAAGAGAGCACATGGATCTCTTAGCAGCTGTAGTCCACTCCTATGATGGACTAATTGCTGGGAAAATAGGGAACGACCATCAGGCAGACGAGGACTACGAGCAAGTGGACGAGACAGAGCTGGAAAGGATGGATATAATGTGGGCCTTAGCAAGTGCTGTCCAGAGAGCTAAGAAGTTTGTCAAGAAGACTGGACAAAATTTGATTGCAACTAAGGACACTACCTTTGGTTTCGACAAAACCAAGGTGACCTGTTTCAACTGTGGCGAAAAGGGGCACTTCAAACGTGAGTGTGTGAAGCCCAAGAAGACTGGAAACGGGAATCCTTTCTCATCCTTCAATCGTCAAGATAAACCCACTAGCAGTCCTATTCCATCAAGCAAGGATCCTAAAGCATTGACTGCCCATGATGACGAGGGACAGGACTGGAACTTTCGATTTGTCTCTCCGGGAGAATCCAACATTGCGAGTGTTGAGGACTTAGATGACGATTCAGCTAGTGAAGGAGATATTGCAGTGGAACTCGCGATGTCAAACACTGAAGAGACTGCAACTGTGGTCAATTACATGCCTGAAGAAGGGACAACTACAATAATATCACACCCCAACCTTGACGGCGGAAACGTCGAGGAGTGAGAGTTTAGATCGTTCACAGCCACATAACGCTATTATTAAATCCAAAAATATTATTCATAAGTTTCAAAGGTAATATTACAAACATAAGTCTCAAATAAAGAAAACATAACAAGCTTATTCATTCATTAAACTAGGTCCATTCTTAGGTGTGAACAACTTCAAAAAATGGCGATCAAGCTTGAGTATTTCCTGAAACATGTTAAAAATAAAAGGTCAACAATAATGTTAGTGAGATTTTCATAGTTTGCAATACATAATTATATAAAAGATGGCAAGTCATGTTGTGAGTTAGAGAACAAAGTAACTAGGGATGTAAGACAGAATGCACAATCAAACCTCGACAAAGCTTTAGAAGTCTCAAACGTTTACAAGTATATACGATGAGCTAAGTGTACTTGGATCAACCAAGCAGGCTTGTCTGGCCCATAGATCTATGACTTCGCTAGGCTAGCTGCAGGACCGGTTAAGGGCTTGAACAAATTACAACACAACAACACAATGAGGAGAATAACTAAACTTGATCAAACAGTGAACTGGATTAACCAATATTGATACAAAGAACACAAGTAAAGTAAAAGAGACAGAACAAGAGAGTTGGGTTTCAAGGAGGCAGTATATTGCTTTCTCAAGTTCTTTTACAAGTGTTACAAAGCATAAAGAAAGATACAAGAACTTGGAATACTTATACTACAACCTACAACCGGCTATACTTTGAAAGCCAGCTGGATACAATTGACTAGACACAAACAAAATCAATTGTAGGATCAAAAGGCATATCTGCCTTTTGACCTTGTGACTATGACATTTCATAGCTCACATCCTTATCTATTACAAAAAGGATAAAGTACATAAAGTAGAAAGTTACAGACTCAAGACCTCAATGTACAGTTACCAAAAGCATGGACCTTTTCACCAACTCATGTAAGTTGGTGACTTTACAAAGATGCAGCGGAAAGGTGTCCAGCTTTATGGAACAGTACATCAGATAAAGCATGTTTACAAAAAGTCTTCGGAAGAAATCTGTCTTCATAGGTTGAAGCTTCGGAAGACTTTGTCTCTGAGGCTTCGGAAGACTTCATGTTTGGCTTCGGAAGATATTGGTCTTGGCTTAGGAAGATTTTACACTTAGAGTATTTTCTAGTGTATGGTGTAAAACTTCCGAAGCATTTCTTACTTCAGTACTTGGTGCATGTTGCAGAGAGACATTGGATGTTTTGGTTTGCATCAGACTTAAGGAATCCTTACAAACTCCCCCTAGGCTGATGCTACCAAAACACTTAGAAGATCTTCAGATGTTAGTGGTCTTTAGTATTATCATGACCATGCCCTTCTTCATTAGATGGTCAGGATCATCAAGACCTTCATAGTATCTTCTCATCTCAAAGATATCATGCAGAGGTAAGTTGATTATGTCTTGCCAAGTATAGACATTCTCAACACCTTGATCTCTGATTACATGCCATCTTTTTGGATTGGTAGAGTAAGTCCAGGACAAGATGGGTGTCTCAGTTGTCAGAGGAGCCACTTGTATTGGAGTTGATTGGGCTGCCTCATCATGCACTTCCTCAAGTTGATCTGATTCAGCCTGAGGTGTAGAGGTATATGACTTAGGCTTCTTCTTCTTTGACTTTGGTTTAGAAGCCATTCTCTTCTTCCTCTTAGATGACTTTAACTGAGAAGACTGGTCTGCAGCACCTTGTTGATCATCCTTGTCTTTCTCAGTTGGGTGTTCCTCCCTCACAGGTTCAGAAGGAAAGGGAGTTTGACCCTGCTTTGGATCAGAAGATGAAGGTTGCTGAGGCTCAGCTGGAGGTCCAGATTGAGGTGTCTCAGGTTGTTCAAACTTAACCTCCACTTCAGGTGGGACTTGACTTGGAAGAGAGTGCAAGTCAATCAGTTCACCACTCTTAATCTTCTGTTTGATCACCCTTATATGCTCATCCATTATGGATAGAGACATAGGGCCAAGTCTCCTTCCGGAGAATCCATATAGCTTCAAGAAGCTCATCATCCTTTGTCTATCAGCAGACTTCTTCACACTCTTTTGGATGATGGCTCTTAACTTTGCAACTTCTTCCCTTAGCTTCCTTTTAGTTGTCTTTCTCTCTTTGACTAGCTCAAGTTCATGTTGTTTCAAGTACTCAAACTCAATGAAGTCATAGGACAGGGGAAAAAGTGCATCTGCCTGATAGAAGCATGTGGCGCTCAGGTAGTTGATCATCTTGATCCTATCTTCTTCTTTGTCTACCTGAGGTTCTTGTGGAGCCACATCTTCCTGTACAGGACTTTCTTGAACTGGAGAGAGAGTGGGAGCATGCTTGTAGAGTCTTTTCTGTCTCCTCTCCTCTTTGAATTGAAGAAGTAGCCTTGCATCCTCTTTCTCTTTCATCTCTCTTGACACTTCCATGTCAGCCAGTTCATTCAATTCTTCTAAGGGGAGGGAGATGATTTCATCAATATCATAGTTCTGACTGCCCTCAACTCATCATCTTGAGTATTTGGTCTGGGGGCAGCCCTGATTGCAGCTTGCATGAAGCTTGAAGACCCAGAGGAACTTTCTCCCCTTAGCTTCCTCCTCAATTTCCTTAGGAGTCATTATCCTTTTCCCTTTGTCACCAACAGACCTTTGTGACTCAGGGTGGATAGAGTCTTGGCCTTCATTGCTTGGTGTAGCTTCCATGCTCTGGCCAGAGAGGCTGAGAAACACCTTCACCAACAGGTGTCTCAGAGGAAGTTTGAACTTCTGCAGCAGTTGTTGATGATGAGACAGGGGTCTCAGGTTCTGCCACTGGGCCTTCAGTCAAGGTTTCCCCTATGAAACTAATCTTAGGGTCCACCTCAACATCCAGTTGACCGATGACATTGCCTGATTGCCTAAGTCTCCTTCTTAGAGTAAACTCTGCAAGGATCCTATCTTGGATTCTTTGAGCCAATCTGTCAGCTTGTCTTGAGTTGCTTGGATTGACAAGTGGCATGTTGACTAGATCCAATCTTTCATAGAAGTTCAAGCTTTGAAAATCAAATACTTCTTGTTGCCCTTGAACTCTGTGAAGAATAAGGGCTCTTCTATCAGCATCATACCTCCACCTTATGATGTAGTTTGAAGTTCCTTGTGGTGGAGATGACACAGCCCTTGGTATCCCTTCCTCAAAGAGACTCCCGATGATAGAGTCTATAGAGTCCACATTAATGTGAACTTGAAGAAGTTGCTGAGAATGTACAACAGCAAGTGAGGATGGTGAGTCCTCTATGTCCATTCTCTGTGAAGAACTCCCAGGTTCTGTGGCTGCAATAACTTTCTCCCCCTTTTTGGTAGCATCACCCACTTGCATAGGTGAGCTGTAGGATAAGTCAATCACTTCCACAGGTTTTTGTGTTCCTGGTTGAGCTCTCCTTAAAGGTCTCCCAGCTAGTTTTTCCTTAAGATATGAAATCTGAAGTTGATGATCATTGACCCTGTTTTGTAAGGTAGTCACCTGAGATTCAAGGTGACTAACCTTAGAGACTAAATAGGAGCATGTTTTTGACAGTTTCTGCACCTTTAGTCTCAAATTCCCCTCTTCTTCATCAGAAGAATCATTGGGGGATGAGATGATTGGACCAAAGTCCTCTCTCTCACCACCAGCTTGAGGTTCTTGGCTGCTGGTTTTCCTCTGCTCACTAGCAATCTCAGTTGAGATGCCAGTGGGCTGAGTTGCCATGGTTGAGGTCCTAATGATGTAATCACTTGCAGAAGTGAGAGCCTCTTCCATATGGACATCCTGAACATGTTTAGAAATGTCCAACTCAGTAACAGGTGACTGATGTGGGATAGACTGAGGAGAATCAGAGGTACTCATTTCTCTTTGAGTAGGGGAGGAGAAGAGAGACTCATGGTACTCACTGAATCCTAAGTCTTCATCAGTATAAAAGGATAGGTTGGGAATGGGTTGGTTTAGATCTAAAGGCTGGGGATGGTAACTGTCCCCTAAAGGTTGTTCACTTGAGTGTTGAGACTCAGAGTGAAGGCTTAAGGCTGTTGGGCTTGTGAGCTCATCAGGGTGAGCATGAGGAACCTCAGCCCTGATAGGTGAAGAAATGGGAGTGGTTTGCTCCTCAGGGGAAGTGGGAGCTCTAGTGTCCACTTCCTCCTGTAAGGGTGAGTATATGGGGACCTGTACAGACTCAATAGCCTGAGCAGGGGTTCGTTTGGATTTTCTTTGGTAGGTGAGGGTTATTTGTGGTCTTTTTAGTGGTAAAGAAAAAGAAGGTGTGGGTTCAACACTAGCTTGTGTTGCTAGGTTGTCACCTTGAGCAATGAGCTCTAACATTTTGGGGACTAGGGTTGTTTCTACCCCTGAGAAGCCTACAGTTGGCTTCTTCATGATTTTAAAGATGCCGGGCTTCATCTGTCCCAATTTAAGAATATTACTTGTTTCCCTCAACTGTGAGCCCAGTTCACAGTTAAGAATACAGTTAAGAATGTGCTGAACATATCTAGGAAACATGTAATACTCTAAGGAGTCCAAGTTTGCAAGTAAATTAGTATAAACAAATTGAGAGTACCTGAACTTGACCCCCTGAACCATTTCATGAACTATAAAAGAGAGATCCTCAGGAATCTGGTCCCACCCACCATGCTTGTTTGATAAGCTGTGGATAACCACATGGAGCAGGTATTTTCACTGGGATGAGACCTTCCCTTTCCTGAAGGTCTTTACAGAGAAATCTCCCTCATAGCCCATCTGCTCAAAGGAATGATTAACAGCTTCCTTTGGGCTCAAAGGATCAAACTGTTATGAAGTTTAATGGGTTCGGTTACTTAATCGATTGAGGTTAGAAACCGATGTTTAAGCGTAATTAAATCGTGTATTCAAGTTCGAAACGTCTTCCCGAGTTGTTTGGTGTTATTTTAAGTGGAACTTATGAACAAAAATCGCACTTTTGGCCTTGTCGGCGCCGCGCCAGAGTTATGCCGGCCGGCGGCCGGAAAAACGGCCTAAGGGGAGAAAAGGGCAGATTTTAATTAATTAGAACTTTGGTCCCTGCAGTTTTTGTTTTTATCATTTTATGCTTAAAACTCTCTTTTAAAGTTTCAAAATTAGCAAATTAACCCCCCCTTAACTTATTTATTTTAAGTTTTTAATTATTTTTAAGATCAGCAATTATTTATAATTTATTATTATTATTATTATTATTATTATTATTATTATTATTATTATTATTATTATTATTATTATTATTATTATTATTATTATTATTATTATTAACATTATTACTATTATTAATTATGTTAATATTGTTATTATTATACAACTTAATACTTTAGTTATTTACTTTTATAAATTAAAATTTTAATAGTGATCAAGGTACAAACATAGATAGCTTTAAGTTTCATAAATGCCTACAATAACTCTTACAAGAATTATAACAAAGCTAACTTTTAATTAGCCAAAA
Source organism: Flaveria ramosissima (assembly GCA_025215565.1). Taxonomy (NCBI): domain Eukaryota; kingdom Viridiplantae; phylum Streptophyta; class Magnoliopsida; order Asterales; family Asteraceae; genus Flaveria; species Flaveria ramosissima. The sequence goes on from CM046034.1 coordinate 44,748,783, forward strand.
ATACAAGATGTTACAGTCTTCCCAACTTAAAAGAATTTCGTCCCAAAATTAAGAATGAAACTTAAACGAACAGGAGACTTATGATGAAAGATAAGTGTACCAATGGACCGTGGTTGGCGTTTGATTACGGGTGAGATGCTTCACTTTGCGAATTATGGAATTTTACACTATGCATCCAACTTTGAACTCTTCCACTGGAATGCGAAAGTTATCATTGACAAACTAACTCTTTAAGATTTGACACATGAAACGTTAGAAAACGATGATGAGTTCCTGAGGTATATCACACTCCTCCCATCATCTGGAATGAAATTGTGTAATATAGTGACGTCTTGAAACCAATAAGAAAGAAATAATAATATCCCGTAATTGTATGAAAGTTTGACCGTCGGAATTTAAGAATCCCAAGTGCCACTATATAATGACACCAACTTAAGGCATATCTTGTGAATACGTATCGCTCCTCCGGTTAAACCGTCAGGTTAAGAATGATACGATATGCTGAGATTTTGAGCTAGGTTATTAGAGGCATTGCTAATAACAGAAAGTGAATCGATCATTAGAATTAACGATCGATGTTTAACGACACACCACGATGACCGACTATTTGAGATAAGTACGAGTCAATTTCTCGACTCGTTATCTCACATGAGTCAATATGAAATGCGCGAAACTAGCCAATCGGTCAATAATGCACCAAATGACATCAAGAAATACAAGGCAATTTGAACATATACCAAGCTACGTCAACATTTCCTTTATGCCAAACCATGAATACCAATCGCGGAAATTCATGATCCTTTTTGTCCACATCGGAATGAATGTAATAACAAGTCTTGTGAGTCGCAATCAATATAGAGATTTAGAGATTTTCAAGATTAGGATTTCAAGGTTATCCAAAATAATAGGAATTGCATTTTTAATTATAGGTAAAGAGTTAAACAAAGACGTCGTTCATGATCGGATTGGAATTTAAATAATTCAGAATATCGACGATAAAGGCAATCACAAATAGCTTTCCAAGTACGGCTTGCACACGCGGTTCATCAAACCCATGGACACAACCGTACATTGCTATAAACAGGAAGGCATGGCATAAATTTATAATAACTTTATCTTGTACAAAAGATTGTTTTAGGAGTGTTATCATTGTGCAATTAGGTTTTGATGATAACTCAGAATGAAGGTCGATAAAAAGGTTCCATAAAGCTAGATCAAACGTCAAATTGAAACATAAAAGCGTGAAAGAAGAAATCGATTTAAAATTTAAATGTTCCAGGCTTGGAAATAGGGTTACCCTAAAGTAACAACGACCCCTTTTGAGTTCAAGATTCATGCTTTAGCTTGACTGGCTGGAACACTGTCGTCGACAATTCAGATAACGGTGTTCACCCTTCAAGTTATTACATGTTTCTTGTCAATTGAAGTCTTAAAATCCTGGTAAGTTTGAGATCAAGGAATGGAAATACTCTCCAAGATGCGGTTATCACTCCTAGCTTGGTGGTGTATTTTCCAAAATATGACTCTTAACTACCAAACGAAAGCTTGATCCTAACTCATTGTTGAGGATCCACAAGAATAAAATGAGGCAACTTACCATTAAGGTAAAGATAATCACTCCTATCTCAACAGTAAAGTTTTATAGAAATAAAATATAACAAAATGAAAGGTTTCATCAAAGAACGGAATTCACTCCTACTTTGATGGGGTCATTTCATTTGAGGAAAAATACCATTCATAAAATTTTTAAACAGATGATATTATCATCAAGGTATGGATTTCACGCCTATCTTGATGACTGAATTTCATAATGACAAGAAAACAATCGAGAATTGCCCTTTGTCACCAAAGTACGGGGTTCAATCCTATTTTGGTGGGGTCATTTTATTCGTGAAATACGAGTGCCAAATGAAAATAATTGAAATCTATCCTCAAAACAAGGAAATCACCTCGATTCAGAGGATGGGATTTCATAAAACACACAATGCAAAAATTGAAAGCCATCACCAAGATACGAAATTTTACTCCTATTTTAAGGAAGTAATTCCATTTGTAAAATACGAACTCAAAAAGGAGGAAATCGTCATCAAGGTATGAGGTTCACTTCTGTCATGACGATAAGATTTCATAAGAACAATGATAGTGAATGGAAAGTCATCACCAAAGTAAGGGAGTCACCCCTGTTTTGATGAGATAGAATCATTTAGGGGATACGAGTGTCCTTAGTCATAAGTTGACTTGCGGAATCTTACATTGCCTATGATGCGAAACGATTTGAAGTTTTTATAAAGCTCGACTTAGCAAACGAAGAGAATATCGGCTCGAAATTCAGAAACTTCAAATTACATCAATGTAATATTAACAGGAAAAGAAAATCATGCTTGCTAGGATTAAGGTTAAAGTTCGGGATAACGGAGTTAATTGTGTTAGGTTCTCAAATCTTGAATGGTTTAAGTCAGAAAACAAGATCAATGACGGAAATGATTCAACACAATAATGAGATGTAAACGTTCGGTTCAAAATAAAAGGGAAATGCATTGACTTCTCAAAGTGTTACGTCAACCACAACTTTACGGTAGACACGCGTACCTATAAGCGAACACCCATCTCATGAGTTCCAGGTCAGATAAACTGATCCAACAATCGAATCAAATCTATGTGTATACCTTGCCTAGACAAGGTATCCCGGGATGCAGGTATTCCACCTTTCGGCATTGCATGATTTCAGTTATGGGACACACTTTAAGGACATTTGAAAACCCTAAGTAACAATTCTTAAGTTTTTTAAAAACCATTCAGTTTAGACAACCAATATCTTTGGATATATTAAGATCCATGTACACGTTGGTCAAGGTATGAAGAATGTTACATAAGGCACACAACGTATAACGTTGTTTAAACGTAGGAATTGAGGAGTATAACGAGTTCAATATTAACGGGAACATTCTATAAGATAGGAATGAGAAGATATTAGAGTTTTGATGATAAACCAGTCCAAAGAATCAAGGATTTTTGATATTTTAAATATAAACCGGATGGTTCCATTTGGTAACGCATTACTATTTGGAAACGTTGACACGTCAAGGTAAATTGACCCATTTGCCTTAGAAACTTGTGTTTGTTGACCATGGTTTATCACTCATCCTAGAGATCCCCAGGTAAGCATAACTAGTCCCGTAGGATTTATGCGTTATGCTTGCCTTAGCCCGAGGGCCTTTTGCATGGAAATCTAGAATACAGGTGTCTATGTGTCACACAAATTTCTTAGGTTCATGAAATCAAAACCTTGATGAGATTTTCATAGATTAGACATAGAGTCTAAAGATTCAAGACATAAACAATAAGTATACGATTCCACGTGTCGTCGAGAATAAGATTAAGAGATTTCATGTTCGGGGAGGGTCAAAGAGTCAAAGATAAGTTTAGGGAGACAAGTAACCAAGTTTATATGATTATAAGGCACACCTATCTAAGGGCATCAAGTTGCACAAAAGGCATCCCTAAATAGATAGCATCATGTGACATGAAGCAATGAGTATACACAAGATTATAAGGATTTTTTGATGAGGTTCATGCATAAACTATAGTCTAGGTCACCATTTATAATAACCTAAATCCCTATAGTTATGGGCTCTGATACCAATCTGTCACACCCCAACCTTGACGGCGGAAACGTCGAGGAGTGAGAGTTAAGATCGTTCACAGCCACATAACGCTATTATTAAATCCAAAAATATTATTCATAAGTTTCAAATGTAATATTACAAACATAAGTCTTAAATAAAGAAAACATAACAAGCTTATTCATTTATTTAACTAGGTCCATTCCTAGGTGTGAACAACTTCAAAAAATGGCGATCAAGCTTGAGTATTTCCTGAAACATGTTAAAAATAAAAGGTCAATAATAATTTTGGTGAGATTTCCATAGTTTGCAATACACAAGTATATAAAAGATGGCAAGTCATGTTGTGAGTTAGAGAACAAAGTAACTAGGGATGTAAGACAGAATGCACAATCAAACCTCGACAAAGTTTTACAAGTCTCAAACGTTTACAAGTATATACGATTAGCTAAGTGTATTTGGATCAACCAAGCAGGCTTGTCTGGCCCATAGATCTATGACTTCGCTAAGCTAGCAATAGTTAATGATTGTACATATATTCGACATTACATGGTAGCCATAAAGTTCAACTAACCACAACATCAGGTGAAATGCCATAAGTTTACAAGAATCAAACGTGTTTACAAGTGCAAAGTTTATAATGTAACATGTTTCACCCCAAAGTGTGAAAGTATAAAAAGGGGTATAGAAATACTCACATGATCAAATAAGCATATATTGGATGATTAAATAAGAAATGTAATAAGTAGTGATCCAATGCAGTTCTTCACAAGGCACCTAAAATTATATATATATTTACAAGGTTAAAGTTTATTTATAATAAGTTTAACGTTTTAACGAGAACTAAGGTTTTAAGTGGAATTTGGGATGTTAATAATTAGATCCAACTAACATGGTAAATTTGATTATGTTTTGAGTCAATATACTATTTGATCGTTTTAATACTAAGAAATAAAAGAAACCATTTGTAACAAAGTCTAAATATAGTTTAAACAAACTTTTAAAATAACTCTCATTTTAAACAATAATATATACTTGTTATTTGAACAAAATAATGATTTAGTGAGTTATAACGATATTCAATGTATATTTTATAAGAAAAATAATTTAAATATATTATTTGAGCAAACAACTATTTACTAAATTAAAACAATATTTTAAGTTTAACTTATAAGAAATAATCTAAATATATTATTTGAAAAAATAATGATTTAATAAGTTAAACAATATTTAAAATCTATTTTATAAGAAATTAAACTAATTATCTCATTTGTTTAAAATGATTAATAATAATATTAAAATATTATAAGAAATAAATTTCTAAAAAATTAGTTAGATGATGTTAAAAATATTTGAAGTTTTTAAATGAATTTAGTATATTTGTTAAAAAAAATTTAGAAATTATTTTGGGCTAAAACCCCTTAAAAATAAAAAGATGGTGGTGCCCGGGTTCGAACTCGGGACCTCATGTATGTGAGGCTAGTGCCTTAACCAATGAACCAGGACTTCAATCTTGTTTTGGGTTGGTTCCATATTATTTTAAACTTAGTTAAAGAAGCTTCCCCAAATCACAAGAACCCTAAATCGATTAGAGCAAAATTGAAGTTCAATTCGATAATGTAATTGCTTGGATTCATAGGGCTTTTGTCCCCCATGAAATGGCGAGTATTTACATATGTTTAATTACCCGAAATAGAGACATATTGATGATGAACAACGACGAATAAATCGCGACCAGGTCGTGAATGGTTTGGATAGCAAATGACGTTGATACACGAATTCACTTTGCAGAAAGCTTCCAGCAACCTTGATGATGAAAAACCCTCTATCAATTGTAGATTAGAAAGCTCATAATGAGGTGTTCGAGTGTCGGGTAAGTTGAGGTTAATGGGGAGATCGAAAGAGATAATTGTGTTTGTTTCTGGTGAAAATGTAAGTTGTAAACGTTTAGGAACACTTAGATGATCGTTTAGGCTAGTTTAATTAGGTTATTATTAGGATTTAAGGATCAAACGGTTATGAAGTTTAATGGGTTCGGTTACTTAATCGATTGAGGTTAGAAACCGATGTTTAAGCGTAATTAAATCGTGTATTCAAGTTCGAAACGTCTTCCCGAGTTGTTTGGTGTTATTTTAAGTGGAACTTATGAACAAAAATCGCACTTTTGGCCTTGTCGGCGCCGCGCCAGAGTTATGCCGGCCGGCGGCCGAAAAAACGGCCTAAGGGGAGAAAAGGGCAGATTTTAGTTAATTACAACTTTGGTCCCTGTAGTTTTTGTTTTTATCATTTTATGCTTAAACTCTCTTTTAAAGTTTCAAAATTAGCAAATTAACCCCCCCTTAACTTATTTATTTTAAGTTTTTAATTATTTTTAAGATTAGCACGTATTTATAATTAATTAATTAATTAATTATTATTATTATTATTATTATTATTATTATTAACATTATTACTATTATTAATTATGTTAATATTGTTATTATTATACAACTTAATACTTTAGCTATTTACTTTTATAAATTAAAATTTTAATAGTGATCAAGGTACAAACATAGATAGCCCTAAGTTTCATAAATGCCTACAATAACCCTTACAAGAATTATAACAAAGCTAACTTTTAATTAGCCAAAAATACAAGATGTTACAAACAACGTTAGAATCACCAGAACCAGAAACACCAGACTCTGCTTTGATGGCTGATTCATCAGAACCTCCTCAGGTAAGTACTACTGACCAACTTTTCAATAATCATGCTTGTTCTGATTGTAACAAATTTAGGGAAAGCATAGATTTAAAATTTTCTAGGTTATTAGATCATAATGATAGCTTAGTAAAGGAATTGCAACTGTGCACTGAAGCTAACAGAGTTCTAAAGCAAAATGAGCACAGTTACAAAGAAAAGATAGACCTATTGAACAAACAGCTTAGGGAAACAGAAGTAGTAGCCTTTAAATAGGCTAATGACATTAGGTACTATCTTAACTCCTTAGAAGACACTAAGAAACAAAAAGCAGTTTTAGAAGTAGAAGTTAATTCATTAAAGCAAAAACTGCATAGTTGGACAAGTTCATCTCATATTGTCCAACACTTAGTGAGAGAGCGTAATAATGGGGAGGGTTTGGGATATAAAGTGGTTTCACCATCACCTGAGACCTTGATGAACACTAAAAGTAAACCAATCAATAACAATCCAATCAAGGATCATGTGGTGTCCACTCCTCTTGTAAGTGATCCAGATTCCACTTGTAAATTAAATGAATCTGGAACTAAACAAAAGGAGGCCACGTCAAAGGCAAAAGGTAAAATGCCTTGTGTTAATCTGGAAAAAGAGTTTGAAAAGGTTAATATAAAGTCTGGGTCAAACACAGTCAAATCGGAACCTAAAAAGACCATTAATGTTAACCAATCACGTGTTTCATGTCAAAGTCCAGGTAAACAAGATAGAAAGAATGTTAAAAATGTTAAAACAATTAAATTTGTTAAACAAGATAAAACATCTAAAGAAGTTGAGTCAAAAACCAAACATAACAATGTCATTCGGGTGTCACACATATCTCCACAAAAACAGTTAAATCATAAAGTTGATAGCAGGTCATGCTACAACTGTGAAGAGTGTGGACACATTGCGTCTAACTGTCCTTACTATCAGACACCTAGGAAGAAAGTTGAACTTCGGGAACCAAAACCTAGGTCTTATAAGAGGAGCTCAATGACTCCACCTAGAAGAGCTAGTGAACCTAATGTTCAACCCATTAGCCAGTCGTCTGTTTATCACAAACAGACCTTACACAAAGCTGGTTTATGGAAAGAAAAATCAACCTCAATGTCTGATAATGAGGACAAGAAGACACCTGAGCTTCCCTCACCATCTAGAGGTCAATGGGTCGAATTTATGATGTGTGATGCCTTTGGGAAACCCAAGCCAGTAAAGGCTTGGGTCCCTAACCTGAACTAATGTTTTCAATTGAATGTGCAGGGTCTTCGCTATAGTGCTAAAACCAACACGTGGATTGTCGATAGCGGAGCATCCAGGCACATGACTGGGAACAAGGCACTCTTATCAAACGTCAAACAAATTATAGGAGGTCATGTTTCTTTTGCGGGAAATAAAGGAGGATATATCACAGCTCAAGGGGAAGTGGGGAATCCAAAAGTGAAGTTTGATAAAGTAAACTACGTTCAACAACTTCAAAATAACTTACTTTCTGTATCCCAAATATGTGACAAAGGCTTTAAGGTAATATTCGACAACAAGAAGTGCTATGTCCTGAAAAAGGACTATGTGATCCCGGAGGACCAAGTCTTAATTTCTGTCTCAAGATATAATGACCTTTATGTCTTGGATCTTTCAAACACCTCCACAACGGATCATCAAGTTCAGTGCTTCTTGTCAAAGGCTACTGAGAAGGACTCCATCTCCTGGCATCGGAGAATGGGACACATTAATCCACGGAAGATGAATCACTTGATCGAGAATGATCTAGTGAGAGGAGTTAACATCAAAAACTTCCAACTTCCGGATTTCTGTGTAGCGTGCAAGAAAGGAAAACAGACGAAGAAGTCTCATAAGGAAAAGAAAATTCATTCCATCGAACTTCCTCTTGAACTACTTCACATGGATCTGTTTGGTCCAGTCAGTACAAGAAGCATTGCAGGCGACTTGTACTGCTATGTGGTTACTGATGACTACTCAAGATTTTCTTGGGTAATGTTTCTGAAATCCAAATTAGAAACATTTAAGTCTTTCAAGGAATTAGTAACTACACTGGAGTCTCTCTACAAGCTGAAGGTAAGACAGGAACGCTCAGACAATGGAACCGAGTTCAAGAATCAGTGGATGGAGGCTTACTGCAAGGAAAAGGGAATTGTGCACCTGTTCACCTCTGCCTACACACCTTAGATGAATGGCGTTGCTGAGAGAAAGAATCGCAGCTTGATAGAGACAGCACGGACAATGCTAGCGGACTCGAAACTGCCTATCCAATTCTGGAATGAGGCATTGGCAAATGCGTGTTACACGTTAAATCGAGTTCTGGTAGTTAAACGCCATGGCAAGACGTGTTACGAGTTACTACAACGACGTAAACCTAATCTAGAGTATCTCGAACCGTTTGGCGCACCGTGCACCCTACTGAAGAAGACTCAGGAGGGAAAATTCAGCGAGAAGGCTGAAGAAGGTATCTTTCTAGGATACAACATACCAAATAAGAGAGTTTACAACAACTCAACGGGTCTAGTAGAAGTGTGATGTAACGTGGACGTTCAAAGATACACCACACCACCTGCTGGAAAAGGACCCGCCTTCTTTTTCGACTATGATGGATTCTTCAAGTCCTTCAACATACCTCTCTCCACTTCTGACGAAGAGTTAGCAACCAAGATGATGTATGATGTCGTGAACACACCATCACAAGATTCAACATCATCTGGTTCACAAGGTGACTCGTCTCACCACTCAGGGGGAGCACTCGAAGTAAGTGACTCCTCCTCAGAAGATGAAGATGTGGAGAATGACCAGAACAATCAGGAGGAACAGGTTCCCATTCCTGCAAGTCCACAAGCATCTGACATTGATGCCTCTGCGTCTTCGGAACCTCAAACTCCTACTGCCTTAGATACAGAACCAAACGTTCATAATCTTGACTCTGAGGTAGTTGTTCCCACCACTCCTGGATCACGCTTAAATGTCTATCATCCCCTGGACAATGTCATTGGGGATGTCAGATCAGGAGTGCATACAAGAAATCAGCTATATGCAGCTGATTATGCCTCGGTAATGGAAAAAGGATACCTTCACGACGGTGCTTATCGTTGTTTTTTGTCTCAGTTTGAGCCAAAATACGTCAGTGAAGCCTTGAATGATGAGGCATGGGTGAGTGCCATGCAAAAAGAACTTCTTTAGTTCAAGAAGTTAGGTGTATGGACTCTGGTGGATAGACCTAAAGTTGCTAAGGTCATTGGCACCAAATGGGTCTTGAAATGCAAGAAAGATGACCAAGGCGTTATCATCAGGAACAAGGCTCGACTTGTATTTCAAGGATTCCGCACTATTTGATTCGGTATATACGTTAATTAGTTCGTATTTCGTTCAATACACGATTCTAACACTTCAACAAACATTTTGCAATTTGTAACAACAAGAAAAACAAGACAAAGAGCACAAAGAAGCAACAATCTGAGCAGAACGAATCAGACTCTCAATTCAGTAAAAGTCAAGAAGATTCAAAAGCAAATAAGAAGTAGCAAAATCATCAGTTGCTAAAACCAAAGAAGAAAACATCTGCTAATGATAAACCTCTGAAGAAAGAGAAACCACATAAGCACCTCACAAGAAGGTGGATTTAACAAATAAGAATGAAAATGATGATAAATTCTTTGATCATTTTAAAAAGGGTACACATATACCACAGTCAAAATCAAAGGATGGTGAAACATTTAATCATCAAGGTTCATCATCAAAATCAAAGTAGTAGATAACAAACAAAAAAGTGAATGAAGACGGGATTGAGAAACAAGAACAAAACTCCACAAGCTCATCTTCAACAGAATCATCCTCACCTCAACCAACACATAATGAATCAATTGAGTCTAAAATTAATACTGAAACATCAAGACTAATTCATGATGGAGTTACAATTTTAGACACTGCTGGAAAACCCAAGATCATTAAGGCTTGGGTTCCTCATTCTAACTGCTTTTTTATGTGTTCAGGAACAAACATGGAGAGTTGACAACGAGTGGTATGTTTGATAGTGGTTGTTCCAGGCATATGACAGGAAACTGTTCTCTTCTCCATGACTTTAAACATAAAAATGCTTCTTATATGGCATTTGGTGGGGATAAGAAGGGAGGTAAAATTGTTGGTGAAGGAATGGTAACTAATGGTGTGCTTAAATTTGAGAAAGTAAATTATTGTGAAAATATACAATATCGAGTGTGTCTCAAATTTATGATCAAATTTATACCACATTATTTGATAACACTAATTGTTACATTCTTAAGCCACGTTTTCCAGTTCCAGAAGATTGGATCCTTCTTAAAGCATCAAGAAAAGAAAACACATATGTTTTGGATATGGATAATATAGCACTCACAAGCAATGAAACATGCCTGCTATCTAACTCATCAGAAGATGAATCTTAGTTGTGGCATAGAAGGCTTGTTCATTCCAACCTAAAGAACATGAATAAATTGGTGAAAAATGACCTAGTCATTCCAAAGAAAGGATTTTATTGTTCAAACCATTGTCCTTTATGTTATAAAGGAAAACAACATAGAGTGTCACATAAATCCAAAATTATCAATACAAACACTACACCACTCAAATTGCTTCACATGGATCTTTTTGATCCAACCAAAGTGATGAGCATTGGAAAAATGCAATATTGTTTAGTGGTTGTGAATGATTTCACTAGATTCACATGGGTCTTTTTCTTAAAACAAAAGAGTGAAACATCAAAAACATTAATGGAGTTGTCACCAAGATTGAAAATCAACTTGATTTAAAAGTTAAAATTTTCAGGAGTGACAATGGGACTGAATTTGTTAATACTGTCTTAGACCCTTTATACAGGAATAAAGGCATTGCAAGGTAACTCAGTGCACCAAGAACTCCTCAACAAAATGGAGTTGCTGAGAGAAGAAACAGATGTCTCATTGAAGCAGCAAGGACAATGCTAGCTAATTCACAATTGCCAATCACATTTAAGGTTGAAGCAGTGAACACAACATGCAATGTTCAAAACATGACATTAATTGTCTAATAACATAATAAAACACCTTATGTGATTTTATTCAAAAGAAAACCTTACATAGGATATCTTAGAGCTTTTGGATGTCATGTATCTGTTTTAAACACAAAAGAATAATCGGGAAAGTTTTCAGGAAAAGCCTAGGATGGTTTCTTTGTTGGATACTCTTCAACATCTAAATCATATAGGATTTACATTCCACAAGAAAACATTGTGGAAGAAAATCCTAATGTGTCATTTGATGAATCCTTATTTCCTAAATATGTCAAAGGATCATCATGGCTGTTTGATATAGACGCACTCACAGACTCATTTAACTCTGGTTATTTGAATAATGCAGGTTTTGCGGATAAATGCTATCCATTTGTTCCTCCAAACATGAATGAAGTGTCATTATCTACTAGATCCTCTAAGGATACAAACTTCAAGTATCATGGAACAAGGAACTCCAAATAATGCCAATAATGCAGCACAAGACCTGCCTAATGGATCTACATCCTCAGATGCAAACACTTCATCAGTAGCTGCTAACTCTGCATCCGCAGATGAGTGTTCTACATCTGGAGATAGGGATATTGCATCAGCAGATGTTCTATCCACATCAGTAGATATTCCACACATTGGAGATGATCCATTGCATTCCAAAGAGTTAATGTCAGCAAGATAACAAATACCATACGTAGATGTTCTTGTAATTCCCGCGGAAGCTCAAAATACATCCGTAGAAGTTCCTGTGGAAGGCATTTACAATGCAGCTGATGTACAAACTCATAAGGAAAATCATTCAGCTTCCAATGATCAACATGATGATCAGTTTGATTACTTCATAAATTCATCATCTCAGCTGGATCTATCTGCATCAATGAATATGACTAACTTGTAATCATCTATTCTAGTTAAGTCTATTCCAACAACAAGAATTCATAAGACTCATCCAATGGACAATATCATTGGTGATCTTAATGAAAGAACCACAAGATGCTAAGGGGGAGCTGCAAACATCTATCTCTTTACTTGTTTTCTTTCACAAGTGGTTCTTCCAAACATCATAACTGCACTAAAAGATAATAGCTGGATTGAAGCTATGCAGGAAGAGCTTCAACAAATCAGAAAGTAGAAAGTCTGGAATCTAGTTAATCTACCTGAAGGTCAACATCCAATTGGCACAAGGTGGCTCTTCAAAATTAAACTAGATGACAGAGGTATAATTGTGAGAAACAAAGCAAGGGTGATTGCACAAGGTTATACTCAAGAAGAAGGGATAGATTATGATGAAGTTTTTGCACCAGTGGCAATAATTGAAGCCATAAGAGTATTTCTAGCCTATGCATCATATAAGAAGTTCACTGTCTATCAAATGGATGTCAAATGTGATTTCTTGTATGGGAAAACTGATGAAAAAATCTATGTAGCTCAACCTCCTGGTTTTGAAGATCCTGATTACCCACACATGGTATACAAGCTTGATAAAGCTTTGTATGGTTTTCATCAAGCACCAAGAAAGTGTTATGTAACATTATCATCTTTCTTGCTCAAGGATGGATAAAAAAGGGGAACTATTGATCAGACTCTCTTTCTCAAACAAGAACACCAAGACCTCTTAGTTGTTCAAATTTACGTAGATGACATTATATTTGGATCAACAACCAAGAGACTGTGTGTAAGCTTTGAAGAGTTGATGAAATCTGAGTTTTAGATAAGTTCAATGGGAGAATTAACCTTCTTCCTTGGCCTATAAGTTCATCAAAAAACAGATGGCTTCTTCATCAATCAAGAGAAGTATATTTATCAAATATTGAAGAAGTACAATCTTGCTGATACATCATCATGCAAAACACCTGCTTCAACAATTGATAAGATTGTACCTGATCCTACAGGATAATCTATTGATCAAAGATTGTATAGATCAATGATAGGATCTCTTATGTATTTAACTACCAGCAGACCTGACATAATGTTTGTTGTGTGTGTTTGTGATAGGTACCAATCAGATCCAAAGGAGTCTTAAATAGAATGCTGTTAAGAGGATCTTTAGATATCTAAAAAGGAAACCTGCCTTGGAATTTGGTATCCAAAGGATGGTGACTTCACTCTTTACTTATATTCAGATCGTGACTTTGGAGGATGCAACAAAAATAGAAAATCCACAACTAGTGGGTGTCAATTTATAGGACCAAGACTTGTTTCATGGCAATGCAAAAAGCAAACAAATGTATCTTGATTATGGTTACAATTTCTTTCAAACTCCAATTCATATTGACAATTCAGCTGCTATGTTCATCACTGCTAATCTAGTGCAATATAGTAAAACAAAGCATATCGAAATCAGATACCATTTTCTAAGAGATTGCTCAGAAAAAGGTTTGATCAAGTTAGTTAAAAAGAATACAACAAATCAGCTTGCTGATTTATTCACTAAAGCCTTTGATTCAGTTAGATTTAATTTTCTAATTGAGTCCCTAGGCATGATTAACTTAGATTAATCATCATGAACAAGAAAAGCATGTGTCTGTCGTTGTAAATAGTAATAAATAAAACACAAAAACATTCAAAAAAACATACAAAAATACAAAAATATTGTCTTTCTTTATTGTGTCTTTTGATTCAGCATAACATATGTATGGGAAATGATAGTACATGATGCCTTTGCTTACTTCCGGAGTTCTTAAATATCATTAAAATATAATCAAAGTTTCTTGATATGTGATTAGGTTCAACTTGAGTGGAAACTACACTAAGAGCATGCCCAACAGAATGCAAAAGTGACTGTATGTTGGAAACTCCATTTTGAGAATACATCAAGTGAGTCTTATTCTGATGTGATCAAATCACTCATCTGAGCACACTATGTACCAAGACTTTATAATATCTATCTTTGCAAATCATATTCCCTCTGTTTTGTGTAAACAAAGAGCTAGGTGTATGATCACCATGGTATACATTTATAACCAACTGGTGAATAGATCATGATCCTCATCATCCCTCTGTTTTGTGTAAACAAAGACCTGGGTTAAAGGCACCTCTATTTTACGGAAGTAAAGATCTGGTGACCTAATGATGATCATATCTTAGCTCTCAAAAGAATCATCTGTGATCAACTGTATATTAACTTCAAAGCTATTACATCAATGCATCAATGAGATGTCAAATGCATCTCAAGATAGAACTTATAACTTAAAGTACATAGTTTCTAAGTGTGAAAAAGTGATGATTTGAAAAAGTGATGATTTGACTCACAAAGGGAGGACAAACTCTTAAGTAATTTGAATGTGGAGCCCATAACAGTTACTCACTAATAAACATGAAAACATGATAAACAACATGCCTAGTTAATACAGTACTCTTGTTTGGATTTAAGTGGACAAACATACTTGCAATCAGAACTAAAATCAGGTATCATTTCATCAAACGAATCAAGCAGGAAGATGTTTAGTGATATAGTATGATCCCATTCTTTGTTTATATATGCTTGTATATAGTACTTAATTCAATTTTTGTTTCTTTTAACTTATTTCTTTTTCAGTACTTTTGGACAGCCATGTGTCATTCATGATATTATTCTCATAAATATATGATAAAGGCCTTAGTTTAACATTAATCACAAATTTAGGGGGAGTAGATAATTTATGAAAGCAAAGTCAATTTAACATCACAATTATATGAAGGAATTGGAGCTTGAGCACTAACTTGGCTGTAGGATACATGAAGTTTTTCAAATTATAAATCTTCTTGTGCACAAATTGTCATGAAAACAAAGTCAACAAGGTCCAATAGCAATAAATGGTTCTATCAGTTGATAAGAACCATACAATTAAAGAAGTTTCAAACTTTACATTTTCAGATTCAGCATAAGCTACAAGGCATTTTCAGCATCAGCAGAAGCTATAGTGCATTTTCAGCATCAGTAGAAACTACAGTGCGAAACTTAATCAAGTAAAATATGACTATCCCTAGATTGGTAACCTATGAATGAGTTAATATTTTAAAAGTATAATCTATTTTCATAGATTGGTAACCTATGGAAAATCAAGTTATACTTCAATGAAGAATTCAGTTCTTCTTAGTTAGGCATCCGCAGATGTCCTACGGAAGAACTGAAATCTGCGGAATAAATAACTTCCATGGAAGAGTAATAAGGAAAGTGGGACCCACTTCATTCAATAAATGAAATTAATGTGTCCGATGGAGTATAAATGATTTTTTTGATTTGGTATTCATTATTAACTTTTACAGAGCCTTTTTGACCTAGAATTCCGTTAGACAAAACCTTATCCCTCTTTCATCCGATTTCAAAATTACTCAAACCTTAAACATCAAACAAAGTTTAAATTTGATTTCAGATCTTAATTTTTGATAAACTCTTCGTATTCTTAGATATGATAATGTTGTTCTAACATAATCTTCTTCATTCTTATGAATAGATGACGAATCGATTTGCAAGAGATCATAATGTGTGTGCATTCTTAAATCCCGACGACCCTGTATCGAAAGGATGTCGGGATATCATCAGATACTTACAATGATCCAGGATTTTCTATGCTTTAACAGCAGAACTTGTGATTCATCAAGCTCGTATAGTCGATTTTTGGAATTCAGCACAAATAGAGGAAGATGGAGAATCTGAAGTGATTGTGGCTAATATTGAGAATGAAAGACTAAGAATGGATGAGCAGACCATCATAAGGGTACTAGAGTTGGGAGATCAAGAAGCAGGTTACCCAGATGTATTTGAGAATGAGTATATAGAGAAGGTCTTCTATCTGATGGGATATGATGGTGATTTTGAGAAGGGAGAAATAAAGAAAGGAAGATTGTGCAAGCCATATAGATTTCTGTGTCACACTTATCTCAAGTGTATCTCCAACAGGAAATCCAGATTGGATAGATTCTCTAGACACATTTCTTCTAGAATAATTGGCATATTTGAAGGGAGGACATACAAATACTCAAAGTACATCTTTGGGTGTCTGTGTGACCAAGTCAGAGTACAGAAAGCTGACAAGATGTATATGTTTCCAAGGTTCTTCCAACTGATCATAAATGCTGAGCTTCCTGGAAATAGACAGAGATGGTGATGTGTTTTTGCAAGCACATTTAGGAATATTTGTACTCAACAAGATCAGTGGAAAATAGCAAGGTGGAGACATGCCCATGTTTGCTCATGTGGCTGATCCTAATGCCAACATACCTCAAGAACTGGTGTGGGAAGACCAGCAAGAAAGTGCATCTGCTGATTCTGAGCAAGACTCCCATTCACATTCCCCTCCTCAATCTCCCATACACCATCATCAGCAATCACCTATTCATCATGAACCATCCCCCCAACCTCAATCACCAGCCAGTCAAAACAGCCAACAAACTCCTCCAATTCAAACCCAGTACTATTCAACTATCTTTAACCAAATCTCAAACCCATGTTCACTCAAATGATACTGAGCCTGTCTCTCCAATCATTGATCTTCAGCAACAACAACAAGAGCAGGCAAATCAAGCAGTTGAGTCTAGCTCAAGCTCAGTAAGTATAATTCCTGATGAAGTTAATGATAATGCGATTGGTGATCAACACAAGATTGTGAAGAAGAAGCAAATTATGTTGATGTCATAGCTTATAATTGTTACACCCCGGGCCTAGGTAGGGTGGGACGTCACAGAATAGCAACAACATATGGCAGCGGAAACAAACCATTACAAGAGCTCAAAGGAGAGAATATCACATGGCATTAAAAGTTTTCAAAAGATACCAAGGCTAGAAACAGATCCAGCCCCCAAATGAGTATACAACCAACGTAGAAACAAATTGTATTTGTTCAACAGAAATGTTTAAAATTGTTCATTAAGTAAAATAAGCCAATGCCATGGTTACGGGATAAGTCTAGGTCTTCACAACAGCTAGGATCTCTTCATAAATTACCTAAAACATGCTCAAAAATAAATTCGTGTCAACTAAAAAGTTGGTGAATTCTAGTGCTTAAAGTTTAAAAACAAAAAGGACTTAACAAATCCTCATTTGATAAAAAAGAATGAATCATAGTTTCAACATCGTGGGAGAATCATAATTAACCCTGCACTCAGTCCCGGTTGGCCTCTTCTAAAGTTGTGTTTAACCGGCTATTCCCGAAGGAAGAACTGAGCCCCAAACCAATATACCATACCTGCCCAGATGGTTCACCATAGTTTCTTAACAAAACCTGTCACATGCCACAAACGACCCCTCAGGATCTCAGTGGGGGTACCCTTCCTAGAATGGAAGCCACTCTGTGTGGGGGATTCCCCAAATAGATCTATCCATATAAAATAAGCGGTTCACGAAAGAATTAATGATCATGATATAAGTATCAGCAGGTAACCATAAATCCCACATACAATCACCAAGTAAAGCACAAATATAGTTCATAAATAACATAGCATGTTTCACCCCAAAACAGTAGTAAAAAGGAGGATCACTAGAACTCACCTTAGGTGTTAAGCCAAAACTAACTCTTCGTGTGCCCGGGATGTCTCAAGTCTAGCACCCTAATCATGAATATATTAAGTGATAAGCTACTGCTCTAAACTTATTTAAGGTGCAACAAGTGTGTCAAAAATTTAGTTGTCAGATAAGGCTTTGATTTCGCGAGGGTTTGTATAAAAAGTTTCCTTTTATGGCAAGTCATGGTTTCCCATATAATTTAAGATTTTACATCATTAAGTTAAGGATATAAGGTAAATATGCTGTTCAAGTGATTATTAGTTTCATAAGAGTCGGTTATAAACTTTGGTAAAATTTTACAGTTTAGTCCCTCAAGTTTCAAAATTGACAGCTTCTACCCTCAAGTTTGGTTTCTAGTTCTTTATGACAATTAAGACCAAAAATCAGGTTCTTAGTGTAAAAATTGACTTATTATTGAGTAAGTGTTCCAAATTTCCAGAATATGGATCAGGTTTAAAACCTATGCGTTTAACGTTCCCTGTTGCGGTAAAACCGGAGAGTTTTAACGGTTAATTTAGGATTTCCATAAATTTGAGTCTTGGACCAGTAGGTATCATCTTAAGGAAATTTTTATAAGTTTCAAGTCCTTAAATTGTGAAATTTTTTCCTCTAATAGTTGAAAGCCTCGTTTTTACGTTTAACCCGTTAAAACACGTTTTTAACCGAATTTGACCATTTAAAAGCTTATTTGACCAATATTTCAAATCTTTTAGGTATTTTAACACTTAACTTGCTGAAATCACCTGGTTTTTATAAATCTTAACTTTAAACTCCTTTTTCTTGGATTTTTCTCAAAAACGTTGCCCGGTTAGTACCCGTCTCTAGTTAAAATGCCATTTAATTTATTCTTTTGACTATATAAATTACCCATTGACTCCAGAACACTTTATTAACCATTATTAAGCCTGGAATACTTTTCAAGATGGTTAAATCCATGTTTTATTATTTTTAAAGTTGTTTTACCATGTTTCGGGTCCCGAAAATGACTAGAGTGGGTCTAATCTTAACATGTCTTTAATTTCCAGAGATTAACCATTTATCACACACTTAATATTCATCAAAAAATTCTGAAATCATGTCCCAAACTCACGGCTAGGTCACCCAACACAACAATGAACCATCAAATTAGTGATTTAGCCATAACCGACCATAACACATGTGTAAATCCCTATAAGTTGCGTTTAAACATTACCAAAACCTTATTTGACTTTAATATCAGATTATTAGGGTGTTCCAAAGTCATTCATGAGCAGGTTATGAACCTTGGTTGAGAGGGTTTTCAAACAAGTGCTTAAATAGTGTTATTTCATGTAGAAAGAAGGTTTTTAATGTGTAACTCGTGCTATAACCACATGTTCATGGTGTATACCATTTTGTAACTTTCAAAACAGGTTATTAGAAGTCTTTTGAACCATTAGTAAGCAGATTACATCTTTTTCTTCAAAGGGTTATAAGATAAACAAGTTAGATGATTCAAAACACCCAAAAGAGGGTTTTCATGGTGGAAATCGGTTTCCACCTCAAGAATGACCACCATAACGTGTGCGATACCTTTTGTGAAGTTCAAATCTCCTCAAGAATGAGATGATGGTGTCGGGTTTCTGCTACAACAAAGAGAGGAGATGTTTTTAAAAGAAAAGTGAAGGAAAACACATGAAATGACCATTTTCGGGTGACATGAAGCTTACACTTGGTATTGTTCACGTTTTGGAGAGTGTAGATGGTCAAGAATGGTCTGGAATCCCTTGGAAGAAGCTGGAGAACCTTCAAACAAGGCTGGAAAAGTCGGACAAGATGAAGGTGTGTATCAAAAGCTCACAAGACTTCGCTTTGTTGGTTGATTTTAGCTCGGCCGATGCTAGTGATGTTGTTGTTTACGATTTGAGCTGGAGTGGAGAGGATTAGAGAGAGTTTGCGAGTGTGTGTGTGTTTTCCTGCTGAGAATTCGAGAGAAGAGAGAAGAGGTGTAGAGTTGAAAGGGATCTTGCATGGAAGGTGTATGGTGAGAGTGTTGGTGGTGTAGAGGAGAGATGACTGGAGGGAGGGGGCGGCCGAGTTTGGCATTATGTGGGGCAATTTTTGATTAAATTTTAAACACCAATTTAATATTATGTAGTATTAATTTGTTGTGTAGTATAGAATATTATTTGGTAGATGTTGTTAGTTGTGGTGTCTTGTGCATGTCCATGCATGCATGAACCGAGAATTTACAAGTGTGTATGTATGCTCACATTTTAATTGTTTCACTTGAGATTTAGCTTTGCAAGGGTGGCTAGTTAACATTCCCGGGACACCAAGTTCAAAAAGGTAAAACTCAAATTAACTAAAAGTCACTAAAATCACATAAAATCATAATATGTAACAAATAGAAAAAGATGATTCTAAATTCACTAATAGAGTTAGATTATTTCTAATATTAGTACTCATAAGACAGGTAATGATGTAAGTAGACTAGGGTTAGAATAATGAGCTGGAGGTCGGTTGTCATATTCTCCCACCGTTTAGGAAATTTCGTCCCGAAATTTTAGTTTCGATTAGAATCTGAACGGGTGGGTTTGAAGAGGTGTGGATAATTTTTCCTCATCTCATCTTCACGTTCCCAAGTGAATTCAGGTCCTCGCTTTGAGTTCCATCTGACCTTGACCTTGGGTATGCGGCTCCGCCTGAGTTGCTTGACCAAGCGGTCCGTGATCTCCATGGGCTCCTCCACGAAGTTCAGCTTGTCATTGATTCTTGCTTCTTTCCATGGTAGCTCTAGGGTTTTGTCTACCATGCACTTCTTCAAGTTCGACACATGGAAAGTGTCGTGTATGTGGCTCAACCTCTGAGGTAGTTTCAATTTGTAAGCCACGGGGCCAATTCTTGCCAGTATTTTGAATGGTCCAATGTATCTCGGGCTTAACTTTCCTCTCTTTCTAAACCTCACGGTTCCCTTCCATGGTGCTACCTTTAGCATTACTCTGTCACCCACTTGAAACTCTAAAGGTTTCCGTATCCTATCAGCGTACTTCTTCTGTTGGTCTCTGGCTGCCCTTAGTCATTCCTTAATTTTAAAAATCTTGTCGGTGGTCTCTAACACGACGTCGACGTCGGGTCCCATTACTTGGCTATCACCGATCTCATTCCAGCTCAATGGTGATCGGCATTTCCTGCCATATAGAGCCTCATACGGAGCTGCCTTGATACTTGCGTGGTAACTATTATTATAGGCGAATTCCACCAAAGGGAGATGGTTGTCCCAGTTTCCGCCAAAGTCAATCACGCAAGCTCTTAACATATCCTCCAACGTTTGAATGGTCCTTTCGCTCTGGCCGTCTGTTTGTGGGTGGTACGCGGTGCTTAGATCCAAACGGGTTCCTAAAGCCTGCTGGAATGATTTCCAGAAATGAGAAGTGAAACGGCTATCACGGTCGGAGATGATCGACAAAGGCACTCCATGCCTAGTTACTATCTCATCGACATATAGTTGGGCCAATTTTGTCAAGTCGTAGTCTTCTCGAATCGGCAAAAAGTGAGCTGAGTTCGTTAGCCTATCCACTATCACTCAAATAGCATCATGGTCTCTAAACGTTCTGGGTAACTTTGTAACAAAATCCATCGTGACATTATCCCATTTCCATTCTGGGATTTCGGGCTGTTGTAACGTTCCTGACGGTTTATGATTTTCAGCTTTACCATGGCACAGGTTAGACATTTCCCAACATAAATAGCGATTGATTTCTTGATTCCAGGCCACCAGAAAAGTGCCTTTAGATCCTGGTACATCTTATCACTTCCAGGGTGAACCGAATACCTAGAATTGTGGGCTTCATCGAGGATTACTTCTCGAATTCCTCCGTGCTTCGGCACCCAAGTTCTCCCTTCGTACTTGTATGTACCATCGTCCCCTGTCTCAAATCGCTTTTCCCTTCCGATTAACCCTTCTTCTTTTAAACTTTATTCCTTTAATGCTTCATTTTGAGCTTCTTTCAGTTTTGCGATAAGGTTGGTATACACACTCATCCTTAAGGCTCGTACACGAGGAGGCTTCTCTCTCTCCTTTATACTCAAAGCATCTGCCATAACATTGGCGTTATCGGGATGGTAACGGACCTCGCATTCGTAGTCGTGACCCATCTTCTCTGACGCATGTTTAGCATCTTTTGGTTAAGAATGTGTTGCAAACTTCTATGGTCAGTCTAGATGATGCACTTCGTGCCATAGAGGTAGTGCCTCCACATTTTGAGAGCAAAAACCACGGCACCCAATTCCAGATCATGCGTCGTATAGTTCTTCTCATGATCGTTCAGCAATCTAGATGCATAAGCAATCACCTTGTTGCGTTGCATCAATACACATCCTAGTCCTTGACGCGAAGCGTCACAATAGACCACGAATTCTTCTACTCCTTCCGGAAGAGCAAGGATAGGTGCACTGCACAACTTCTCCTTAAGCGTTTCAACGCCTCATTCTTCTCTCGTTCCCACACAAAGGTTGTGTTCTTCCTAGTTAGTGCGGTCAAGGGTTGCACTATGCGCGTGAAGTCCTTTATAAACGGTCGGTAGTAACCGGCCAGTCCTAAGAATAGCCTTATCTCCGTGGGAGTTTCAGGAATCTTCCAATTCTTTATAGCCTCAATCTTCGAAGGGTCAACTTAAATCCCATTCTCATTTACCACATGCCCTAAGAATTGAATCTTACGCATCCAGAATTCGCATTTAGAGAATTTGGCATATAGTTGCTCATTCTTGAGTAGTTCAAGAATTAGCCTGAGATGCTTCTCGTGCTCACCCTTACTACGCAAGTAGATCAGTATGTCGTCGATAAACACGATCACAAACTTGTCGAGATAAGGGCGGTAAACGCGGTTCATGAGGTCCATGAACGCTGCTGGAGCATTAGTCAGTCCAAAGGGCATGACTAAGTACTCATAGTGTCCATACCTAGTTCGGAAGGCCGTTTTGGGTATGTCCTCTTCTCTTATCTTCAGTTGGTGGTAACCTGACCTCAAATCTATTTTAGAGAAATAACTTGCTCCTTGCAGTTGATCAAATATGTCATCTATTCTCGGAAGAGGGTAACGGTTCTTTATGGTCAGCTTGTTCAGTTCTCTGTAATCAATGCACATTCGCAGGGTTCCGTCTTTCGTTTTCACAAACAGTACCGGGGCACCCCATGGAGAGACACTCGGACGTATGAATCCCTTGTCTAGTAGTTCTTGAATTTGCGCCATCAGTTCCTTCATCTTAGGTGGGGCGAGTAGGTACGAAGCCTTGGCTACCGGTGTAGCACCAGGCAGCAAATCTATCTGGAATTTAACTTGTCGGTTCGGGGGAAGTCCCGGTAGGTCTTCCGGAAACACTTCTGGGTACTCAGAAACCACGGGGATATCTACAATCTTCTTCTCCTTTTGGGTCTTCATCACATAGACTATGAAAGCTGGGCATCCCTTCATTAAGCTCTTGGTAGCTTTTAAGTGGGATACCATGGGGTATAGGGTGTTACTCCTCTCGCCTTGTACCACTAACACTTCCTCGTTGCTCAACGGTATCTTGAGTAGACGTTTATCACATACGATTTCGACTCGATGCTTAGCTAGCCAGTGCATACCAACAACCACATCGAATCCTCCTAACTTAATAGGCATTAGATTTATCCTAAATGAATTTTCCTTTAGATTCGGCGAGCAATCCTTGATGACTTCGTTAGTTTCTAAAACGTTACCGTCAGCTAATTCTACAGTAAACGTATCGGTCAAGGTACACGCGTCTAAGTCAATCAAAGGCCTAAAAGTACTAGAAACAAAACTAGCAGTCGCTCCAGTATCGAACAGAACAGTAGCAGGATGATTGTTTACAAGGAACGTACCGTTAACCACATCAGGTTCCCTACGAGCTCCAGTTGGGTCCAATACGAATGCTCTTCCCTTTGGCTTGTTGTGCTTGGCATCCTTATCTCTACCTAGCTTAGGACACTTGTTCCTCATGTGCCCTGGATCCCTACATTCATAGCATTGTTTTTCTGGTGCGTAAGTACAGTCTTTGATTAAATGACCTGTTCTCTTGCATCTGAAACAGGGCATCGGGTTACATTCCCCTTGATGGTGTAGTTTGCACTTGTTGCAAAACGGGCTTGTCCCTGAGTACAGTCTCTGGGTCTTGCTTCCCTGATCATCGCGCCTCGCACCTTCAGAACTCTTCCTACCTGACCCGCTACTACTTCCAACCGCTCTCTTTACTTCAAACCACTTTCTTTTCTCACCAACAAACTTCCTCTTCTCATCAGCCCTAGCTTGCTCAGTCCATCCGGCCCTAACTAAGTCATCAGTCAAACTGTTGGTAAGGTCAACCGCAGCTTGTAAGGTTAAAGGCTGGGTGGAACGGACCATTCCCCTAACTCTTGGGTGTAGCCCCTAGATGAATCGTGCTACACCTTTAGATTCGGGTGTCACCAGATGGGGAACTAGTCGGGATAGGGCTAAGAAACGATTGATATATTCCGTGTAGTTGGGACCTTTCATTTCCAGACTTAGGAATTCTGTCTCTAGTTTCTCGAGTTGGTTGATGGGGCAATACTTGCTGGTCATCAGTTCCCTGAATTCGGTCCAACTCATTCGGTTAGCCATATTTCTTCCACGGGTTTGAGTAATCGACTTCCACCATTCAAGAGCCGATCCCTTGAGGGATTGGGATGCGAACCTCACCATATGATCCATCTTGCACTCGCTAATGTCCAAGACAGCTTCCATTTCATCAATCCATCTGTACGTCTCTACAGCATCCTCGATGTCGTAGAAGTCCTTAGGCTTAATGCCATGAAGGTCTTATAGGAGCATCCGTTCTTTAACGCCTTGGCTTCCTCGTCATGGCCCTCGTCATTCCCTGGCCGATCATTACCATTAGCATTACTCCGGTCAGCATTGATCTGAGCGATAATGGTCGGGATGGCGTTCGCAAGTTGTTGTGCTACGAGGTTAGCAATTCTCTCGTCATTTTCTTGATTAGCATTTTCCCGACGGAGAGTTCCTGGTGGGGTAGGTTGGTTTCCAGTTTGTCTGGCTTCCTCACGGCGGCACCTAGTGGCTCCTCGCCATCTGAATCGTGTTTCTCTACGAGTCGGCATTCTGATAGTATCACAAATAGATTCATTTAGCATCTCAAAATTTGTTTCGAATAGCTTATGCATCAATACCCTATTACACCATGCCTCGGGAAGAGGGATCATGGTGTGCACATATATATACAACCCACTAAGAGATTCTTACAAGGTCCAATTCAAAGCATATCATAACAGTTAGACAATCAATCAGAAAGGGGCACGTACCAATTACAAAGCACAACACAACATATTGCAATTCAATATGAATAGTCCAATAACCTAGCATACAATTAAAAAGTTCATAGTTAAATAGAGATAGTAGTATCATCCAGCAAAGTGGAATCAGAGTCAAGCTCTTACAAGTTGGAAGGTGCCATCACCCCTATGATAATAAAAATAATACTATCGAATAATAATTGAAATAGTTTCCTTCGACTATCTAAAGATAGATAATTCCGCTTCTTACCCCTGCTCTCACATCCACATTTTCTTCAGCCATCCAAACCATCCTGAGCTCTTCTTTCTCTGCTCCTGTTCCAATCGCTGCACCCCATGCGTAGCCATCATAGCCTGGAATTGAGCAGACTGGGAGGTCCGGGTGGCGTGCTGAAGAGTCAACTCGTGACGACAAACGATCTTCAAGATTTCATCCAGTGTTGCATCAGAGGTTCCTACGTCGCTTGCTCGGTGGCTCGAATGGGAGTACCTATCACCAGCCAGTACGCTAGGGCCGTCATACATGTTGTGCCTCGGTGGCATCAGGTGTTCATCACATGGGTCAAACAGCGGAGGTGTCGGTGTCAGAATCCTAACAAGCGGTGGAGGACGAGGAGGCATCCTAAAGGAGACTGTGGGTCCTGGCCTAGCCCTCTTGCGTGGACGGGTGACAACACGTGCACCCCTATTCCCTATAGGTGGGATGGGTGAGTGGGTAGAAGCAGCTACGTGAGGAGAGTGGGAGCGCGTCCGGCTCCTGGAAGGTTATGTGGAGGAAGAGTCCTCAGAAGCTTCAGTGTCATCTGACGTGTCGGATATCCATCCTGGATGTCCGCATCTCCGGAGGTATGCCTCATACTCTGTCTGAGGCTTCGCCCTTCTTAGGGTCCCAATAGGAGTGGTCTCATTATCAGGGTGAGCAGGCGCCTTAACTTTATCGGCCATATCCGTTGTGTCCTGTAAGGAATACATCATGAGTAATTTAGTTTCTAATCCCTCATGATTACAATAATAGTACTAGTAATAGTAGTGATGGCAGTAGCATCTGTTATTCCAACATATTATTGTCCGTGTTCCCCAAATCAATAGTCTCTTTAAATAGTATCGGATAACATAGTTCATCATAAAAGTCATTTGAATCCCCTTTTTAAAATATGTTTCAAAATCATCAATGTTAATCAGAAAAAGTCCAACCATTACCTAAAGGTCCGTGATGGAAATTACGCATCCGGTAAATTCATGATTACGTTGATCAAGTGTAATCATCAATTTACCCAACTCGATCATCCCAACACTTCCCATAAGGACAGTCCTAGGGTATCAGGGTTGTAGCCTAGAGTCTACTATGGTATTCCTGACTTCTCTACAACCTTTGGCTCTGATACCAATCTGTCACACCCTGGGCCCAGGTAGGGTGGGACATCACAGACTAGCAACAACATATGGCAGCGGAAACAAACCATTACAAGAGCTAAAAGGAGAGAATATCACATGGCATTAAAAGTTTTCAAAAGATACCGGGGTTAGAAACAGATCCAACCCCCAAATGAGTATACAACCAACGTAGAAACAAATTGTATTTGTTCAACAGAAATGTAAAATTGTTCAAATTGTTCATTAAGTAAAATAAGCCAATGCCATGGTCACGGGGATAAGTCTAGGTCTTCACAACAGCTAGGATCTCTTCATAAATTACCTGAAACATGCTAAAAAAGAAATTTGTGTAAACTAAAAAGTTGGTGAATTCTAGTGCTTAAAGTTTAAAAACAAAAAGGACTTAACAAATCCACATTTGATAAAAAGGAATGAATCATAGTTTCAACATCGTGGGAGAATCATAATCAACCCTGCACTCAGTCCCGGTTGGCCTCTTCTAAAGTTGTGTTTAACCGGCTATTCCCGAAGGAAGAACTGAGCCCCAAACCAGTGTACCATACCTGCCCGGATGGTTCACCATAGTTTCTTAACAAAACCTGTCACATGCCACAAACGACCCCTCAGGATCTCAGTGGGGTACCCTTCCTAGAACGGAAGCCACTGTGTGTGGGGGGTTACCCAAATAGATCTATCCATATAAAACAAGCGGTTCACGAAAGAATTAATGATCATGATATAAGTATCAGCAGGTAACCATAAATCCCACATACAATCACCAAGTAAAGCACAAATATAGTTCATAAATAACAGAGCATGTTTCACCCCAAAACAGTAGTAAAAAGGGGGATCACTAGAACTCACCTTAGGTGTTAACCCAAAAATAACTCTTCGTGTGCCGAGGATGTCTCAAGTCTAGCACCCTAATCATGAATATATTAAGTGATAAGCTACTGTTCTAAACTTATTTAAGGTGCAACAAGTGTGTCAAAAATTTAGTTGTTGGATAAGGCTTTGATTCCGCGAGGGTTTGTATAAAAAGTTTCCTTTTATGACAAGTCATGGTTTCCCATAAAATTTAGGATTTTACATCATTAAGTTAAGGATATAAGCTAAATATGTTGTTCAAGGGATTATTAGTTTCATAAAAGTCGGTTATAAAGTTTGGTAAAATTTTTTAGTTTAGTCACTCAAGTTTCAAAACTAACGACTTCTACCCTCAAGTTTGGTTTCTTGTTCTTTATGACAATTAAGACCAAAAATCAGGTTCTTAGAGTAAAAATTGACTTATTATTGAGTAAGTGTTCCAAATTTCCAAAATATGGATCAGGTTTAAAACCTATGCGTTTAACGTTCCCGGTTGGGGTAAAACCGGAGAGTTTTAACGGTTAATTTAGGATTTCCATAAATTTGAGTCTTGAACCAGTAGGTATAATTTTAAGGAAATTTTTATAAGTTTCAAGTCCTTAAATTGTGAAATTTTTGCCTGTAATAGTTGAAAGCCTCGTTTTTACGTTTAACCCGATAAAACGCGTTTTTTAACCGAATTTGACCATTTAAAAGCTTATTTGACCAATATTTCAAATCCTTTAAGTCTTTTAAAACTTAACTTGCTGAAATGACCTGGTTTTTATAAATCTTAACTTTAAACTCCTTTTTCTTGGATTTTTCTCAAAAACATTGCCCGGTTAGTACCCGTTTCTAGTTAAAACGCCATTTAATTTATTCTTTTGACCATTTAAATTACCCATTGACTCCAAAACACTTTATTAACCATTATTAATCCTGGAATACTTTTCAAGATGGTTAAATCCATGTTTTCTTATTTTTAAAGTTGTTTTACCATGTTTCGGGTCCCGAAAATGACTAAAGTGGGTCTAATCTTAACATGTCTTTAATTTACAGAGATTAACCATTTATCACACACTTAATATTCATCAAAACATTCTGGAATCATGTCCCAAACTCACGGCTATGTCACCCAACACAACAATGAACCATCAACTTAGTGATTTAGCCATAACCGACCATAACACATGTGTAAATCCGTATAAGTTGCGTTTAAACATTACCAAAACCTTATTTGATTTTAATATCAGATTATTAGGGTGTTCCAAAGTCGTTTATGAGAAGGTTATGAAACTTGGTTGAGAGGGTTTTCAAACAAGTGCTTAAATAGTGTTATTTCATGTAGAAAGAAGGTTTTTAAGGTGTAACTCGTGCTATAACCACATGTTCATGGTGTATACCCTTTTGTACCTTTCAAAACAGGTTATTAGGAGTCTTTTGAACCATTAGTAAGCAGATTACATGTTTTTCTTCAAAGGTTTACAAGATAAACAAGTTAGATGATTCAAAACACCCAAAAAGAGGGTTTTCATGGTGGAAATCGGTTTCCACCTCAAGAATGACCAACATAACGTGTGAGATACCTTTTGTGAAGTTAAAATCTCCTCAAGAACGAGATGATGGTGTCGGGTTTCTGCTACAACAAAGAGAGGAGATGTTTTTAAAAGAAAAGTGAAGGAAAACACATGAAATGACCATTTTCGGGTCACATGAAGCTTACACTTGGTATTGTTCACGTTTTGGAGAGTGTAGATGGTCAAGAATGGTCTGGAATCCCTTGGAAGAAGCTGGAGAACCTTCAAACAAGGCTGGAAAAGTCAGAAAAGATGCAGGTGTGTATCAAAAGCTCACAAGACTTCGCTTTGTTGGTTGATTTTAGCTCGGCTGATGCTAGTGATGTTGTTGTTCACGATTTTGAGCTGGAGTGGAGAGGATTAGAGAGAGTTTGCGAGTGTGGGTGTGTGTTTTCCTGCTGAGAATTCGAGAGAAGAGAGAAGAGGTGTAGAGTTGAAAGGGATCTTGCATGGAAGGTGTATGGTGAGAGTGTTGGTGGTGTAGAGGAGAGATGAGTGGAGGGAGGGGACGGCCGAGTTTGGCATTATGTGGGGCAAACTTTGATTAAATTTTAAACACCAATTTAATATTATGTAGTTTTAATTTGTTGTGTAGTATAGAATATTATTTGGTAGATGTTGTTAGTTGTGGTGTCTTGTGCATGTCCATGCATGCATGAACCGAGAATTTACAAGTGTGTATGTAAGCTCACATTTTAATTATTTCACTTGAGATTTAGCTTTGCAAGGGTTGCTAGTTAACATTCCCGGGACACTAAGTTCAAAAAGGTAAAACTCAAATTAACTAAAAGTCACTAAAATCACATAAAATCATAAAATGGAACAAATAGCAAAAGATGATTCCAAATTCACTAATAGAGTTAGATTGTTTCTAATATTAGTACTCATAAGACGGGTAATGATGCAAGTAGATTAGGGTTAGAATAACGAGCTGGAGGTCGGTTGTCACATTGTCCCACCGTTTAGGAAATTTCGTCCCGAAATTTTAGCTTCGATTAGAATCTGAACGGGTGGGTTTGAAGAGGTGTGGATAATTTTTCCTCATCTCATCTTCAAGTTCCCAAGTGAATTCAGGTCCTCGCTTTGAGTTCCGTCTGACCTTGACCTTGGGTATGCGGCTCCGCCTGAGTTGCTTGACCAAGCGGTCCGTGATCTCCATGGGCTCCTCCACAAATTTCAGCTTGTCATTGATTCTTGCTTCTTTCCATGGAAGCTCTATGGTTTTTGTCTACCATGCACTTCTTCAAGTTCAACACATAGAAGGTGTCGTGTATGTGGCTCAACCTTTGAGGTAGTTTCAATTTGTAAGCCACGGGGCCAAATCTTGCCAGTATTTCGAATGGTCCAATGTATCTCAGGCTTAACTTTCCTCTCTTTCCGAACCTCACGGTTCCCTTCCATGGTGCTACCTTTAGCATTACTCTGTCACCCACTTGAAACTCTAAAGGTTTACGTCTCCTATCAGCGTACTTCTTCTGTCGGTCTCTGGCTGCCCTTAGTCGTTCCTTAATTTTAAAAATCTTGTCGGTGGTCTCCAACACGACGTCGGGTCCCATTACTTGGCTATCACTGATCTCATTCCAGCTCAATGGTGATCGGCATTTCCTGCCGTATAGAACCTCATACGGAGCTGCCTTGATACTTGTGTGGTAACTATTATTATAGGCGAATTCCACCAAAGGGAGATGGTTGTCCCAGTTTCCGCCAAAGTCAATCACGCAAGCTCTTAAGATATCCTCCAACGTTTGAATGGTCCTTTCGCTCTGGCCGTCTGTTTGTGGGTGGTACGCAGTGCTTAGATCTGTACGGGTTCCTAAAGCCTGCTGGAATGATTTCCAGAAACGAGAAGTGAAACGGCTATCACGGTTGGAGATGATCGACAAAGGCACTCCATGCCTAGTTACTATCTCGTCGACATATAGTTGGGCCAATTTTGTCAAGTCGTAGTCTTCTCGAATTGGCAAAAAGTGAGCTGACTTTGTTAGCCTATCCACTATCACCCAAATAGCATCATGGCATCTAAACGTTCTGGGTAACTTTGTAACAAAATCCATCGTGACGTTATCCCATTTCCATTCTGGGATTTTGGGCTGTTGTAACGTTCCTAACGGTTTGTGATTTTCAGCTTTTACCATGGCACAGGTTAGACATTTCCTAACATAAATAGCGATTGATTTCTTGATTCCAGGCCACTAGAAAAGTGCCTTTAGATCCTGGTACATCTTATCACATCCAGGGTGAACCGAATACCTAGACTTGTGGGCTTCGTCGAGGATTACTTCTCGAATTCCTCCGTGCTTCGGCACCCAAGTTCTCCCTTCGTACTTGTATGTACCATCGTCCCCTGTCTCTAATCGCTTTTCCATTCCGGTTCAACCTTCTTCTTTTAACCTTTCTTCCTTTAATGCTTCGTTTTGAGCTTCTTTCAGTTTTGCAATAAGGTTGGTATACACACTCATCCTTAAGGCTCGTACACGAGGAGGCTTCTCTCTCTCCTTTCTACTCAAAGCATCTGCCACAACATTGGCGTTACCGGGATGGTAACAGATCTCGCATTTGTAGTCGTGACCCATCTTCTCTGACGCATGTTTAGCATCTTTTGGTTAAGAATGTGTTGCAAACTTCTATTGTCAGTGTAGATGATGCACTTCGTGCCATAGATGTAGTGCCTCCACATTTTGAGAGCAAACACCACGGCACCCAATTCCAGATCGTGCGTCGTATAGTTCTTCTCATGAGCGTTTAGCAATCTAGATGCATAAGCAATCACCTTGTTGCGTTGCATCAATACACATCCTAGTCCTTGACGCGAAGCGTCACGATAGACCACGAATTCTTCTACTCCTTCCGGAAGAGCAAGGATAGGTGCACTGCACAACTTCTCCTTAAGCGTTTCAACGCCTCATTCTGCTCTCGTTCCCACACAAAGGTTGTGTTCTTCCTAGTTAGTGCGGTCAAGGGTTGCACTATGCGCTAGAAGTCCTTTATAAACCGTCGGTAGTAACCGACCAACCCTAAGAATTGCCTTATCTCCATGGGAGTTTCAGGAATCTTCCAATTCTTTATAGCCTCAATCTTGGAAGGGTCGACTTAAATCCCATTCTCATTTACCACATGCCCTAATAATTGAATCTTACGCATCCAGAATTCGCATTTAGAGAATTTGGCATATAGTTGCTCATTCTTGAGTAGTTCAAGAATTAGCCTGAGATGCTTGTCGTGCTCACCCTTACTACGGGAGTAGATCAGTATGTCGTCGATAAACACGATCACAAACTTGTCGAGATAAGGGCGGCAAACACGGTTCATAAGGTCCATGAATGCTGCTGGTGCATTTGTCAGTCCAAAGGGCATGACTAAATACTCATAGTGTCCATACCTAGTTCGGAAGGCCGTTTTGGGTATGTCCTCTTCTCTTACCTTCAGTTGGTGGTAACCTGACCTCAAATCTATTTTGGAGAAATAACTTGCTCCTTACAGTTGATCAAAGAAGTCATCTATTCTCGGAAGAGGGTAACGGTTCTTTATGGTCAGCTTGTTCAGTTCTCTGTAATCAATGCACATTCGCAAGGTTTCGTCTTTCTTTTTCACAAACAGTACCGGGGCACCCCATGGAGAGACACTCGGACGTATGAATCCCTTGTCCAGTAGTTCTTGAATTTGCGCCATCAATTCCTTCATCTCAGGTGGGGCGAGTCGGTACGATGCCTTGGCTACCTATACAGCACCAGGCAGCAAATCTATCTGGAATTCAACTTGTCGGTTCGGGGGAAGTCCCGGTAGGTCTTCCGGAAACACTTCTGGGTATTCAGAAACCACGTGGATATCTACAATCTTCTTCTCCTTTTGGGTCTTCATCACATAGACTATGAAAGCTGGGCATCCCTTCATTAAGCTCTTGGTAGCTTTTAAGTATGATACCATGGGGTATAGGGTGTTACTCCTCTCGCCTTGTACCACTAACACTTCCTCGTCGCTCAACGGTATCTTGAGTAGACGTTCATCACATACGATTTCGACTCGATGCTTAGCTAGCCAGTCCATACCAACAACCACATCGAATCCTCCTAACTTAATCGGCCTTAGATTTTTCCTAAATGTATTTCCCTTTAGATTCAGCGAGCAATCCTTGATGACTTTGTTAGTTTCTAAAACGTTACTGTCAGCTAATTCTACAGTAAACGTATCGGTCAAGGTACACGCGTCTAAGTCAATCAAAGGCCTAAAAGTACTAGAGACAAAACTAGCAGTCGCTCCAGTATCGAACAGAATAGTAGCATTGTTTTGCTACGAGCTCCAGCTGGGTCCATTACGAATGCTCCAGCTGGGTCCATTACGAATGCTCTTCCCTTTAGCTTGTTTTGCTTGGCATCCTTATCTCTACCCAGCTTAGGACACTTGTTCCTCATGTGCCCTAGATCCCCACATTCATAGCATTGTTTTCCTGGTGGGTAAGTACAGTCTTTGATTAAATGACATGTTCTCTTGCATCTGAAACAGGGCATCGGGTTACATTCCCCTTGATGGTGTAGTTTGCACTTATTGCAAAACAGGCTTGTCCCTGAGTACAGTCTCCGGGTCTTGCTTCCCTAATCATCGCGCCTCGCACCTTCAGAACTCTTCCTACCTGACCCGCTACTACTTCCAACCGCTCTCTTTACTTCAAACCACTTTCTTTTCTCACCAACAAACTTCCTCTTCTCATCAACCCTAGCTTGCTCAGTCCATCCGGCCCTAACTAAGTCATCAGTCAAACTGCTGGTAAGGTCAACCGCAGCTTGTAGGGTTAAAGGCTGGGAGGAACGGACCATTCCCCTAACTCTTGGGTGTAGCCCCCAGATGAATCATGCTACACCTATAGATTCGTGTGTCACCAGATGGGGAACCAGTCGGGATAGGGCTAAGAAACGATTGATATATTCCGTGTAGTCGGGACCTTTCATTTCCAGACTTAGGAATTCTGCCTCCACTTTCTCGAGTTGGTTGATGGGGCGATACTTGCTGGTCATCAGTTCCCTGAATTCGGTCCAACTCATTCGGTTAGCCACATTTCTTCAACAGGTTTGAGTAATCGAATTCCACCATTCAAGAGCCGATCCCTTGAGGGATTGGGATGCGAACCTCACCATATGATCCATCTTGCTCTCGTTAATGTCCAAGATAGCTTCCATTTCATCAATCCATCTGTACGTCTCTATAGCACCCTCGGTGGCATAGAAGTCCTTAGGCTTACATGCCATGAAGGTCTTATAGGAGCATCCGTTCTTTAACGCCTCGGCTTCCTCTTCGTGTCCCTCGTCGTTCCCTGGCCGATCATTACCATTAGTATTACTCCGGTCAGCATTGATCTGAGCGATAATGGTCGGGATGGCCTTAGCAAGTTGTTGTGCTACGAGGTTAGCAATTCTCTCGTCATTTTCTTGATTAGCATTTTCCTGGCGGGGAGTTTATGGAGGGGTAGGTTGGTTTCCAGTTTGTCTGGCTACCTCACGGCAGCCCCTAGTGGCTCCTCGCCGTCTAAATCGTGTTCCTCTGTGAATCGGCATTCTGATAGTATCACAAATAGATTCGTTTAGCATCTCAAAATTTGTTTCGAATAGCTTATGCATCAATACCCTATTACACCATGCCTCGGGAAGAGGGATCATGGCGTGCACATATATATACAACCCACTAAGAGATTCTTACAAGGTCCAATTCAAAGCATATCATAACAGTTAGACAATCAATCAGAAAGGGGCACAGACCAATTACAAAGCATAACACAACATATTGCAAATCAATATGAATAGTCCAATAACCTAGCATCCAAATAAACAGTTCATAGTTAAATAGAGATAGGAGTATCATCCAGCAAAGTGGAATCAGAGTCAAGCTCTTACAAGTTGGAAGGTGCCACCACCCCCATGATAATAATAATAATAGTATTGAATAATAATTGAAATAGTTTCCTTCGACTGTCTAAAGACAGATAATTCCGCTTCTTACCACCGCTCTCACATCCACTTTTTCTTCAGCCATCCAAACCATCCTGAGCTCTTCTTTCTCTGCTCCTATACCAACCGCTGCACCCCATGCGTAGCCATCATATCCTGGAATTGAGCAGACTGGGAGGTCCGGGTGGCGTGCTGAAGAGTCAACTCGTGACGACGAACGGTCTTCCAGATTTCATCCACTGTTGCATTAGAAGGTCATACGTCGCTTGCCCGGCGGCTCGACTGGGAGTACCTATCACCTGCTAGTACGTTAGGGCCGTCATACATGTTGTGCCTCGATGGAATCAGGTGCTCATCACGTGGGTCAACAGCGGAGGTGCCGGTGTCAGAATCCTAACAAGCGGTGGAGGAGGAGGAGGCATCCTAAAGGAGACTGAGGGTCCTGG
Organism: Flaveria ramosissima; assembly: GCA_025215565.1. Classification (NCBI taxonomy): domain Eukaryota; kingdom Viridiplantae; phylum Streptophyta; class Magnoliopsida; order Asterales; family Asteraceae; genus Flaveria; species Flaveria ramosissima. Next base: position 44,784,098 of record CM046034.1, read on the forward strand.
CCTAGCCCTCTTGCGTGGACGGGTGACAACACGTGCACCCCTATTCCCTATAGGTGGGATGGGTGAGTGGGTAGAAGCAGCTACGTGAGAAGAGTGGGAGCGCGTCCGGCTCCTGGAAGGTGATGTGGAGGAAGAGTCCTCAGAAGCTTCAGTGTCATCTGACGTGACGGAAATCCATCCTGGATGTCCGCATCTCCGGAGGTATGCCTCATACTCTGTCTGAGGCTTCGCCCTTCTTAGGGTCCCAATAGGAGTGGTCTCATTATCAGGGTGAGCAGGCGCCTTACCTTTATCGGCCATATCCGTTGTGTCCTGTAAGGAATACATCATGAGTAATTTAGTTTCTCATAGCTCATGATTACAATAATAGTACTAGTAATAGTAGTGATGGCAGTAGCATCTGTTATTCCAACATATTATTGTCCGTGTTCCCCAAATCAATAGTCTCTTTAAATAGTATCGGATAACATAGTTCATCATAAAAATCATTTAAATCCCCTTTTTAAAATATGTTTCAAAATCATCAATGTTAATCAGAAAAAGTCCAACCATTACCTAAAGGTCCGTGATGGAAATTACCCGTCCGGTAAATTCATGATTACGTTGATCAAGTGTAATCATCAATTTACCCAACCCGATCATCCCAACACTTCCCACAAGGACAGTCCTAGGGTATCAGGGTTGTAGCCTAGGGTCTACTATGGTATTCCTGACTTCTCTACAACCTTTGGCTCTGATACCAATCTGTCACACCCCGGGCCCTGGTAGGGTGAGACGTCAAAGACTAGCAACAACATATGGAAGCGGAAACAAACCATTACAAGAGCTCAAAGGAGAGAATATCACATGACATTAAAAGTTTTCAAAAGATACCGAGGCTAGAAACAGATCCAGCCCCCAAATGAGTATACAACCAACGTAGAAACAAATTGTATTTGTTCAACAGAAATGTAAAATTGGTCAAATTGTTCATTAAGTAAAATAAGCCAATGCCATGGTCACAGGGATAAGTCTAGGTCTTCACAACAGCTAGGAAGAAATGAGCCCCAAACCAGTGTACCATACCTGCCCGGATAGTTCACCATAGTTTCTTAACAAAACCTGTCACATGCCACAAACGACCCCTCAGGATCTCAGTGGGGTACCCTTCCTAGAACGGAAGCCACTGTGTGTGGGGGATTCCCAAATAGATCTATCCATATAAAAAAAGCGGTTCACCAAAGAATTAATGATCATGATATAAGTATCAGCAGGTAACCATAAATCCCACATACAATCATCAAGTAAAGCACAAATATAGTTCATAAATAACAGAGCATGTTTCACCCCAAAACAGTAGTAAAAAGGGGGATCATTAGAACTCACCTTAGGTGTTAAGCCAAAAATAACTCTTTGTGTGTCGGGGATGTCTCAAGTCTAGCACCCTAATCATGAATATATTAAGTGATAAGCTACTACTCTAAACTTATTTAAGGTGCAACAAGTGTGTCAAAAATTTAGTTGTCGGATAAGGCTTTAATTCCGCGAGGGTTTGTATAAAAAGTTTTCTTTTATGGCAAGTCATGGTTTCCCATATAATTTAGGATTTTACATCATTAAGTTAAGGATTGTAAGGATTCCTTTAAGTCTGATGCAAACCAAAACATCCAAAGTCTCTCTGCAAACAAAGCACTAAAGAACTGAAGTAGAATTGCTTCGGAAGTTTTACACCATGCACTAGAAATATTCTAAGTGTAAAATCTTCCGAAGCCAAGACCAATATCTTCCGAAGCCAAATATGAAGTCTTCTGAAGCCTCAGAGACAAAGTCTTCCGAAGCTTTATCTTATGAAGACAGATTTCTTCCAAAGACTTTTCATAACATGCTTTATCTGATGTACTGTTCCTTAAAGCTGGACACCTTTCCGCTGCATCTCTGTAAAGTCACCAACTTACATGAGTTGGTGAAAAGGTCCATGCTTTTGGTAACTGTACATTGAGGTCTTGAGTCTGTAACTTTCTACTTTATATAATTTATCCTATTTGTAATAGATAAGGATGTGAGCTATGACATATCATAGTCACAAGGTCAAAAGGCAGATAAGCCTTTTGATTCTACAATTGATTTTATTTGTGTCTAGCCAATTGTATCCAGCTGGCTTTCAAAGTATAGCCGGTTGTGGTTGTAGTATAAGTATTCCATGTTCTAGTATCTTTCTTTATGCTTTGTAAACACTTGTAATAGAACTTGAGAAAGCAATATACTGCATCCTTGAAACCCAAATCTCTTGTTCTGTCTCTTACTTGTTACTTGTGTTCTTAGTATCATTATTGTGGTTAATCCAGTTTACTGTTTGATTAAGTTTGGTTAATCTCCTCTTTGTGTTGTTGTGTTGTAATTGACAGCCCTTCACCGGTCCTGCAATTGGTATCAGATCATTTCAGGCTCTTGATATAAGATCTCACCATCTTAAGATCCCTCACACACACAAATACTAAACTTTAAAATGGCATCCATTTCAAAGACTGATATGGAAACTGGAACCATGAACATGTCCCCACTGATCACTCTTGATGACTTTGATTCCTGGTGTATGAGAATGGAAGGTTTCATCAGGTCTCTAGACTCAAGAATGTGGGAATCTGTTGAAAATGGATCTTTCATACCCAGCACTCCTTCTGCTATTGGTGCTGGTATGATCCCCAAAGATGTGGCTAACTACTCCGATGAAGATAGGAAGAGAGTAGAGATTGATAGAAAAGCCATGACTGCTCTTCAAACTGCCCTTCCAAACTCTGTGTACAGAGGTTTCAAGAAGTGCAAAACAGCTAAACAGCTGTGGGATGCACTAAAACTGATATATGAAGTCTCCTTTGAAGCCAAGGAGAACAAGAAGGATCTCCTGAAGCAGCAGTTTGAAAACTTCACCTTCAAAACAGGTGAAACCATGACTCAGTAATACTTTAGGTATGTTGAGATAGTGGATACCCTTGTGAATGGAGGAGTTCCTCTTGAAAACAGAGACATTGTAAGGAAGTTCATGTCCTCACTTCCTAGGAAATGGACACACTATTGTGTGGTGATCAAGAGGACTGAAAATCTCAAAACTCTTACTCTGATAGAGTTATATGGGATTCTTAGTGGCTACCAGATGGACATAAACATGCAAGGTTCATCTGGCAACTCCAATAATCAATTGGGTTCAGCCCTGCATGTGGTTGAAAGGGATAGCATAGAACCCCAACATCATCTCATATGCTACCCTGACAACTCACCAAAGGGTCCTTTCATCACCTTCCTAGAGACACCCATGGAGAACTACACTCAAGGAAGCCCATTCCAAGAGACAAGCTCTTCTCAAGTCTTTGTGTCTTCTGATGAAAGTTGTGGCAACTCTCTTTTCACTCTTGAAGACCTGGATTGTATCCATCCAGATGATCTGGAATATATGGAAATAGTCCAGCAAATGGCTCTTCTCACTCATAGAGCCAAGAAGTTCTACAAGAGAACTGGAAGGAGGTTTCCAAGCAATGCAACCAGTGGAAAGTTTGGCTTGGATAAAAGCAAAGTCAAGTGTTACAACTGTAACTTGATGGGGCATTTTGCTAGAGAGTGTAAGGCACCTAAAACAAATGGTGGCCAAGCACAAACCAGACCAAACTACACTGACAAAGCCCATTAGAATGAGAAGCCAAAGCAACAAGCTGCTGTTGCTGTTTGTTGGTCCATGTGATCGATGAACAGTACAATTGATATGATAATTTGATCAATATCAAACACTCAAGCCAAACAACAACAATTGAGAATGTATAAGATGAATCAAGACATATTTGATACTCAAATGAACAATATCACTCAATAACAACAAGCACAATAGTATTTCAATGAAGAAACTGCTTAGAATTGGTAGCTTGCAACAGAAATCCACGATTAGGGTTTTGCAAGCTTACCATACAAAGTGAAATGACAATTGTATATATAGCAGTCATAGTTTCGCTGACATTTTTGCTACAGGCGAAACTGTCATGCCGAAACTATAGTTTCGCCCGGCAGAACACAAATTCGCCGGGTAAACCAAAACAGCAAACTGTGAGCGAATGTATAGATTCGCTCACAGTTTCGCTGGACTGCCAAAACTGCTAATTACTAAGAAAATACAAAATGAAACTAACAAAAGTCCTATTACAATGTAAAGTAAACAACTATACTATAGTGAGTCCAACCTAACATGATCTTCAATACTCCCCCTAGGTTGGACCTCACTATCTTCACTTCTCTTGATTTGACTCGTTGGCTCCGGTTTCCTCTGCTGCTGTTGATCTATCTTCATCACCTCCCGCAGCAACATCTTCAGAAGCTTCAGCCACTGATCCTCCAAGGTTCTTTCCTGCATCACTAGCTTCCTCAGAATGACCACTAGCCTTTGCAAACTGCCTGGTCATATCTTGAACATCCATGGCAAAATCATCTTGTGCTCTCACCTTTTCAGCTAAACTCTTAACCTCCGCCCGTACTCCTCTTATCTTGTTTGCCACATTCATAAACAGACTGGCCTCTTTTCTTTTTTCCTCTCCAGCCCCAGCCTTAATGTGATTTTCACAAAGAATCAAAAGATCTTCATCACTGAAGCTAAATAACTCCATCGGGTCAAACACCCTAAACTCTTGTTGGTCCTTGTGATCGATAAACAGTACAATTGATAGGATAGTTTGATCAATATCACATACATAAGCCAAATAACAAACAATTGAGAGATGAATATGATGAATCAAGACATAATTGATATTCAAATGAACAAACTCACTCAATAACAATAAGCACAATGTATTTCAATGAAGTAACTGCTTGAGAATGATAGTTTGCAACAGAATTCCACGTTTTGGGTTTTGCAAACTTATCATGCAAAATGAAATAACAAAAAGTATATATAGCAGTCATAGTTTCGCTGACAGTTTCGCTACAAGCGAAACTGTCATGCCGAAACTATAGTTTCGCCCGGCAGAACATAAGTTCGCCGGGTGAACCAAAACAGCAAACTGTGAGCGAAACTATAGATTCGCTCACAGTTTCGCTGGACTGCCAAAACTGCTAATAACTATCAAAATACAAAATGAAACTAACACAAGTCCTATTACAATGAAAGGTAAACATCTATACTAAAGTGAGTCCAACCTATCATGATCTTCAATACTCCCCCTAGGTTGGACCTCACTGTCTTCACTGCTCTTCGTTCGGCTCTTCAGCTCCCGTTTCCTCAGCTACTGTTGATCTGTCTTCAACTCCTCCTGCAGCAATGTCTTGAGAAGCTTCAGCCACTGATTCTCCAAGATTAGTTCCTGCCTCATCAGCTTCATGTGAATGACCACTAGCTCTAGCAAACTGCCTTGTTAAGTCTTGAACATCCATAGCCAAGTCATCTTGTGCTCTCACCTTTTCAGCCAAATTTTTTACCTCTGCCCGAACTCCCCTTATTTTGTTCGCCACATTCATAAACAAGCTTTCCTCCTTTCTTGTTTCCTCACCTGCCCCCGCCTTTATATGATTTTCACAGAGAATCAAAAGATCTTCATCACAAAAGCTGAATAACTCCATTGGGTCAAACACCCTAAATTCTCTTCCTTGTTTGACTCTAATCACAGCCTCCCCGGTGTTATTATCATAGAACCACTTCTCAAAGTCCTGTAAACGAGGAGGAAGAGGATCAGCCAGTCTTACTCTGTTTACAGTCTTAGGCGGTTTAACTCTCAACACAATTCTCCCTTTCCCTGTCTCCCAATCTTTGTCTTTCTTAGATCTCTTTCGTTCAGCCTTCATAAAACCAAATGATTCAAAATTATCATTTAGACCATTTTTAATCTCCTTCTCCAGAAATTCTGCCCTTTCACTTAAATTAGCATTAATCAAAGGCAAGGTAGCTAATCGTCTCAGATCCCACTTAGGCAAGGTCTTAAACGCCTTCCTCTTGAGCATGTAACTGATATTACCTCCTCTTCTTTTAATCAAAAACATCTTTAAGAAAGGATTATAACACCAGCTGATTATCTTCTTGTCTGCTTCCTTTCTGCTCAAACCCTCCATATTTTGAAACAGAGGGGTGAGTTCTTCAGCCTCCTTCTCTTTTATCAACCAATCACTCTTATCCATCTCAAACACATCATTCTCATCATCTCCCTTCTTAGCCACATACACTAGAGGTCTCTTATCTACTTCATAGAATTCCGGCTCAGAATCATAATCAATCAACTGCTCATCCTCCTCTTCTTCTTCATCAATCAAACCTTTACCTTTATCTGATGTCTCCTCATGAGTAGCTTTAACAATCACTTCTTCTCCCAAAATATCTTTATCAAAGTCAAACTGTAGATTAACAAACTCAGCCTCAACAATCTCATCTTCATCATTTCTACCAGCCTCTTCTCTTGGAATCTCTTGTTCTCTTGTTTCAGTGTCAGCTGCTCCAGAGGTGCCCTCTCCTACCTTTGATGAGGTACCAACATTCAAGAATGGGTACTTAGATATATCAGTCATATCATCTAACTCAGATTGAGTTAGTTGACTGGGTAGGCCAGCAGCAGCCTTCATCTGTGAAATCTCTTCAAATAACTTCTTAATCAAACTGTTCTGATCAATCAACATCTTTTTCATTCCATCCATGACCTCATCTTTCTGTTGTTCCCGAATCTCTTGATTCATCAGTTTGGTCTTTATCATACTTAACTCATTTGCCAATGAAGTATTTAGACCACGAATCACATCCTCATCAAGACCAGCACTTGCTTCTTTCCCAGCTGTGAAACCCTCATGTCTATGTTTTGTTCTTCGTTCAGGCTCAACAAAGTCAGTCCTCTTTTTAGACCTTCGTTCCTTCTCCACCCTTATCTCTTCAGCTTGTGTATCTATATCTTCTTCAAAATCATAATCTTTCTCCTTTGCATATCTCTTTCGTTTCTTAGCTGCATCAGCTTGTTTCACCCGTGTTTCCTCAGCTCTTTTGTTTTCAGACTCATCGACTCGTCTGATATAATTCCATCGCTCTGGTGGGTACATGTTCTCCCAGAGATGGGTTATTTTACCACTGAAATCATGGCGTATAGCACAGCAATCTGCAAATATCCGAGGGTTCATCTGAACCAATCTCTTAACTTCACCGTGTTTAGGAACATCAGGAATCAAATCATCAATAATCATCTGAATAAAACGAGGATATAATAACCATTTATCCTTTTTCACTGCCATCACATTTTCTGCCATACAAGCGAAGATCAATCTAGCAATGTTTGCCTTCTCTCCTTTGCAACATATCACCATAGCTTTGGCCCAGTCAAGATTAAGTCCATCTGATCCACCCTTACGGTGATCTAAGCACATAATAAACACGTGAGCTATATATCTCCATTCTTTAGATAAAAATGACTTTTTAATCTCTTTCCTCGACCCAAAGACTGGTCCCTCATATCCCATTTGCCGGAAAGCTTGGAATACTTCAGATTCTGTCATATCAACCTCATCACCAGTACCATCGTCCAGTCTAAGAATCCTCGACACATCTTCAGCAGTAATAGATATATCATGATCAAGTACTCTAGCTGTGATCCTCTGAACATCTCCTCCGGTGTTGTATTCCACTGACCTCCAAAAGTCTCTAATGTGAAGATCATAGATAGTGGGAGAATGAGAGAAAGCATATGCAATGGGTGATCTTTGGAGCCATCGAATACAATCTCGAAATCCGGCCGCTTTAGGCAAAGTATCATCTAATATGGCAGTAATGTTATTCCTCTCGTCAAACTTTAGATTCGCCATAATAATCTGAAAAGATCAACAAATAAATTTGAATAAGAAATACTGAAAATAAGAAAAATAAGATACAAACAAAAGAAACAATTAATTTCGGCAAGCGAAACAATAGTTTCGCTCACTAAGACATGATTGATTCGCTGAATTAAAGACAGTTTCGTCAAGGAAATCAAACAGTTTCGACGAGCGAAACTATAGTTTCGCTCATAGAAACTTGTTAATTTCGCAGAACAAAAAGTATTTTCGACAAGATTAGAATGATTCAAAGTAGTTTCGCAATTAGTTTCACCAAAAATTAATTTAGATTCGCTGTTACAAATTAGTTTCGCTGACTTGAGAAATTATAGACGAAACTGTGAAATAAGGATTAGTCTTTGCGAAATTAGATAAGATGTGGCGAAACTGTTAAGTTCGCTCGGACAGCATAACTTTACAGTTTCGCTGAAAGACAGTGAACTTTCGTTCAATTTCGCTGAAACTTCGATAGTTTCGCTGAACGAACAGCGAAACCACCGAAGCGACAAATCCAAATCGCTTATCAGAAACAAGATGTAATCCAGATTAAATGGTCAATCAACGTTCGAAACTCACATCTGAAGAGAAAATCACTCAAAATCAGTCCAAAAACCAATCTCAAATCAATATCGCCGTTTATTAAGCATAAAAACCCTAACAGACGACCTGAACCTGATTTGCGAAGTTATGAAGAAAAATTCGCAAAATATGATAATCACAATCAAAACCCCTTTGATCTTCAATTAGATTGCAAAATATGTGTTTACAAATAAAACCCTCAATCAATTGGTCATGCAACCATTAACCAAAACCTAATGACAATTAACCTATTTATAGTCTAGACTAATATTCACTAATTGCACTTAACCCCCTAGACTTAGGCTAATTAACACAAAATTACATATAAAGCATAAAAATGACTAAAAACAAGACAAAATATATTTTGTTCACACAAAATATATTTATTACAATATAACTCCTAGTCATCTAAAACTTCAACGTCTCGTCTCGGTTCCTCGTCTCGAACGTGTCGGGTTTGACTTTTGTTGACTTTGACCATGACGTTGACTTTTGTTGACTTTCATAGTGTTGATAATATAGACTATATTTTCCAGCTCCAACAATACTCCCCCTTAGTCTATCATTATCAACGTCTTCATACGAATTCAACCCCGAGAAATCAACAGTAGAAAAAGCTTCAAATTAAAGCTTTTTGAATTTGATGAGAAAAGTTATTCATCTCATAAGCTCCCCCTATTTATATGCTCCCCCTTTTTGATTGCATCCTTTGTGAGGATATTGGAACAACTTTCCCAAATCTCTAATCTGGAGTGCTTCAGAAGATGTAGGAGGAGGATTCCTAGCTCGGTATCTTCTGCAAACTGAGGAACAGGTTCTCTGATCAGGTACACTACTCAACTGATGATCGGCCATCACTTACAGCAAAAATCTGAAACACATTCTCAAAAACCATCTCGACATTTCTAATTAGATCATTTCATTTTAACAAAATAAACTCGTGTTTATTTGTGTGTGAAAAACAAGCGAACCCGTGTTCGTTTGGGCGCAATTTCCGTGAAATGCATGAAAATGATAAAATTGTAACAGCATAATATGGAAGACCTAAAAAACATTTTATTATATTTTTCTATTTTTTTATTATATACAAGTATTATAACATATTTTATATCTATTATATAATTTTTGTGTTTTTTTTTAAACCGAGAACTGAATCGATCATGAGATCATATCCTCAAGATATACTTTAGCACAAAGATGAATTTAATCATCGACAAGCAATGAGATCACACTGATAACTAAATCTAATCACAGTCTTTAAATGATTTTGAAATTCTCAAACAGATCAATAACGATTGCTGATATGTTTGTCCACTTAAACTCATGCCCTATCTTTTTCAACAAGCAGTAGATGATTCGTTAAGGTTCGATTAAATACTTTTGAATGCTAGGACCCCACAATCATTTGGCAAAAACCCTCACCCAACCTCAGGATTTCTTGAATTTTGTTACGATCTTTATAGAGCAAGGTGTGTGCATTAGTGTGCAAGTGATTATCAACAGAATATAGCATTCTGTGAATTAGATGATTTGACACTACTTAGACCAAAATGGTGAGAGCTCCAGGTCTATACTCACGTATAACAAAGGAGATGACCATTAGATCATGTGCCGATGAGAGCTCCAGGTCGAAACTATCGTACAGTAGAGGAGATCATCACTCCAGGTCAGTACTTCCGTACAGCAGAGGAGATTAGCACAAACACAAGACACATAAATACACCAATCACGGCTCAAAGATATGGCTTATATGATTTGAATCATGGTGGGAGAAAGATCAATTCTCAATCCAATTTTTGTCAGGACTCAGTTTTTGTGCAGGCCAAAATGATTGTGTAAATCCAGACATTCTTAAGTATATATTTTAATTTAAATCATCATACTGCTGTCTACTTTATTTTTCAGGCTGAGTCTACCAAGCATATCATTAAAGAATCTGATTGTTTTTCTTTTATTTACAATTAAAAATAAGATGTCAATCAGATAACAGCATCAGTTACTATCATTTCTCATTTTAAAAACGCAAGTCATGCAAAAACAAGCATTGCAAGAAGATATACAATCATTTCTCAATCATCTCAAATCAAGTTCTCAGTTCTCTTTTCATTTTTATTTACTTATACTCTCCCCCTAAATTTTTATTTTTGCAATTTTTTTATTTTGTATTTATTTTTTTTATTTTTTTTATTATTATTTTTTAATTATTTTTTGTTATTTTTTTATATATTTTTTTTAAACTGTACAAAAATAAAAATTTATCAAAGAAGGTCTTCCAAACTACATTGATATGAAGATAAGAAATGAATTCTCAAGAAATATGCAGTGATTGTGAAGTGAGAACGGTGATTGTGCATATAAATATCCAGATTGTGGATAAAATACCATGACCTTAACCTGTTTGTTCCGCCTCAAATTTGAATCAAGAACAATCTCTGTCAGTAAACCGGATTACTAACAGTCCTCCTGAATTGTTCCTGCACTCATTAACAAATTAGTTAGAAAGGGAAACCCAGGCCATCGTAGTCCTGAAAGTTCCTTTTTCATCAAGATAAGTAACAAGCTTCTGCACACAACCGTTTAAACAATCGGGGATTGTTGTATCCTTCTTTTTAATTTGCCAAATTTGCTTCCGTTCAATTAACTTGGATTTGAATGAATTAATTTGGAAATCATTTTCTGTTTAAGACCGGAAGGAAAAGAATTTGGTTTTAAACCTTTGGTCATTTTCATCTTTGAATCATGTGAAACTGGCTTCACATGAAAAGGTTTGGATGGAGGGTTTTTCATCCAACCATTCAAAGATGTGTGCTTTTTACCTCTTGATCCAGAGAAGCAACCCGTGTTGCCTTTACCGTCTGGAACATTCTTTTTATACTTACATTCAGAGAAGAAATTTGTTTTGCCTTTACCATTCATAGCAAGCCTTTGAGGACATTTCTTTACCACATGCCCTTCTTTTCCACACTCAAAACAAGCCTTGAACGGCTTTAGATGCTTCACTTAACCGAGTGATGCAGGTGGGGATGAGGATTGCTTTGAGCTTGTAGCAGATTCTTGCTTGTTTTGGCATTTATTATGCTGAACAGGGAATGAGATCTTCACTGATTGACTGGATTGCTTTGCAATTGGATAAGAGATCCGTATTGGTCTTGATTCAGCTTTTTGAAGCTTTTGTGACTTGACAATGTTAGGAGACATCTTGATCTGTGAGGAACCAACACGCTCCTCTGTGATTGATTCATCATCTGAGCTTATCCAGTCTCATATACACAGATCATTCTCCAACGGATCTTGATTGACACCTCCTATTGTGTCGGCTTCGGTTATAGGATTTTGATTGCCTGACGATTCAACAACTGTTCCTTCTTTAACAAACCTGACACGAACAAATGAAGGAATGTTACCTGTTTTGAATTTGTTGAAGAAGGTTGGAGAAACTGATATTGATTTTGGAGCATCAGAGGTAGAATCATCATTAATCTTCTTATCAGACCCCTGCCTGAGAAATCCCAAACCTACAGGAGAATCCTGTACATCTCTAACCTCTTTAAGATTAACGTTGCTTAAACCTGCATTTAAACTATTAGTTTCTGCAGCTTCAATCAAATCATTAGATGGATGAAGTTGAAGCATAGGAGAGTAACAATGGGTGCTAGGAGGAGGATAGACGTATGGATTTTCACCACAACCCACTCCCGTTTTAATCCTAGCTCCCCTTTGTTTACACAGTAACTCTTCCTGTTTCATTCCGGATATGGTCCATCTATCAAGCTTTGTTTTAAGCTTGCTTGTTTCAAATTCAGCCAAAGTGACTCTTTCGTTTAAATGATTAATTTCAACATTTCTTTCAAGAAGAGTTCGTCTTAAATGATCATTTTCTTTTAAAGCTTCATTTAATTTTATGAAATACTTGGCTTCATTCTTTTTAAGTTCTGCGTTTATGGTAGTTAACTCCTTTTGGTTATCTAAAAGTAACCTATTAGCTTTATACACACCCAATAAACGAATTTTACAAGCAGAAGAACACATATCCTGAACTGTCTCGTATGGAAGATCCAGGATGACTCTTTCAGCAGTAAGAGCCTTCTCACAGTTGCAAACTCTGGTATTTTGCTTCCATTCCTGTTCCTTCTTAGCATCACAAACTTCCGCATTCAACTCAGCTCCACCTTTACCCATTGATGTCTGCTTAAGCTCCTCTTGTACCTCTTTAGTTTCAGGTTTCGGTAAACCGTCTGAATTGGTGTCAGAATCTGATCTCTCTTCTGGTTTCTCTTTGGAGTTTGAAGTGATCTTTGGAGTTAGATATGTTGATTCATAGTACTCACGACGTTTGATATCCAACTCAATCTCTTTCAGTTTGTTGATCACCTCCATCACTTTGTAATCCCGAAAGCCTCTATCTTGTTGAATCGACTTGCCGTGTGAGCTCCATTCTGATGAGAGGGAATCAAGTAATCTTAGAACTTGTTCATGATTTCCCAGTTGGGCATCAAACTTCTTCAGATTACTTGCCACCAACAGAAATCGATCAACAAAATTAGACATTTTTTCATTCTTTAAAGCTGCAAAATTATCAAACCGACATTGTGCAATTGTGAGATCATCTGATTCGAAGGATTTAATCAATTCTGCAAAAGCCATATTTATTTTTATTTTGTTTAAACAATTAAACGCCCCAAAAATATTTTTCCCAAAAATTGTAAAATAATTCTCCCCCGGGAAAAATATTATTTGTAAATGTCACGCTAGAAAATCTTAGCAACTCGAATTTCGCTGAAGAAATGATAGTTTCGCTGAAATTATAGTTTCGCAGAGCTAGTTTCGCTGTGAACTCTAGTTTCGCTTAGCCGACAGTAGTTTCGCTGGAAATTTCGGCAGCAATTTTGCTAGCCGAATGTCACAAATGGCTTAGTTTCGCTGATAAGTTCGCAGGAAACAAGCTTGAACTTTCGTTCAGAGATAAATTCGGCAGCAATTTCGCTTGATGATTGGTCAAAAACACTATTGAACTTTCGTTCAAGGGAGTACTTTCGCTGAAACTCTAGAAAACAACTTCAGATCCAAAATAAACCATAATTTCGCTGAATGAAGATGACAGTTTCGCTGTAAGAACAGCAGTTTCGCTGGTCGATCTCAAAACCCTTTTTCACCTCAAAATCAATCTGAAATCGCCCAAATCTAAATGGATTTGAAATCTGATGATTAACAGAGCTTTCCCAACCAATAATAAGCAAACTTCAATCAATTTCCATATCAATAACACTCAAATCTAATCCGAATTTGATGAAAACTTGATATTGAACAAAAACAACCAAAACCTCAACTTTTCTCTCTAAAAATCTTCAAATCTTCAGTGAATTTGATCCAAAATGGCTCTGATACCAAATTGTAACTCCAGGATAATCAAACTTGAATCAAATCATGAAGAATTAGATCAAAATATGATAATCACAATCAAAACCTCTTTGATCTTCAATTAGATTGCAAAATATGTGTTTACAAATAAAACCCTCAATCAATTGGTCATGCAACCATTAACCAAAACCTAATGACAATTAACCTATTTATAGTCTAGACTAATATTCACTAATTGCACTTAACCCCCTAGACTTAGGCTAATTAACACAAAATTACATATAAAGCATAAAAATGACTAAAAACAAGACAAAATATATTTTGTTCACACAAAATATATTTATTACAATATAACTCCTAGTCATCTAAAACTTCAACGTCTCGTCTCGGTTCCTCGTCTCGAACGTGTCGGGTTTGACTTTTGTTGACTTTGACCATGACGTTGACTTTTGTTGACTTTCATAGTGTTGATAATATAGACTATATTTTCCAGCTCCAACAACTCTTTTCCGTGTTTAGCTCTAATCACCGCCTCTCTAGTATTATTATCATAAAACCACTTTTCAAAGTCCTGTAACTGTTGGGGAAGAGGATCAGCCAATCTTACCCTATTTACAGTCTTTGGTGGTTTGACTCTCAGTACAATTCTTCCTTTGCCTGTCTCCCAATCTTTATCTTTCTTGACCATTTTCTTTCAGCCTTCATGTATCCAAATGACTCGAAATTATCATTAAGTCCATTTTTGATTTCCTTCTCAAGAAATAATGCCCTTTCACTTAAATGAGCATTGATCAAAGGCAAAGTTGCCAACCGTCTCAAATCCCATTTGGGCAAGGTCTTAAAAGCCTTCCTCTTAAGCATATAGCTGATATTTCATCCTCTTCTTTTAATCACAAACATCTTTAAGCTAGGATTGTAGCACCAACTTATGATCTTCTTATCTGCTTCTTTCCTGCTTAAACCTTCAAGATTTTGAAATAAAGGAGTAAGTTCTACAGCCTCCTTTTCCTTGACCAACCAATCATTCTTGTCCATCTCAAACACATCAGCTTCATCTTCTCCTTTTTTAGCAACATAAATCAGTGGTCGCTCATCAACTTCATAAAATTCTGGTTCAGAATCATAGTCTACCAATTGTTCATCCTCCTCTTCTTCATCAACCAAACCTTTCCCTTTATCAGACACTCCCTCAGTGGTAGCTGTAACAACCACTTCTTCACCAACAATATCCTTATCAAAATCAAACTGTAAGTTAACAAACCCAGCCTCAATAATATCATCATCCTCATTCCTTCCAGCATCCTCTCTTGGGATCTCCTGTTCTCCTTCTTCAGTATTAGCTGCTCCAGAAGTGCCCTCTCCTACCTTAGATGAAGTACCCACATTCAAGAATGAGTACTTAGATGTATCAGTCAAATCATCTAACTCAGATTGAGTCAGTTGACTAGGTAGGCCGGCTGCAGCTTTCATCTGAGTAATCTCTTCAAACAATCTCTTACTCAATTTATTCTGGTCAACCAACATCCTTTGCATTCCTTCAATTACCTCATCCTTCTGTCTTTCTCTAATCTCCTGATTCGTCAGTTTAGTCTTGATCATACTCAACTCATTTGCCAATGAAGTATTTAGATTACGAATCACATCCTCATCAAGACCCTCACTAGCCTCTCTCCTGGCTGTAAATCCCTCATGTCGATGTTTTGTTCTCCGCTCAGGCTCAACAAAGTCAGTTTTCTTTTTAAATCTCGTTCTTTCTCTACCCTGATCTCCTCTGCTTGTGCATCAATATCTTCTTCAAAATCATAATCTTTTTCTTTTGCGTATCTTTTCCTCTTCTTAGTTGCATCAGCTTGCTGCACTCTTGTTTCTTCAGCCCTTTTGCTTTCAGATTCATCGACCCGTCTGATATAATTCCAGCGTTCTGGAGGATACATATTCTCCCAAAGATGGATGATTTTACCACTGAAATCATGACGGATAGCACAGCAATCAGCAAATATCCGAGGGTTCATCTGCACTAGTCTCTTGACTTCACCATGTTTAGGAACATCAGGAATAAGATCATCAAAAATCATCTGAAGAAAGCGAGGGTATAACAACCATTTGTCTTTCTTCACATCCATCACGTTCTCTGCCATACATGCAAAGATCAGTCTAGCAATGTTTGCCTTCTCTCCTTTACAACATAGCACCATAGCTTTGGCCCAATCAAGATTAAGTCCATCGGATCCACCCTTACGGTGATCTAAGCACATAATAAAAACATGAGCGATATATCTCCACTCCTTAGATAAGAAAGACTTTTTATCTCTTTCCTTGATCCAAAAGCTGGTCCCTCATACCCCATTCGTCTGAAAGCTTGAAACACTTCAGACTCTGTCATATCCACTTCATCTCCAGAATCATCATCAAGTCTAAGAATCCTGGACACACTCTCAGCAGTAATAGTCACATCATGATCAATCACTTTGGCTGTGATTCTCTGTACATCTCCTCTAGTGTCGTATTCTGCTGATCTCCAAAAGTCTCTAATATGAAGATCATAAATAGTAGGTGAGTGAGAAATAGCATATGCAATAGGTGATCTCTGAAGCCATCTAATACAGTCACGAAATCCGGCTGCCTTGGGAAGAGTATCGTCTAAAATGGCAGTGATGTTATTCCTCTCATCAAATTTGAGATTTGCCATGATAACCTGAAAAGAAAAACAATTAAATTTGAATGAGAAATACTGAAAATAAGAAAATAAGACAAATGCATAAGAAACAATCAGTTTCGGCAAGCGAAACAATAGTTTCGCTCACTAAGACATGATAGTTTCGCTGAATCAAAGACAGTTTCGACAAAGAAAACAAACAGTTTCGACAAGCGAAACTATAATTTCGCTCATTGAAACTTGTTATTTTCGCAGAACAAAAGGCAGTTTCGACAAGGTTAGAATAGATTAAAGAAGTTTCGCAATTAGTTTCTCCAAGTATTAACTTAGTTTCGCTATTACAAATTAGTTTCGCTGTATTAAAATTAGTTTCGCTGTCCAGAAGAAAACACAAGCGAAACTGTGCAAGTTAAAGACCAGACATTGCGAAATTAAAGAAAATATGGCGAAACTATTAAGTTCGCCCGGACAGCATAACTTTACAGTTTCGCTGAAAAGAGGTGAACTTTCGTTCAATTTCGCAGAGGAATCAGTAGTTTCGCTGAACGAACAGCGAACCCACCGAAGAGTCACAATCCAGATTACTTAAGTGTAGACGATTTTAACCAGATTAAAGGGTGAATGAAGGTTCGAAACTCACATACGAAGCAAATATCACTAAAAATCAGTCCAAAACACTAACACAAGTCAAAATCGCCAATAAAGTCACGGAGAAACCCTAAGAGTGATACTGAGCGATTTTGCGAAATTATGAGAGAAATTTCGCAAACATGACTTATATAGCAAATAGTTTCGCAGACAGCGAAACTATAAATTCGTCTGGCGAATTTACAGTTTCGTCCAGTGAAACTGTAATTTCGCTAGGAGATAACAGATTAACAACTTATTAGCAAACCTAGCGAAATTGCAGTTTCGCTTTGCGAAACTATTAGCGAAAGAATAATTTCGCACCCCTTTTTTATTATTATTTTTTTTTTTATTTTTTTTTATTATTTTTATTTATATAATTTTTTTATTATTATTTTTTATTATTATTATTTTTTTAAAGGAAGCACATCACATAATAAGATCTAAAATAATCAGAGATCACATTCTCTAAATATTTTAGAACATAAAGATGATCAAAAATCATCTACCAGTCATGAGATCATACTGAATACAAGATCTGATCACAATCTGCACAGAAACAACTGAAATTAGAACAAATCAATAACGATTGCTGATATAATTGTCCACTTAAACTCATGCCTTATCCTTTTTCAACCAACAGCTTATGATTCGTTTAAGGTTCGATTAGATGCTTTAGAATGCTAAGACCCCACAATCATTTGGTAAAAACCCTCACCCAACCTCAGGATTTCTTGAATTATGAATCAATCTTCATAGAACAAGGCTTGTGCGTTAGTGTGCAAATGATTATAAACAGAATATTTCATTCTGAGAGAATTCATCTATAAGATGATTTGACATAATTATATCAAAATGGTGAGAGCTCCAGATCTATACTCACGTATAACAGAGGAGATAACCATTTGAACATGTGCTGATGAGAGCTCCAGGTCAGTACTATCGTACAGCAGAGGAGATCATCACTCCAGGTCAGTACTCACGTACAGCAGAGGAGATAAGCACAGACACAAGACATCTTAACACCAAACATACCAGCAGAGGGTGATAACATAACAAAGCAAAATGGACGAAAGATTCATTCTCAATCCAATTTTTGTCAGGACTCAGTTTTTGTGCAATCCAAAACGATTGAGTAAATCCAGACATTCTTAAGCATGATGTTTAATTTAATCATAAAGCTGCTGTCTACTTCATTCATCAGGCTGAGTCTATCAAGCATATCGTTAAAGAATCTGATCCAATTTTTTTTTTTAAATGTGAAACAGAATCCAGTAATAGTTACTATCATTTCTCATAGAAGTACCGGTCATGTAAATAAAAATACTTAGAGAATATACAATCATTTCTCATCATGTTAAATTCCGATCTCAGAATTATGAAATTACTCCCCCAAATTTTTATTTTCAAATTTAAAAAGATATTAACCCAAGCATAGAAATCAATTCATAAAAACGAGGTTTATCAAATGTTTTTGTGAAAATATCATCTTTTTGATTTTTTGTATCGATGGGAATAATGTTAATGAAACCCTTCTCTTGAGCATCACGAATCGTATGAATTCGTGTTTCAATATGCTTTGTGCGGGAATGATGAATGAGATTTTTAGCAATTCCAATGGCAGCCTCATTATCACAGAATAAAGGTGTATGGAGAAAATTAATCCTATAATCAATCATTTGGTGTTGGATCCAGAGAACTTGAGAGCAGCAGCTGGATGCAGCAATGTATTCAGCTTCCCCTGTAGAAAGAGAAACAGTAGTTTGTTTCTTGCTCTGCCAGGATACCAGACAATTTCCCAAATATTGACAACCGCCAGACACAGATTTTCTGTTTAACCTGCAACCATTGGAATCACTATCAGAGTAAGCATGTAAATCAAAATTTCCACCATATGGATACCACAATCCTAGACGAGACGATCCTTTGAGATAACGAAAAATTCTTTTGACAACTTTCTCATGTGATTCCTTTGGAGCCGACTGATATCTAGCACAATATCCAACAGCGAAAGTGATATCAGGACGACTTGTAGTAAGATACATGAGAGAGCCAATCATAGACCTAAATAGATGAGGATCAACTGGTTTTCCATTTTCATCAGGAGTGAGACAGGTCTGAGCCGTAAAGGGAGTCATCTCAGTAGAAGCATCATCCATCTTAAATTTCTTCAAAATATCTTTAATATACTTCTCCTGATGAATAAGAATTCCTTCTTGCTGTTGTTCAACTTGCAATCCAAGAAAGAAACACATTTCACCCATCATGCTCATTTCAAACCTTTGGCTCATAACTTCTTCGAACTCTCTACACAATTATGAATTTGTAGATCCAAAAATAATATCATCAACATACACTTGGACAAAGATCATTTCACCATTCACCTCTCTTTTGAATAAAGTCATATCAATGGTACCACCAGAGTAACCATTGCTTAGAAGATATTGCGTAAGGGTCTCATACCAGATTCTGGGTGCTTGATGAAGACCATACAAAGATTTATCTAGCTTATACACTTTATCAGGAAAATCAGGATCTTCAAAGCCTGGTGGTTGACACACATATATCTCCTCATTAATGTCTCTGTAAAGAAAAGCACACTTCACATCCATCTGGTAAACTTTGAATTGTTTATGAGCAGCATGAGCAAGAAATATTCTGATTGCTTCAAGACGAGCAACTGGAGCAAAGACTTCTGTATATTCAATTCCTTCTTCTTGAGCAAAGCCTTGCACTACAAGTCTAGATTTGTTACGCACCACCACTCCTCGATCATCTGGTTTGTTCTTAAATACCCATTTTGTACCAATTGGATATTTGTTGGGAGGTAAATCAACCAGGGTCCAAACTTTAAGCTTTCTGAACTGTTGAAGTTCCAATTGCATAGATTCTACCCAACAAGGATTGTCAACATCAGCGATCACAAGTTTGATGTATTAGAGAGTAATGCAGCGGAATGAAATCAAGAATTGGTCAAATTATAGCAAGAGTTTGTTATTTGTAAACAAATGCAAGAGAATATTTTTCTGTGATAAGGAATGTTTCAATAATGCCCAATATTATTACTAAATCATTCACGGTTACAATAAGGTTGGCACTCCTTATATAGAGTGCAATCACTGCTGTAATCACGGGATGGTGATTACTAGCAGATCTAGTACAAAAATAACTAATACTTAACAAACTACTGAAATGTTCACAACTACTGAGAACATGTCAGAGTGCCAAGTATAAAACATAAAACAACTAAAAAGAAACTACTGAAACTACAACGACTGAAGAACAAGCTCTTCAGTCGTTTTACAAAACTACTGAAAAGAGAAAACATAAAACTACTGAAAGTAAACCATCACAACTACTGAAGAAGTCCTCTTCAGCTGTTATGACTTCTGATACTTTGTCTTCAGCACTTGTCTTCAGACTTTGTCTTCAGACTTTGTCTTCAGCACTTGTCTTCAGACTTTGTCTTCAGCACTTGTCTTCAGACTTTGTAATCAGTTGTTGTCTTCAGCTGTTGTGGACTTCAGTAGTTGTTGTGACGTCTGTGGGACTTAAAGGTTTTTCTGATCAGGCTCATTGGTTCTTTTGGTCCAACAAACTCCCCCTGAACCAATGCAGCCAAAACCTTTAACTTTATTAAGGTCCCACTTATTGTTGGCAAAATGGTTGGTCTTTTTCCTTCTTGATCAGTTGAGAAGATGACCCATATAAGCACCGGCCTGGAAGTAAGTCTCTGATGATTTGGTTGGCAAAGTATGGATGGGAGCTCTGTATTGGGGAATTGGACACTGAGCTGTTCCCCCATCCATGAGACTCACTTCCCATGTATAAGCCTGTAGGATTCTCTGGTGTATGCTCTGAGAAACATGATTTGTTCTTCCATGGTAAGATTCTCTGGTTCACCATCAAACAATCCTTCACGCCCATACAGCTCTGAGATGTATTTGGCCTGTTTGCCATTTTTAAGCTCAACTGTTGTGATCTGTCTGTAAGCAAACTCATCTGGGTGATTACTTTCAAGTAACAGACTGAGCTCATTTTGTTTGAAGTTCTCAAGCTTCTTGTAGACTAACCCCTTCTTAATTACTCTGTTTTTCTAACATCTTTTGGGGAGGCTGTTTAGTCTCATAAGCCTTCTTGAAGTCTTCTACAATTTCCCAGGGTGATACTACAAGGACCACTGTGATCTCTTCATCTACTATCCTTTTTATCTGGCCCTTGTATCTTGCAGGAATGTCCTTCTTCACAATTCTGTGAGCCACCCTAGGATCAGGCCATATCCTCACCTTTTCCTTTTGATATTGAAATGTGTTGGCAAGGGTGTACAGTCTCAGAGCTTCTTTCTTCATACTTATTATTGATGAAGAAGCAGCATAAGTTTTGTCTATGCTCTTCAGCATCTCCTCATCATGAAGCCTTTGCTGCTGCTCTTCTTCTATCTTTACTCTCACAGTCTCCATCTGTGAGGTGGGAGTGATGGGCATAGATTTGGCTTTAGGCAAAGTTAGGACTGCAGAAAGAGGCAACCTATCTTCTTCCTCATCATCCTCTTCATCTTCTTCTTCTAGCCTCAACATCCTTCTCTTCTTCTTGGATGCATCATCGGCTGTTGGTTTTGAGGGTAAAGGAGTTGGTTTAATGGGTTGTGGTAGTGGTGATTTTGAAGTGGTAGGTTTTGCAGGTTGTTCTAGCATTCTTGTAATGAGTGAGGCCTTGGAGTATTTTGCTAGTTCATTTCTGTTCCCAGCACCTGCTTCATTCAGTGCTTCAATCACTAATCCCTTAGTGTATGCTTCAGACGTACAGATCTTGGTGGTTATTGCCAAGATACTGTCCCTGGTCCATGACTTAATCTCTATCAATGATCTTCCAAGATATTTTGCAATGAATCTGATCATGATCTCCAGTCTTTCTCTTTCTAACACATCATAACTTGCCCATCTTGAGTTAATTTCTTCAACTTCAAGTCTTCTAATCTCTGAGTCAAGCTGTGCAGTATCGAACCCTTGTCTATATAGTTGATCAATAATGGAGTCCATAGATTTACTATGTGTAGCATCCGCCATTTTGACCATCTCATCAAGTTGGAGTTCTTTTTGGGGTTCTTTTTCTTTTCTTTCAATCTTCCTTTTCTTATATGTGATATGAAAGTCTTTGTGACTTTCACTCACTTGATCAGTGTCAGCTCCCTTCACATACTCTTCTTCCTTCTCAGTCTCTTTCACAACCTTCTCTTCCTTCTCAATCTCCTGTTCTTTCTCTTTCAATATGCTCTTCCCTTTTTCTTTCACTAACTGACTCTCCCCCTTTTTGGTTGCATTGGTTGCAAGGATTTGAGTAGTAGAAAGCCTTGTGCTCACAATCTCCTCCACCAGGGGCTGTATGATTGAGGGAAGTCTCTCATCCAAGGTTTTGATCACAATGTCTGTGATCATTGGGGTGATGAGAGGTAGGGATTTATGGAAGATAGCAGCTGTTTGCTCAGAGGGGTTCTGTCCCTGAGAAGCAGTGCCAGAGGTAGAGGCTGGTGGATTGTATGTTTTGATTGGCTGAGTGTTTAGGAGACCTTCAGGTGAAGGTGCCATCTGTGGGTGTATGGTGGTGTCAGATGGACTTGCTTCTTGAGAAATTGGTCAAGTAGTCTTTGTAGTCTACTGACTTCTTCCTCAAGAATTGTGTTCTGGGCTAGAACATCATAAAAGAAGCCCAGGTCATCATCAGCAGATGCTGAATCACCTGACCTCCTGCTAGTAGCAAGATGTACATGCCCTGGGGGTAGACCAGTTGTAGCATGTGCCCCTTTTTCTTGGAACTGGGGACTTCCAGCCTCAGGACATGTCCGTCATCAGCTGTTGCCTCTGATGAGGTCTTAGCCATGTTACCAGCCTCAGTCTGATCATGTGCTGATGCAGAAGAGGTGGCAGCCTCACTAGATATTCTGATCTCCTTATCTACACTAGGAGACAGAACATTTAAACCCCTGTGCTGTGGGTTGTCAGAAGCATGTTGATCCTCTTCCTCAATATCTGTGGTTTTCCCTTTAGGTGGTTGTTGGGGAGGAGGAGAGGCATGCAGCTTAGTCAGCACGTTTGCAATTATAAGTGTTGGACTTTGGGGGGCATTTTCATGAGGAGATAGGGTAAAATCAGTATGCACCTGGGGAGAATGGTGTGTTTCAATGGCAATCTCCTCAAATGAGGAAGATTCCAGATTTGTGGGTACCCCTTCTTTGGTTGCTTCAGGCTCCTTTTGAGAGGAATCCTGAGCGGCTGTGGCTGGTTGAGTCTTTGATACTACTGGGGGGTTTACACCAGTAAGTATATCCTGTCTTGGTGGTACAGGAGCATCTTCAGGGGACTCATCTTCCTGAATAGCTGTTTTGGTTCGTTTTGTTTTTGGTTTGGTGGGGACTTTGGATTTTGTGGTGGTGGCTGTGGGTTCCAGCTGCGTGGGTTTGCGCAGCTTGGCAGCCATTTTGAGTGATTGGTCAGAGTTGTGCCGGGAGTATACTTCAGGCAATACAGCCATAGCAGGGACTCCCAGGCCAACAAGTCCCTCAGCTTGAAGCTGGTTTTCAATTATGGCCATTATGAACCGAGGATATAATATCCAACGGTTAGAAAGTTGTTTTTGGGCCATATCCTTGAGCTCTAAGAATAGTATTTCAGAAAAATTTAAAGGTTGTTGCTCAAGGATGGAGTACAATACCTGTTGCCACCTTGTGGACATTTGATCCCATGATGAAGTCTTGGGGGCCAGGCAGACATTGACCATATGAAAGATAAGCCGTTCAGCATCCTGGAAATGTTTCTTCAATATGGTAGAGGCACTCAGGTTACCTTCGTATCCATGGTGGGCAAATGATAGATCTGTGGTGCCCTTTGGATAACTAGTCGGGAAAGTGGCATCATCCAGATTGAGGGTTTGGCGAAGAATCTCTGGATTGATGACCACTTTTTGGCTATGGACAAACGATTGAAGAGACTCTGTGTCATTCTCCTCAGAGACAAGAGTGACGTTTGTCCAGAATTGGCTAAGGGATTCGGCATATATGGTGGGGTTTAACAGAAAAGCTGTTTGGTAAGGTGACTGGACCATTAAATCAATGGCGTTGTGAAACTTGGTCCAGTATGGCGATTTGGTAAGGTGAGCGACACAGTTGTGTCGTGGTTTTAGTTGCATGGTCGCCATGGATGAAGAGAGGGTACAGAGTTTTTGAACGTTAGGTTTGAGAGGAGAGGTGAGAAAAACTCTGGTGAGATAAGGTATTTATAGGGTAGGGTTATGAAAGGACTGAAGGTTTTGGTGTTAGTCATCATTTGTTGAAACTACTGATGACGTGGCATTAACTTTCAGAGGTTTGAAATGACTGACCGTATTGGTGTGATCATCAGTTGTTATAAAACAACTGAAGACTTGGTTTTAACCGTCAGACATTGAAACAACTGAAGTCTTTGATTTAGTCTTCAGTAGTTATAAAACTACTGAGGACAATTCTGACTTCAGGTGGTGAAACAACTGAGGACATGGTGTTTGTCATCAGTAGTTGTGACAGTGGTTTTGTCATCAGTTGTTGTAAACAGCTGAAGACTTGGTGGTAGTCTTCAGTAGTTGTAAACTACTGAAGACATAGCTTTGGCTTCAGTTGTTTAGAAACAGCAGTTGTAGAAACAACTGAAGAGAAATTTCTCATCAGCTGTTTTCGTCAATTCATAGCTTTTCAGCTGTTTCAGTCTGACCTCCACACTATGACTTAAATCTGAGTTTCAGAGGTTTCATTGGTCATCAGTACTTATCTGCATTTCTGACATCAGCAGTTGTAGTTACATCAGCTGTTGTGATTTCATCATCTGTTATAACTACATCAGCTGTTTTAACAAGTGAAGTACTTATATATGACATGGTTACCAATGATCATCAGTATTTATTACTGAGATTATCAGTAGTTGTCACTTATTCTAGCTGCAGCATACCAAGCCTTAACACCAGGTTGTGGAAAGTTGAACTATCCAAAGGCTTAGTAAAAATGTCTGCAAGCTCATCAGCACTAGGAACAAATTTTGGATCAATCAGACCTTTTTCAAAACAATCTCTAATAAAATGGTGTCTGATTTCAATATGTTTAGTCCTAGAGTGCTGGACAGGATTCTTGACAATACAAAGAGCTGAAGAGCTGTCCATTAACAATGGAGTCTTAGTCTCAGTTATGCCATAATCCAATAATTGGTTTTGAAGTTGATGTAGCAACTGAGGTTTGTTTCTTACTCTGCCAAGAAATCAAACAATTGCCTAGGAATTGACATCCACCAGAAGTTGATTTCCTGGTCAATTTACACCCTGCATAGTCACTGTCAGAAAAAGCAACTAATTTACCAGAATGTCTAGTAGAATACCATAAACCTAGAGATGGAGTGCCTTGCAAATATCTAAAGATCCTCTTGACTGCAATCAAATGAGACTCCTTAGGTGCAGCCTGAAATCTAGCACAAACACATGTAGCAAACATAATATCTGGTCTAGAAGCTGTTAAGTACATCAAGGACCCAATCATACATCTGTAAAGTGTTTCATCAACCACTTTACCTTTCTGATCTGTATCCAGTTGTGTGGTGTTGCATATGGGAGTAGAACAAGGTTTACAATTTTGTAAATCAAATTTTTCCAAAAGATTTTTTGTATATTTGGACTGATGAATGAAAATTCCATCAGCCTTTTGTTTGATTTGCAAACCCAGAAAGAATTGTAATTCCCCCATTGCACTCATTTCAAACTTTTGTTGCATCAACTTTGTAAAGGCATCACACAACTGTGGATCAGAAGATGCAAAAATAATATCATCAACATAAATTTGAACAAGTAGATTATGCTGCCCTGCTTTCTTAATGAATAAAGTTTTATCTATGGAGCCTCTAGTAAAATTATTTTCAAGAAGAAAGTTTGATAATGTCTCATACCAGGCTCTAGGAGCTTGTTTCAACCCATAAAGAGCCTTATTTAGCTTATACACCCAATTAGGATGTTTGTTGTCCTCAAAACCCGGTGGTTGACATACATAAACTTCTTCTTTAAATTTCCCATACAAAAAAGCACTTTTGACATCCATTTGGAAAACTTTAAGATTTTGATAAGCAGCATAAGCTAAAAACAGTCGAATTGCTTCCAGTCTGGCTACAGGAGCAAAGGTTTCATCATAATCAATACCTTCTTCTTGTGCAAACCCCTGAACAACCAGTCTGGCCTTGTTCTTAACAATAAGCCCATTTTCATCAGTCTTATTCCTAAACACCCATTTAGTGCCTATTGCACACTTACCTGGAGGTAGAGGAACCAGTTCCCACACTTGTTGTTTCTTGAACTGAAGAAGCTCAAGCTGCATGGCATCAACCCATCCATTGTCCTTTAAAGCAATGTGATAATTCTTTGGCTCTTGCTGACTAATGAAGAGAGCATAGAAGCAGAAATTTGACAATTGACTTCTTGTTGATACTCCAGCAGTGATATCACCAATGATTTGAGACATAGGGTGATTCTTCAGATCTTGGTACACAATGAGATCAGTGCAAGTGTTTGTAGCAGGCTCAGCAGCAACAGATGGTGATGGTGAAGTATTTCCTTGAAACCAATCAGTAGATGGTAGTTCAAAGGAAGTTGAAGTTGTAGAAATCTCATCAGCATTTGTTGTGGATTGTGCTGCTGGAGCTACAGGAACATCAGGTCTAGCTGAATCAGGCAGTTGATCACTAAATCTGAAGAGGTGAGTACTACTATCATCATCATCAGCACCAGCAGTACCACCAGGTGGAGAACTGTTGACAGGAGCAACAGTAGGAGTTTGATGAGGAACATATTGCAGTATGTCCAAATCAAATATCTCCACAGGGTTTTGTGGAATCTTGTCCTTTGGAGATTCATTAAACTTAACATGTAGAGTCTCTTCAACCATCTTTGTTCTACAGTTGAAGACTCTGTATGCTTTGCAAGTTGATGAATAACCAACAAAATAACCTGCATCCACCTTAGAATCAAATTTTGGAGTTGATCCCGTGTGTTGAGAATGAAACAAGGACATCCAAAAGCTCTGAAGAATGAAATTAGAGGGGCCAAATGATGAAGAACTTCATATGGAGTTTTCATCAACCTCTTATTTACTAGAGCTCTATTTTGTACATAGCAAGCTGTATTGATAGCTTCAGCCCAAAAAGTCATTGGCAATCCAGAGTCAGCCAACATGGACCTTGCAGCTTCAATAAGGGTCCTGTTCTTTCTCTCCACTACTCCATTTTGTTCAGGAGTTCTTGGAATGCTAAAATGCCTCTTGATTCCCTTTGAGAGGTAGAACTCATCAAGTGTATTGTTTCTAAATTCTGTTCCATTATCACTTCTAATACACTTGACTGAGAGGGAATACTGCTTCTCAACATACAACACAAAGTTGATAATCTTCTGAGCTGCTTCATCCTTTGAATGCAAGAAGAAAGTCCATACAAATCTGGAGTAATCATCCACAATTACCAGACAGTATTTCTTCTTAGCCATACTCATCACTCTCACAGGACCAAAGAGATCCATGTGAAGAAGCTGTAAGCAGGCTGTGGACTTAGGTTCTTCTATGGAGGGAAATGAAACTTTGTGCTGTTTTCCTTTTAAACAAGCAGTGCAGTCATCTTCACATTTAAACTCCTTCATAGGCAATCCCCTTACTAAACTATGGTTTATCAGCTGATTTATGTTTTTGAGATTAACATGACCCAGCCTTCTATGCCATAGTGTAGATTCTTGAGGGGAAGCCTTGGAAAATAGGCAAGGATGGCCTTTGAGATCTATTTTCTTAGAAAGATCTAAGGCATACACTCTTCCTGTCCTGTTGGCCTTAAGGAGAGTGTGTTTATCCAACACCTTGTCAATCAAACTTAGAACTTTGGATGACAGAATCCGGCAGTTCTGACTTGTGAAAAGAGCAACATGGCCTTTGTCACACATTTGACTGACACTCAAGAGGTTGTACTTGAGATTTTCCACATGGTTAACATCATCAAACTTTATTTCCCCATTGGAAACAAAACCTTTGCCGATGATGTAACCCTTTGCATCATTGCCAAAAGATACAAATCCCTTCCTTTCTTGAGAGTAGTCATTAAGAAGTGATCTGTTTCCTGTCATATGCATGGATCCTCCACTGTCTACATACCAGATGCCTCTGTGGCATGTTGAAGAACCCTGCAGAACAAAGCAAATTAGTTAGATTTTGAGACCCAAACCTTTTTGGTTTTGGGCCTATTCACATCAACAGATGGTGGACTAACAAGTTTGCTGGAAATAACAGCCTGAGAGGAAGAAGATGGTGAAGAAGAGGAATCCTTTGGCTTGGACCTCCTTTTCTGTGGATTCAACATAGGAACATCTAATTGGTTGACTCTTCCCAATAGATGTTGAACCATCATAACCAGTGTGTCTGATTTTGTGATAAAGCTTTCAGCTCTTCAGACACATTAGCACTGGAGTTTGATAAGTTCTTATGTTGCACCTTCTTCTTTTGAGCAATCTCAGCTGTTACCTGTTTAACCCCTTCCTTTTTGGATTTCTTTTTGGACTTAAGGGTTACAGGATTTGATGTTGCTGGTACAAATGTGGCTTTAAACTCATTTTTCATTTTAACCATTTTCTCTTTAATTTCATCTTTATGTTTGAGTTTGGATCCTCTTTTGTACCAACAATCATCAGTAAGATGATTAGACAAACCACATACTTCACATGGTTTCTTTTTCATCTTATGTTGATCATCAACTAAAGAGGATGAAACTACTGAAGACTTGCTCTTCAGTACTTTGGAAGCATTATTTGCTTTCTTGGCTTCCTCTTTAGTAGTCTTCAAACTCTTTCTACTGACAGTTTTCTTCTTTTCAGTGCTGACAGTAGTTGGAGTTTGAACTTCAGGTGTTAGTTCTTGCTCTCCAGTCCTTTCAGGACTTTCAGAAATAACTCCTGAGTTGACCAACTCTTTGATCATGTGAGTGTCAGCAATTGAACCATCAACATCAGCTGATAGGTTCTGAAAGGGCTTAGTGCTGACTTCTACTTTTGATGATGCTCTATCAAAAAGTGAATCACATGATGAGGTGGATTGGTTATTGCTTTCTTCATCAGATTTCACTTCTACTCTTGGAGCAAAATCTGTAGGAGGAGCAGTGTGATTATAACCAATGCCAAACTTCACATTGGAAGCTGATTGCTTACTAAGAAGCATTTCAAAACCTTTGCATGATTGTACCCATCGATCACACTCTACTTGGGTGACTGCAAGGGTTTCTTTGAGACTTCTTTGGTCTTCCAGAATAACCTCTAGCTTAGCCTTTTCATCATTTAATTGGCATTTAAGCTTATAAATCTCATCATTTTTACTATTAAGAGCAGACTCATACTCAGCTTGTCTTTTGGAAATTGTTTTCTCAAACTCAAGTTTTTCATTTATTAATGCTACATTTGCCTCTCTAATAGAGACAAAGGCAGCAATGCATGATTCAGAACATAACTTGGCTTTAGCCTCTGAAGATACCTGAGTTACCTGTGAAGATGATGCAGTTGAACAGGAACCCTCAGTTGACTCCAGAGCCATAAGTGCCAGATTCCCAAAAGGACTATCACCACCATGTTGATCAGCACTTGTGAACAGTTGTTCATGACCAGACATGTCATCTGGCAAGCTGCTCCAGTCAACAACTTCTGGGGTGAAGAAGCTATGTTGTTGAGGTTGAGGGGGTTGATGAGATGGTTGAGGTTCTGGAAGTGCATGAGGTTGTGGTACTATAGGAGCTTGAACTTGACTGGTTTGTGGCATGTAATAACACGGGTAAGGGTAAGGCATTTGACCCTGAGGAACAAAATATGCAGGAGATTGTAGTTGAGACTGATGACTAGAATTGACAGGATATTGCCCTTTGTTTTGTTGACTATTGCTAGGAAAAGTCACAAAAGGTGCAGAGGAATTAGATCCAGATGATCTACATTCTCTAGCAAAGTGTCCAAGCCTTTGGCATTTGTGACACCTCAACTTACTCTTGTCAAAACCAACTTTGGTTTTGCCAGAGAGTCCTGGGAACTTTCTTCCAGTTCTTTTGTAGAACTTCTGAGATCTGATATTTATCAAGGCCATTTGGCTCAAAATATCCATCTCTTCTAAGTCATCATCAGCAATCCCCTTGAGATCATCCATGATGAAGCATAGATTGTCATTATTACACCCAGTAAATTGACTATCAACACTCACAAATGCTGAATCAAAAATGTTTGAAGAGAAATCAATATGCTCATCATACTGGCATTCAGATGAAGCATATTCTGACTCATGACTAACCAGAGCAGTGTTGCCTGGTACAAAGTCTTCAGTGAGCTTACCAGATGAAGACAGTTTTCTCTTTTGTTCTATCTCTCTCTCAAATGTGAGCAATTTCCCATGAAGTTGGGTGAGAGATAGTTTGTCCAATTTGCACTGGAGCGTAGTACAATGGTATATGTATCCCATCTCTCAGGCAGTGATCTGAGAAATCTGTTATTCATCTGGATATTAGTATACTCATGTTTGACCATTTTCAATTCAGAGATCAAACAAGAGAACCGCTCAAACTGTTGAGTCAGTGTCTCACCCTTCCTATGAGAGAATGTCTCATATTGTTGGGCAAGGATCTCTCTATTATTTGCCAAGACCTCATCTGTTCCTCCAAATTGTTCTTTCAAGGCATTCCAGAGGTCATGGGCAGATTCATAATGCATTAGCCCAGAATAGATTTCATTTGGTAGTGCCATGGCCAGAATTCCATGGGCTTTTGCATCAATCTCAAACAATTTCTTATCCTCATCTGAGTATTGATCCTTCCTCTTCGGAACCATTTGATTGGTTTCCGGGTTATTCACCATAGGCTTGTGTGGACCATGTACCACTGATGTCCAACAACCTGAGCTGTTAACAGACAGGTGATGGAGCATACGTCGTTGCCATATGTTATACTCATTCCTAACCAGCATTGGAGGCTTGGTTGAGGAACCAGTATTGTGAGGATCATTGGAAGGAGTAGTCATTTAGGGTCCAAAAACAATTTTATTCAAGTTTTTTAAAAAAAATTTAGACACACCACAACAAACTCAATGAAAACCAAGAATAAATCTCAGGATGAATGATTAAAAGCACAGAAAATTCAATCTCTATAACAGTTTCTTGCAAAAATGCTAATTCGATCAAACTTGGATCTTGAAGAGCAGTTTCAATGATCAATTATTAGATCGATCAATGATTAACCAGCTCTGATACCATTTGTCAGATCAGCGATCACAAGTTTGATGTATTAGAGAGTAATGCAGCGGAATGAAATCAAGAATTGGTCAAATTATAGCAAGAGTTTGTTATTTGTAAACAAATGCAAGAGAATATTTTTCTGTGATAAGGAATGTTTCAATAATGCCCAATATTATTACTAAATCATTCACGGTTACAATAAGGTTGGCACTCCTTATATAGAGTGCAATCACTGCTGTAATCACGGGATGGTGATTACTAGCAGATCTAGTACAAAAATAACTAATACTTAACAAACTACTGAAATGTTCACAACTACTGAGAACATGTCAGAGTGCCAAGTATAAAACATAAAACAACTGAAAAGAAACTACTGAAACTACAACGACTGAAGAACAAGCTCTTCAGTCGTTTTACAAAACTACTTAAAAGAGAAAACATAAAACTACTGAAAGTAAACCATCACAACTACTGAAGAAGTCCTCTTCAGCTGTTATGACTTCTGATACTTTGTCTTCAGCACTTGTCTTCAGACTTTGTCTTCAGACTTTGTCTTCAGCACTTGTCTTCAGACTTTGTCTTCAGCACTTGTCTTCAGACTTTGTAATCAGTTGTTGTCTTCAGTTGTTGTGGACTTCAGTAGTTGTTGTGACGTCTGTGGGACTTAAAGGTTTTTCTGATCCGGCTCATTGGTTCTTTTGGTCCAACAAGGATCTTGTAAAGCAGCATGAACATTTTTCGGAACAATTTGAGAGATAAAGCAAGAGAAAAGACAAACATTAATTAGACCAGATTGACTGCGCGTGCGAACACCATCATAAACAGATCCAATCACATTATCAAGTGGATGATCTTTCAAAGTTTTGTAATCACTGGAATAAGGAAAGATGGTTGAAGAAGTATCTCCCATAGCTGGAGAAAGAGTAGATGAAGGAGAATCAATGACATATGTTGGATCAGGTAAATTAGAAGATGTAGGAGGTAAAGAATCAGATGATGGAGCTTGATCAGGCATTGGAGACGTGGAGCTGACATCAGTTGAAACAGCATCATTTACTAATGAGGTGGATGGAACAGACGATGGAGGTGATGAAATAATATTAGTTTGAGTACTTGGAATTGATGTGTCATCATCGAAAACTGGCAAATTAAATGAATTGAACACCGTATCGGAGTCAAAGAACCATGCAGGTTCAGATTTAACTTCAGAAGGATTGGATTCCTGCCAATCAACATAGAATGACTCTTGAACAATACGTGTTCTCTTGTTATAAACTCGGTACGCCTTTTGTGAAGAAGAGTATCCAACAAAATAACACTCGTCAGAAACAGCACCAAATTTTGTCTTTTGAGATTGAGTATTCAAAAGAGTACAGGAACAGCCAAATGGTCGAAAGAAATCAATTAGTGGCTTCCTCTTATGAAAAAGTTCATAAGGAGTCTTCACTTTATCTTTCACAATTAGCACCCTGTTTAGAACATAAGATGCACAATTGACAGCTTCAGCCCAGAAAATAATTGGTAATGAGGATTCTATCAACATTGTACGGGCAGCTTCCACGAGAGTGCGATTCTTTCTTTATGTAATACCATTCTGCTGGGGTGTTCTTGCAGCACTAAATTGTCTCACAATCCCTTTTTGAGCACAAAATGAATCAAGAATCTGATTTTTAAATTCAGTGCCGTTGTCACTTCTTAGGCCCATAACTCTTCTCTTACTGATTGATTCGATAGAAAGAATTAATTTCTGCAATTCCTCTGCAACTTCGCCTTTGTGTGCAAGAAACCTCACCCACGAATATCTTGAAAAATCATCTGTAACAACAAGACAAAAGGATTTTTTAGCAATTGATTTAACACTAATTGGCCCAAATAAATCAGTATGTAACAACTCAAGAGGACTTGATATCCTATTTAAAAGTTTTGGCTTATGAGGTTTCTTATGTTGTTTCCCTTTGGCACATGCCATGCATTTTTCATTAACAGAAAAATCTTTTAAAGGAAGTCCTCTAACAAGATTGTTCTTTACTAATTTATTAATTATCTTAAAATTGACATGGCCTAAGCGACGATGCCACAAGAGTGACTCAGAGGTTGATGCTTTTGAGAGAAGACAAGTTGCAGTAGCCTTTGACTCATTTGAATTCATATCAAGAAGATATGTATCATGTTTCCTTGGAGCACGCATGAGAATTAAATCCTCTGGAATGGCAATCTCTAATTTTAAAAATAAACATTCGTCAGATTTAAATAGAACAGGAATGTCTTTATCGCAAATTTGAGAAACACTCAGAAGATTAAAAGCCAATTCAGGAACATGGTTGACTTTTTCTAGAGTAAGAGAACCATTGGTAACTTCTCCTTGTCCAATCATTTTCCACCCTTCTTATTTCCAGCAAACGCCACATATCCTCCATCTATAATCCGATAATTGGTCAACAAATCCTTTAATCCCGTCATATGCATAGAACATCCACTATCAACATGCCACAAGCTGTGTACAATCTTTGAAGAGGATTCCTGAAATGAATTAACAAATCATTTAGCCAGGAGCAATAGGGACCCAAGATTGAACAACCTTATTTTTTAAAGAAGCTGATTTTTTACAGAAGAAATTATTAACCAATTTTGTCAATTTATTCCCAAAACAATTCCTATTAGAGGATCTTTGAATCAAAGGACAATTTTTGACAAGATGATCCTCTTGACCACACCTGAAACAATGAGGTTTGAATCTAGGTCTATGATGTGATGAGGTAAAAATAGGATCAATAATAATCTCCTCATCACATTCAGACAAACTAGAATCAACATCACTGAATGTCTCATATAACTCATGATGTTTTTTTTTATTTGAATCAGAATTTTTCTTTACAAAATCAGAACATGATTCTTCTGACAAATCAGTAAAACTTGTACCATTGGTACTAGTGTCAGATGAAGACGAACTGCATTTTTCTGATGATGTCATATTTAATGGTATAAAAGATGGAATAGGTTGAGAAAAGAACTTTTCGAAAGAATTAATTTTAAGTTGCTCAGTTGTTTTTGGAGAAACATCAGATTCATTACATTCATTACGAGAACAAAAATCATCACTATCATGATTTGAAGTACAAGATGAAATAAAACTATCAAGAGAACATGAGACATTCAAGTCTGTTACATTTGAACTAGAAACAAAAACTGAATTTAAACTAGACTTATTATCTAAAACAGACTGCTGATTTTTAGGTGTACTAGAACTAGTGCATCCAAGCCCACTAGTTGGTCCATAGTCGTAGTCTTCACGAATGTACTTAGAGTTATTCCCGACTAAACCTGCAAACATACTGTCAGTATCTGATTTGATTAAATCATTAGAAGGATGAGGAACAGACATAGGAGAATAACAGTATGTACTAGGAGGAGGATAAACCTGTACATTTTCATAACCCAAACCTGTTTTAATTCTTGCTCGCCGTTGAGATTTACAAAGATCATCATGTTTCATTCCAGAAATAGTCCATTTATCTAACTTTGACTGAAGTTTGCTTGCTTTAAATTCAGCAAGAGCAACCCGTTCAGTCAAAGTATTAATCTCTACATTTCTTTCCAAAACAATTCTTTTTAAATGATCAGTTTCTTTTAAAGCCTCATTTAATTTCACAAAATATTTTGGTTCATTCATTTTAAGTTCATCATTAATTCGTTTTAAATCCTTTTCATTATCAATTAACAAACGATTAGCCTTATAAATCCCAAAAAGTCTAATTTTGCAAGCAGATGAGCACATATCCTGTATTACCTCATAAGGAAGTCCCATTACCATCCTTTCAGCAGCTAAAGCTTTATCGCACATGCATACTGGAGTACTTGATTTCCTTTCCTCAACAGTAGCAGCCACATCATCCTTCTCTTTTCCTATCTCATCTTTTGAATTTCTTTCTTCATTTGAACCTGTAGTTTCCTCTTTCTCCTCTCCATCTGCCTTCTCTTCTTTCTCCTTTACTGAAGACTCGTTTTCTCTTTTGAATTCCTTGAACAGCACAAATCCATCTTTACCAACTTCCATTTCATCACCTTCCACAACCTCAGCAACTAACGCGTGATTTATCTCAGATCTTGTTTCTTCCACCTCTGCACTCCAATCAAAGTTTGAGATCAAGGCTAACTCCTTTTTTGAATTTCCTTCTTCCTTTTCTTTCTCTGCTGTCAATCTTGGTACTCCAGTGTTACTAGGATCTGTGACAATTGGTAATGGGCATTCACGTTTAAAATGTCCCAATTGTTTACAATTAAAGCACCTCAATTTTGACTTATCAAATCCCAGTTTTGAAGTAGATGATTGACCACCAAAGTTCTTTCTTCCTGTTCTTTCCATGAATCTCCGGGCTCTTAAAGTTAACATCGCCATTTGCCATTGAATGTCAGTTTCTTCTAAATCATCAGGATCAACCTGATACATATCCTCCATAGTCATTCCTTTACCTTTCAATTCTCTAGCAACAAGAGCTTCATAGCTCTGAACAAACATTCCAAAAAGAGCCATTGTTACAGATGGAATTGAAGTTTCAGCATTGACTTTAGAATTTCCCAATTCTTTTCCAACATGACTATTACCACTCGAGAAATTACTTGTATTGCTCCCTCCTTGAATTGGATTTTGAAATGTGAGAGTTTGCAGCGGATGACAACAAAGCAGCATTTTGAGAAAAACCAGATATGGGCATCATAGTCTGATTAAATTCTCTTCTTTTCATATCCAACTCAAAAGATTTCAACTTGTTAATGATATCCATCAGCTTATAATCTGTAAAACCTCTTTCTTGTTTGAGCATTATCACTTGAAGTCTCCACTGTAGTGGAAGAGAATCGAGAAGCCTATTAACTTGTTCACTGTTGGAGAGTCTTTCATCATACTTCTTCAGAGTGCTTGAGACGGTTAAGAAACGATTTGTAAGATCTGTCAAACTTTCATTCTTGTATCCTACAAACGAATTGAACTCCTTTTCAGCCTGAATACTCTTGTCTTTTACCAAATCTGCATTCCCATCATAGAATTCACAGAGAGCATCATAAAGGGATTTAGCATTTTTATGCTCTGCAAAACGGTTGTAGATGTCTGGAGCCAAGCAGAGAGTTAGAGCACCAAAAGCTTTTTGATCACAATCAATCAATTTCAGATCTCTTTCAGTATAAGAAGACGGGTCTTTGTTCTGAGAAACGACATCACCAACAGTAACCGTAGGTATGTGAGGACCTGAAATAATCGATTCCCATTGATTATGATCTGTGTAGAAAAAGAAAGCTTTGAGACATCTCTTCCAATCTTTAAAATTATCTCCATTAATGAGTCTTGGAGGTCTATTAGGAGCAACACTTTCAAGATCAGCAAGTGTAAGAGTAGTTAATTTCGACATGATAGTTTCGGCAGAAATGTTGATAATTTCGCTGACAAATTCGCA
Organism: Flaveria ramosissima; assembly: GCA_025215565.1. NCBI lineage: Eukaryota > Viridiplantae > Streptophyta > Magnoliopsida > Asterales > Asteraceae > Flaveria > Flaveria ramosissima. The sequence goes on from CM046034.1 coordinate 44,820,843, forward strand.
GAAAAAGGTGACTTGGATAACAGTTTCGCTGAAACAATACTTTCGCAGACACTTTCGCAGAAACAGACACTTTCGCTAGCAATTTCAGCAGCACTTTCGCTTGATCAGAGACACCAATTGCTTAGTTTCACTGCTAATTTCGCAGGAAACAAGCTTGAACTTTCGTTCAGAAATAAATTCGGCAGCAATTTCGCTTGTTGACATGTCACAAACACTAATGAACTTTCGTTCAAGGGAATAGTTTCGCAGAAACTCTAGAAAACAACTTCTGATCCAAGATAACTCATAATTTCGCTGAAAGATGATGACAGTTTCGTTGTAAGAACAGTAGTTTCGCTGATCGATCTCAAAACCCTTTTTCACCTCAAAATCAATCTGAAATCATCCAAAACTCAATGAATTTGAGATCTGATGATTGTAGAATCTTCCTCAATCAAAAACAAGTATAATTCAATCAATTTCCATGCCAAAAACAGCTGATAATCCAAAGAAAATTGATTGAAACTAGATATTGACCAAAACCACAAAAACTCAACAAATCAAGAGCACTAAGGCTCTGATACCATATTGTTGGTCCATGTGATCGATGAACAGTACAATTGATATGATAATTTGATCAATATCAAACACTCAAGCCAAACAACAACAATTGAGAATGTATAAGATGAATCAAGACATATTTGATACTCAAATGAACAATATCACTCAATAACAACAAGCACAATAGTATTTCAATGAAGAAACTGCTTAGAATTGGTAGCTTGCAACAGAAATCCACGATTAGGGTTTTGCAAGCTTACCATACAAAGTGAAATGACAATTGTATATATAGCAGTCATAGTTTCGCTGATAGTTTCGCTACAGGCGAAACTGTCATGCCGAAACTATAGTTTCGCCCGGCAGAACACAAATTCGCCGGGTAAACCAAAACAGCAAACTGTGAGCGAATGTATAGATTCGCTCACAGTTTCGCTGGACTGACAAAACTGCTAATTACTAAGAAAATACAAAATGAAACTAACAAAAGTCCTATTACAATGTAAAGTAAACAACTATACTAAAGTGAGTCCAACCTAACATGATCTTCACTGTTGAAGAAGGAAGCTTTGACTAGAGCTTTCAGGTGGAAGATGCTTCTCCAAACCAAGCACTAATGGCAGATCATGATGAAGCCAAGGTACTGGAACATCTCTGTACTCCTGAATGCATTGCTAAAGTTAACAAGTACAGGTCCTATAATTTGGAAATGAGATCTGATCTTGAGTCCTTAAAAATTTTGAAATCTGATTTTAGAAAGTCTGAAAATGATTATAAACTAAAAATAGAGGTCTTAGAGAAAACCATTTCAGTTCTAAAACATGAACATACAGATTTTAGGACTCAAATCAAAGATCTTATAACCAAGCTGACTAAGTGCCAGGCTGAGCTTGTGATCAGCAAAGCCAGGGCAGAAAAGAGTGTTCTTGAACAAGAGACCTTCAAGAACATGATATCCTAATCCCTGCGCAACAAGGTGTGTTATAAAAATAGACAGGGACTGGGATCCAATGAGATAGCTCCTCCACACACAATCTTGTCTGTAAGATCTCCTAGGTCTGGAACTTGTGAAGATGAGCTTCCTCTCATAGATCCTATAAGTGAAGAGGATGAAGAAGAGATAGTGAAGAATTCCTCTGAGAAGAGTGAAGAGGAGGATTCTAAGAAGGGCCACTATCCTTCTGAGGAGAAGAAGATTATTGTGATGACAAAGTCAATGAGAAAGAACTTGATCAGGAAGAGCAAAAGAAAAGCAAAGAAGGCTCAAGAGATCAAGGCTACTTTTGACTCTAAGCAGAAACAAGTGTTTATCTCTGCAGGGTTTAAAGTAGTAAAGACTGAAGACAACAACCAAAACTCTTCAGCTAAGAGTTCTGATTCTTGTTCAAATCATCTCAGTACCAAGAAGAAGACAGATCTGCTGTGTACCACTGCTGCACAACCTGGACCATCAAACTCCAAGAACAGTTCACAGCCCATAAGAACTGTCTCAGCATCTACAAAGATGAGGGTGGAGAAGGGATGTGACCAAAGACAGTCTTGCTCTCATAAGGAGACTCTTGTGAAGAAGAAAAGGTTGTGTGTCATGTGTGAAAGTACCTCTCACATTGCTAAGGATTGTCCATACAATCCTAAAAGTACTGTCCATATGACTAACACAAAGACTTCAAAGGGTTTCAAGAAGATTCAAGCTTCGGAAGGAAAGTCTGTTTCCTTCGGAAGCTCCAAATCAAAGAAGAAGTGTTGATACATGTGTACCTAGATCCTGATATGAATGTAATATGTCTTGTTTTTCTTACACTGATGTAATGTTTGGAATATTAATGAAATAAAAATGGTTATTTGTGATTTATAATGTTTAATATTTCATTAAGGAGTTGATATTGAATTGGTTAAATAGGTTTGTGATCGTTTGAATTGATACACATAATGTTATATTAATGAATACATTCAAACTTAACAAAATGAAGTTCTCATGCGAATGGCCCATACGAATGGACCATACGCATGAATAACTTCAGGCGAATGACTCAGTCGCACGACTGAACCAGGAGACTAGATCAGTCGTATGATTGTAACATAAGATTGGCTCAGTCGCACGACTGAACACTCAGTCGTGCGGATGGATCAACCACATGGTTCAATGGCACGACTGAACCATACTAATGGTTCAGTCGCCCGAATGAACAACCCTAACCTATAAATACCACCCAATTTGTTGAAAAACGTAAGCATTCATTCTATTTCGACTCCAGAGGTACCCTAGCCGTCCAGAAGCCTCCAAGTTCATACTCCAAGTTCATAGAACGCTGTAGATCGATTCCTCATCGATTCTTAACGTTAAATTCAATACCTTATTGATTCTACGTGCGTTCTCACTGATTGAATCGCCAATCAAATAGGATTCCGCACTATTTGGTTTGGTTTACACGTTAATCAGTTGGTGTTTTGTTCAAATACCAGATCCTAACAAGTGGTATCAGAGCTTTGGCTCTTGATTACGTGTGATTCAATCAATTTTGATACAAAGTTTGTGTTTTTTCACTAAAAACGCAATCTTTTTGTGTCAAAAGTTGTCTTGGACGTCCCCTTCTCATCAAGTTTTGGTTTCTACGGCATTAAGCGATTAGGGTTGGTGAAAATTCGGATTTTTACGGCCAAAACACGTTTAACCTAGAAATTTTCGCAAAACAGCAGCTTCAGTCGCACGATTGACCCAATCGCACGACTGGACTTCATTCGCATCCTCCAGACGCACGATTCGACTGAGTCGCATCTTTATACGTACGACTAAGCCTACCGTTCGCAGTGTTCATACGCATCAGTTTCATTCGCACGACTGGACCAATCGCTCAGTTCAGCCGCACGATTGAACCAGTCGCATAGTTCATTCGCACAGATTGTCCATTCGCATCACTCCAGTCGCACCAGTTGACAGATTGTTTAGGAGACTTAAAGTTAATCAAGATGGAAGATCAGATGTCAGCGTTTACAGCCGGGAAGGACTCACGGATCCAGAACTTACTGTTACTTGAGAGTGAGGTGGGGAATCATAATAAACCCCCAAAGCTTTTAACGTTAGATGAGTTTCCCTACTGGAAACAACGTTTTGAGATCTACCTCAATGGAGTGGATCCAAATATGTGGGAAGCTATTGAGACGGGTTACAGTATGCCGGTGGGAGCTAATGGGGTGAAGCTTACTTTAGGAGGAATGACTGATGCTCAGAAAGTTAAGTATAATGCAGAAAAGAGAGTCTATGCATTGCTAACACAGTCTATTCCTAAGGATATTTTCCACCAGTACTCGGAGAATAAGCAAGCCAAGAAATTATGGGATGAGCTGGAGAAGAGATATGACGGGAATGCTTCGCTGAAGGCCATTAAAGCTAAGGAGTTGAAGAAAGAATTTGACAACTTTCATCGATGGGAAATGAGAGTTTAGACGATGTTATTGATAGATTCTACCATTTGATGAGCGAACTGCATACACATGGTGTCACTACTACCATGGAAGATAAAGTTTCAAATTTTGCAGACGGATTGCCAGAAAAATGGGCTTCTTTTGTGTCAAATCTGAGACAGATGAAATGTTGGCAAAGTTGGACATCAATGATTTCATTCTAAAGCTGCGAGAAGAAGCACTTAGGATGAAGTACCGAGCTCGGAAGTCTTCATACACTCAGAATCCAGCTTTGTACAATGCCACTCCCCAAGCTAAGACGTCTGGAGCACCTCTTTAGACCACCTTTGTGTCTAGCTCATCTGGTCCCTCACAAGCTTCTCCTTCAGGATCAGAAACATCAGGGTCTTCTAGTACCCATTACATTGGATCTGAAGCAAATGCTACTAGACTGAAGACCGAGAACCTCGGAAATGTGACAGTAGAAGTAGCTCGAGAGCACATGGATCTCTTGGCAGCAGTGGTTCATTCTTATGATGGACTTGTTGCTGGGAAAATTGGAAACTGCCATCTGGCAGATGAGGACTACAAGCAGGTAGACGAGACTGAGCTAGAGAGGATGGATATTATGTGGGCCTTAGTAAGTGCTGTCCGGAGGGCGAAGAAGTTTGTGAAAAAGACCGGACAAAACTTGGTTGCTACTAAGGACACTACATTTGGCTTTGACAAGAGCAAGGTGACATGCTTCAACTGTGGAGAAAAGGGGCACTTCAAAAGAGAGTGTGTGAAGCCAAAGAAGACTGGGAACAAGAATCCATTCTCGTCCTTCACTCGTCAAGACAAGCAAGCTAGCAGTTCTACTTCATCAAGCAAGGATCCAAAAGCCTTGACTGCCCATGATGATGAAGGACAGGACTGGAGCTTTCGGTTTGTCTCTCCGAGGGAATCCAATATTGCAAGTGTGGAAGACTTAGATGATGATTCCGCAAGTGAAGGAGATATTGTAGTTGAGATAGCGATGTCAAATAATGAAGAGACAACTGCAACTGAGGTCAGCTACAAGCCTGAAGAAGGGACATCTACAACAAAGACAGAATCACCAGAACCAGAGACATCTGATGCTGCGTTGATGGCTGATTCATCAGAATCTACTCAGGTAAGTACCACTGACCAACTGTTTCAAAATCATGCTTGTTCTGATTGTGATACATTTAGAGAAAGCATAGATCAGAAATTTGCTAGGTTATTAGATCATAATGATAACTTAGTAAAGGATTTGCAGCTGTGTACTGAGGCTAATAGAGTTTTAAACCAAAATAAGCATAGTTACAAAGAAAAGATAGACCTTTTGAATAAACAGCTTAGGGAAACTGAAGTAGTAGCATTTAACCAAGCTAATGACATTAGGTACTATCTTAACTCCCTAGAAGACACTAAGAATCAAAAGGCAGTTTTAGAACTAGAAGTCAACTCTTTAAAGCAAAAACTGCACAGTTGGACAAGCTCATCACATATTGTCCAACACTTAGTGAGAGAACGTAACAACGGGGAGGGTTTGGGTTATAAAGTGGTTCCACCACCACCTGAGACCTTGATGAACACTAAGAGTAGACCTATAAATAACAATCCCATCAAGGATCATGTGGTGTCTACTCCTCTTGTTAGTGATCCAGATTCCTCATGTTCTTCAATTGAATCTGGAACAAAACAAAAGGAGGCCACTTCAAAGGCAAAGGGTAAAATGCCTTGTGTTAAACTAGAAAAAGAATTTGAAAAGGTTAATATAAAGTCAGGGTCAAACAGAGTCAAATCTGAACCTAAAAAGACTGTTAATGTTAATCTTTCACAAGTCTCATGTCAAAATCCAGTTAACAAAAAGGAAAAGATGTTAAAAGTCTTAAAACAATTAATTTTGTTAAACAAGAGAAAACATCAAAAGAAACAGAGTCAAAACCCAAACTAAGTGTTGTCACTAGGGTGTCACACACATCTCCACAACGAAAGTTTAATCATAAAGTTGATAGCAGGTCATGCTACAACTGTGGAGAGTGTGGACACATTGCTTCCTTTTGTCCTTACTATCAGACACCTAGGAAGAAAATTGAACTTCAGGATTCAAAACCTAAGTCTTCTAAGAGGAGTTCTTTAACTCCACCTAGAAGAACTAGTGAACCCAAAGTTCAACCCATTAGCCAGTCAATTGTTTATCACAAACAGGCCTTACACAAATCTGGCCTATGGAAAGAAAAATCATCCTCCGTGTCTGATAATGAAGACAAGAAGGCACCTGAGCTACCCTCACCTTCTAAGGGTCAATGGGTTGAATTCATGTTGTGTGATGCCTCTGGGAAACCCAAGCCAGTAAAGGCTTGGGTTCCTAACCTAAACTAATGTTTTACATTGTATGTGCAGGGTGTTCGCTACAGTGCTGAAACGAACACGTGGATTGTAGACAGCGAAGCATCCAGGCACATGACAGGAAACAAGGCTCTTTTATCAAACGTCAAACAAATAAAAGGAGGGCATGTTTTGTTTGCTGGTAACAAAGGAGGCTATATCACAGCTCAGGGAGAGGTTGGAAATCAGAAAGTTAATTTTGATAAAGTGAACTACGTTCAACAACTTCAAAACAACTTACTTTCTGTTTCCCAAATATGTGACAAAGGATTTAAAGTCATATTCGACAACAAGAAGTGTTACGTCCAAAAGAAAGACTACGTGATTCCGGAGGACCAAGTTTTGATGACAGCTTCAAGATATAAAGACCTTTATGTTTTGGATCTCTCAACGGCTTCTACAACGGATCATGAAGTTCAGTGCTTTCTATCAAAAGCTACTAAGAAGGACTCCATCTCCTGGAATAGGAGAATGGGACACATTAATCAACGGAAGATGAATCACTTGATCCAGAAGGATCTCGTGAGAGGAGTTAACGTCAAAAATTTCCAACTTCTGGATTTCTGTGTAGCATGCAAGAAAGGCAAACAGACGAAGAAGTCTCATAAGGAAAAGAAAGTTCATTCTATCGAGCTTCCTCTTGAACTTCTTCACATGGATCTGTTTGGTCCAGTCAGTACAAAAAGCATTACAGGTGACTTGTACTGTTTTGTGGTTACTGATGACTACTCAAGATTCTCTTGGGTAATATTTCTGAAGTCCAAATCATAAACATTTGAGTCATTCAAGGAGTTAGTAACCACACTGGAATCTCTCTACAAGCTGAAGGTGAGACAGATACGCTCAAACAACGGGACTGAATTCAAGAATCAGTGTATGGAGGCTTACTGCAAGGAAAAGGGAATTGTGTACCAATTCACTTCTGCCTACACACCTCAGATGAATGGTGTTGCTGAGAGACAGAATAGAAGCTTGATAGAGACAGCACAGACAATGCTGACAGACTCGAAACTGCCTATCCAATTCTGGAATGAGGCAGTGGCTAATGCATGTTATACATTGAATCGAGTTCTGGTAGTCAAGCGCCATGGAAAGACATGCTACGAGTTACTACAACGACGTAAACCTAATCTGGAGTATCTCGAACCATTTGGCACGCCGTGCACACTTCTGAAAAAGACTTAAGAAGGAAAATTCAGCGAGAAGGCTGATGAAGGGATCTTCCTAGGATACAACATACCGAACAAGAGAGTTTACAACAACTCAACGGGTTTAGTAGAAGTGTGGTGTAATGTTGATGTTCAGAGATATACCACACCACCTACTGGAAAAGGACCCGCTTACTTTTTCGATTATGATGGATTCTTCAAGTCCTTCAACATCCCTATCTCTCCTTCTGATGACGAGTTAGCTACACGGATGATGTATGATATCTTGAATATACCATCTCTTGATTCAACATCATCGAGCTCACAGGGAGAATCATCTCATCACTCAGGGGGAGTAGTCGACGACAGTGACTCCTCCTAAGAAGATGAATCTGAAGAAGATGACCAGAACAGTCAGGAGGAACAAGTTCCAATTCCTGCAAGTCCACAAGCATCTAACAGTGATGCCCCTTCGACTTCGAAACCTCAAACTCCATCTACCTCAGATACAGAACCAAATGTTCATAATCTTGGCTCTGAGGTAGCTGTTCCTACTACTCCAGGATCATGTCTAAATGTCTATCATCCCCTAGACAATGTCATTGGGTATGTCAGATCAGGAGTGCAAACCAGAAATCAGCTGTACTCAGCTGATTATGCCTCTGTTATGGAAAAAGGATACATTCATGATGGTGCTTATCGGTGTTTTATCTCGCAGTTTGAGCCAAAATACGTCAGTGAAGCACTAAACGATGAGGCGTGGGTGAGTGCCATGTAAGAATGTTGGACCAAAAGAACCAATGAGCCGGATCAGAAAAACCTTTAAGTCCCACAGACGTCACAACAACTACTGAAGTCCACAACAGCTGAAGATAACAACTGAAGACAAAGTCTGAAGACAAGTGCTGAAGACAAAGTCTGAAGACACAAGTGCTGAAGACCAAATATCAGATGTTGTCATAACAGCTGAAGAGGAATTCTTCAGTAGTTGTGACGGTTTACTTTTCAGTAGTTTTATGTTTTATCTTTTCAGTAGTTTTGTAAAACGACTGAAGAGTTTGTTCTTCAGTCGTTGTAGTTTCAGTAGTTTCTTTTCAGTAGTTTTATGTTTTGTACTTAGCACTCTGACATGTTCTCAGTAGTTGTGAACATTTCAGTAGTTTGTTAAGTGTTAGTTATTTTTGTACTAGATCTGCTAGTTGTCACAATCCCGTGATTACAGCAGTGATTGCACTCTATATAAGGAGTGTCAACCTTATTGTAATTTGTGAATGATTGAGCAATAATATTGGGCATTATTGAAACATTCCTTATCACAGAAATATATTCTCTCGTATTTGTTTACAAATATCAAACTCTTGCTATAATTTGTCTAATTCTTGATCTCATTCCGCTGCATTACTCTCTAATACATCAAACTTGTGATCACTGATCCTGACAAATGGTATCAGAGCTGGTTAATCATTGATCGATCTAATAATTGATCATTGAAACTGCTCTTCAAGATCCAAGTTTGATTGAATTAGCATTTTTGCAAGAAACGGTTATAGAGATTGATTTTTCTGTGTTTTTAATCATTCATCCTGAGACTTATTCTCGGTTTTCATTGAGTTTGTTGTGGTCTGTCTAAAATCTTTTAAAAGCTTGAATAAAATTGTTTTTGGACCCAAAATGACTACTCCTTCCAATGATCCTCACAATACTGGTTCCTCAACCAAACCTCCAATGCTGGTTAGGAATGAGTATAACATATGGCAACGATGTATGCTCCATCACCTGTTGTTAACAGCTCAGGTTGTTGGACATCAGTGGTACATGGTCCACACAAATATGGTGAATAATCCAGAAACCAATCAAATGGTTCCGAAGAGGAAGGATCAACACTCAGATGAGGATAAGAAATTGTTTGAGATTGATGCAAAAGCCCATGGAATTCTGGCCATGGCACTACCCAATGAAATCTATTCTGGGCTAACGCAATATGAATCTGCCCATGACCTCTAGAATGCCTTGAAAGAACAATTTGGAGGAACAGATGAGGTCTTGGCAATAATAGAGAGATCCTTGCCCAACAATATGAGACATTCTCTCATAGGAAGGGTGAGACTCTGACTCAACAGTTTGAGCGGTTCTCTTGTTTGATCTCTGAATTAAAAATGGTCAAACATGAGTACACCAATATCCAGATGAATAACAGATTTCTCAGATCACTGCCTGAGAGATGGGACACATATACTATTGTCCTACGCTCCAGTGCAAATTTGGACAAACTATCTCTCACCCAACTCCATGGGAAATTGCTCACATTTGAGAGAGAGATAGAACAAAAAAGAAAACTGTCTTCATCTGGTAAGCTCACTGAAGACTTTGTACCAGGCAACACTGCCTTGGTTAGTCATGAGTCAGAATATGCTTCATCTGAATGCCAGTATGATGAGCATATTGATTTCTCTTCAAACATTTCTGATTCAGCATTTGTGAGTGTTGATAGTCAGTTTACTGGGTGTAATAAAGACAATCTATGCTTCATCATGGATGATCTTAAGGGGATTGCTGATGATGACTTAGAAGAGATGGATATTTTGAGCCAAATGGCCTTGATAAATATCAGATCTCAGAAGTTCTACAAAAGAACTGGAAGAAAGTTCCCAGGACTCTCTGGCAAAACCAATGTTGGTTTTGACAAGAGTAAGTTGAGGTGTCACAAATGCCAAAGGCTTGGACACTTTGCTAGAGAATGTAGATCATCTGGATCTAATTCCTCTGCACCTTTTGTGACTTTCCCTAGCAATAGTCAACAAAACAAAGGGCAACATCCTGTCAATTCTAGTCATCATTCTCAACCACAATCTCCTGCATATTTTGTCCCTCAGGGTCAAATGCCATACCCTTACCCTTGTTATTACATGCCACAAACCAGTCAAGTTCAAGCTCCTATGGTACCACAACCTCATGCACTTCCAGAACCTCAACCATCTCATCAACCTCCTCAACCTCAACAACATAGCTTCTTCACCCCTGAAGTTGTTGACTGGAGCAGCTTGCCAGATGACATGTCTGGTCATGAACAACTGTTCACAGGTGCTGTTCAACATGGTGGTGATAGTCCTTTTGGGAATCTGGCACTTATGGCTCTGGAGTCTACTGAGGGTTCTTGCTCAAATGCATCATCTTCACAGGTAACTCAGGTATCTTCAGAGGCTAAAGCCAAGTTATGTTCTGAATCATGCATAGCTGCCTTTGTCTCTATTAGAGAGGCAAATGTAGCATTAATAAATCAAAAACTTGAGTCTGAGAAAACCATTTCCAAAAGACAAGCTGAGTATGAGTCTGCTCTTAATAGTAAAAATGATGAGATTTATAAGCTTAAATGCCAATTAAATGATGAAAAGGCTAAGCTAGAGGTTATTCTGGAAGACCAGAGAAGTCTCAAAGAAACCCTTGCAGTCACCCAAGTAGAGTGTGATCGATGGGTACAATCATGCAAAGGTTTTGAAATGCTTCTTAGTAAGCAATCAGCTTCCAATGTGAAGTTTGGTATTGGTTATAATCACACTGCTCCTCCTACAGATTTTGCTCCAATAGTAGAAGTGAAATCTGATGGAGAAAGTAATAACCAATCCACCTCATCATGTGATTCACTTTTTGATAGAGCATCATCAAAAGTAGAAGTCAGCACTAAGCCCTCTCAGAACCTATCAGCTGATGTTGATGGTTCTATTGCTGACACTCACATGATCAAAGAGTTGATCAACTCAGGAGTTATTTCTGAAGTCCTGAAAGGACTGGAGAGCAAGATTTAACACCTGAAGTTCAAACTCCAACTACTGTCAGCACTGAAAAGAAGAAAACTGTCAGTAGAAAGAGTTTGAAGATACTAAAGAGGAAGTCAAGAAAGCAAATAATGCTTCCAAAGTACTGAAGAGCAAGTCTTCAGTAGTTTCATCCTCTTTGGTTGATGATCAACATAAGATGAAAAAGAAACCATGTGAAGTATGTGGTTTGTTTAATCATCTTACAGATGATTGTTGGTACAAAAGAGGATCCAAGCTCAAACATAAAGAGGAAATTAAAGAGAAAATGGTTAAAATGAAAAATGAGTTTGAAGCCACATTTGTACCAGCAACATCAAATCCTGTAACCCTCAAGTCCAAAAAGAAATCCAAAAAGGAAGGGGTTAAACAAGTAACAGCTGAGATTGCTCAAAAGAAGAAGGTGCAACATAAGAACTTATCTAACTCAAATGCTAATGAGTCTGAAGAGCTGAAAGCTTTATCACAAAATCAGACACAACTGGTTATGATGGTTCAACATCTATTGGGAAGAGTTAACCAATTAGATGTTCCTATGTTGAAACCACAGAAAAGGAGGTCCAAGCCAAAGGATTCCTCTTCTTCACCATCTTCTTCCTCTCAGGCTGTTATTTCCAACAAACCTGTTAGTCTACCATCTGTTGATGTGAACAGGCCCAAAACCAAAAAGGTTTGGGTCTCAAAATCTAACTAATTTGTTTTGTTCTGCAGGGTTCTTCAACATGCCACAGAGGCATCTGGTATGTAGACAGTGGAGGATCCATGCATATGACAGGAAACAGATCACTTCTTAATGACTACTCTCAAGGAAGGAAGGGGTTTGTATCTTTTGGCAATGATGCAAAGGGTTACATCATCGGCAAAGGCTTTGTTTCCAATGGGGAAATAAAGTTTGATGATGTTAACATGTGGAAAATCTCAAGTACAACCTCTTGAGTGTCAGTCAAATGTGTGACAAAGGCCATGTTGCTCTTTTCACCAGTCAGAACTGCCGGATTCTGTCATCCAAAGTTCTAAGTTTGATTGATAAGGTGTTGGATAAATACACTCTCCTTAAGGCCAACAGGACAGGAAGAGTGTATGCCTTAGATCTTTCCAAGAAAATAGATCTCAAAGGCCATCCTTGCCTATTTTCCAAGGCTTCCCCTCAAGAATCTACACTATGGCATAGAAGGCTGGGTCATGTTAATCTCAAAAACATAAATCAGCTGATAAACCATGGTTTAGTAAGGGGATTGCCTATGAAAGAGTTCAAATGTGAAGATGAATGCACTGCTTGCTTAAAAGGAAAACAACACAAAGCTTCATTTCCATCCATAGAAGAACCTAAGTCCAATGCCTGCTTACAGCTTCTTCACATGGATCTCTTTGGTCCTGTGAGAGTGATGAGTATGGCTAAGAAGAAATACTGTCTGGTAATTGTGGATGATTACTCCAGATTTGTATGGACTTTCTTCTTGCATTCAAAGGATGAAGCAGCTCAGAAGATTATAAACTTTGTGTTGTATGTTGAGAACTAGTATTCCCTCACAGTCAAGTGTATTAGAAGTGATAATGGAACAGAATTTAGAAACAATACACTTGATGAGTTCTACCTCTCAAAGGGAATCAAGAGGCATTTTAGCATTCCAAGAACTCCTGAACAAAATGGAGTAGTGGAGAGAAAGAACAGGACCCTTATTGAAGCTGCAAGGTCCATGTTGGCTGACTCTGGACTGCCAATGACTTTTTGGGCTGAAGCTATCAATACAGCTTGCTATGTACAAAATAGAGCTCTAGTAAATAAGAGGTTGATGAAAACTCCATATGAAGTTCTTCATCATTTGGCCCCTCTAATTTCATTCTTCAGAGCTTTTGGATGTCCTTGTTTCATTCTCAACACACGGGATCAACTCCAAAAATTTGATTCTAAGGTGGATGCAGGGTACTTTGTTGGTTATTCATCAACTTGCAAAGCATACAGAGTCTTCAACTGTAGAACAAAGATGGTTGAAGAGACTCTACATGTTAAGTTTAATGAATCTCCAAAGGACAAGATTCCACAAAGCCCTGTGGAGATATTTGATTTGGACATACTGCAATATGTTCCTTATCAAACTCCTACTGTTGTTCCTGTCAATAGTTCACCACCTGGTGGTATTGCTGGTGCTGATGATGATGATAGTAGTACTCACCTCTTCAAGTTTAGTGATCAACTGCCTGATTCAGCTAGACCTGATGTTCCTGTAGCTCCAGCAGCACAATCCACAACAAATGCTGATGAGATTTCTACAACTTCAACTTCCTTTGAATTACCATCTACTGATTGGTTTCAAGGAAATGCTTCACCATCACCATCTGTTGCTGCTGAGCCTGCTACAAACACTTGCACTGATCTCATTGTGTACCAAGATCTGAAGAATCATCCTATGTCTCAAATCATTGGTGATATCACTGCTGGAGTATCAACAAGAAGTCAATTGTCAAATTTCTGCTTCTATGCTCTCTTCATCAGTCAGCAAGAGCCAAAGAATTATCACATTGCTTTAAAGGAAATGGATGGGTTGATGCCATGCAGCTTGAGCTTCTTCAGTTCAAGAAACAGCAAGTGTGGGAACTGGTTCCTCTACCTCCAGGTAAGTGTGCAATAGGCACTAAATGGGTGTTTAGGAACAAAACTGATGAAAATGGGCTTATTGTTAAGAACAAGGCCAGACTGGTTGTTCAGGGGTTTGCACAAGAAGAAGGTATTGATTATGATGAAACCTTTGCCCCTGTAGCCAGACTGGAAGCAATTAGATTGTTTTTAGCTTATGCTGCTTATCAAAATCTTAAAGTTTTTCAAATGGATGTCAAAAGTGCATTTTTGTATGGGAAAATTAAAGAAGAGGTTTATGTATGTCAACCACCGGGTTTTGAGGACAATAAGCATCCTAATTGGGTGTATAAGCTTGATAAGGCTCTTTATGGGTTGAAACAAGCTCCTAGAGCCTGGTATGAGACATTATCAAACTTTCTTCTTGAAAATAATTTCACTAGAGGTTCCATAGATAAAACTTTATTCATTAAGAAAGCTGGGCAGCATAATCTACTTGTTCAAATTTATGTAGATGATATTATTTTTGCATCTTCTGATCCACAGTTGTGTGATGCCTTTACAAAGTTGATGCAACAAAAGTTTGAAATGAGTGCCATGGGAGAATTACAATTCTTTCTGGGTTTGCAAATCAAACAAAAGGCTGATGGAATTTTCATTCATCAGTCCAAATACACAAAAAATCTTTTGGAAAAGTTTGATTTACAAAATTGTAAACCCTGTTCTACTCCCATGTGCAACACCACACAACTGGATAAGATCAGAAAGGTAAAGTGGTTGATGAAACACTTTACAGATGTATGATTGGGTCCTTGATGTACTTAACAACTTCTAGACCAGATATTATGTTTGCTACATGTGTTTGTGCTAGATTTCAGGCTGCACCTAAGGAGTCTCATTTGATTGCAGTCAAGAGGATCTTTAGATATCTGCAAGGCACTCCATCTCTAGGTTTATGGTATTCTACTAGACATTCTGGTAAATTAGTTGCTTTTTCTGACAGTGACTATGCAGGGTGTAAGTTGACCAGGAAATCAACTTCTGGTGGATGTCAATTCCTAGGCAACTGTTTGATTTCTTGGCAGAGTAAGAAACAAACCTCAGTTGCTACATCAACTGCTGAAGCCGAGTACATTGCTACTGCAAGTTGTACATCTCAGGTATTATGGCTTCAAAACCAATTATTGGATTATGGCATAACTGAGACTAGACTCCATTGTTAATGGACAGCTCTTCAGCTCTTTGTATTGTCAAGAATCCTGTCCAGCACTCTAGGACTAAACATATTGAAATTAGACACCATTTTATTAGAGATTGTTTTGAAAAAGGTCTGATTGATCCAAAGTTTGTTCCTAGTGCTGATGAGCTTGCAGACATTTTTACTAAGCCTTTGGATAGTTCAACTTTCCACAACCTGGTGTTAAGGCTTGGTATGCTGCAGCTAGAATAAGTGACAACTACTGATGATCTCAGTAATAAATACTGATGATCATTGGTAACCATGTCATATATAAGTACTGATGAGTTCCTTTCCCCTCAGTAGTTTTTATAACTACTGAAGGCTACATTCCTCACAAGTACTGAAGTACTTTATTTGTTAAAACAGCTGATGTAGTTACAACAGCTGATGAAATCACAACAGCTGATGTAGCTACAACTACTGATGTCAGAAATGCAGATAAGTACTGATGACCAATGAAACCTCTGAAACTCAGATGTAATTCTGATGAGTAAGTGTGGAGGTCAGACTGAAACAGCTGAAAAGCTATGAATTGACGAAAACAGCTGATGAGTAATTTCTTTTCAGTTGTTTCTACAACTGCTGTTTCTAAACAACTGAAGCCAAACCTATGTCTTCAGTAGTTTACAACTACTGAAGACTAACACCAAGTCTTCAGCTGTTTACAACAACTGATGACAAAACCACTGTCTTCAGTAGTTTCACAACTACTGATGACAAACACCATGTCCTCAGTTGTTTCACCACCTGAAGTCAAAATTGTCTTCAGTAGTTTTATAACTACTGAAGACTAAATCAGAGACTTCAGTTGTTTCAACGTCTGATGGTTAAAACCAAGTCTTCAGTTGTTTTATAACAACTGATGATCACACCAATACGGTCAGTCATTTCAAACCTCTGAAAGTTAATGCCACGTCATCAGTAGTTTCAACAAATGATGACTAACACCAAAACCTTCAGTCGTTTCATAACCCTACCCTATAAATACCTTATCCCACCTTCAGAGTTTTTCTCACCTCTCCTCTCAAACCTAACGTTCAAAAACTCTGTAACCTCTCTTCATCCATGGCGACCATGCAACTAAAACCACGACACAACTGTGTCGCTCACCTCACCAAATCGCCATACTGGACCAAGTTTCACAACGCCATTGATTTAATGGTCCAGTCACCTTACCAAACAGCTTTTCTGTTAAACCCCACCATATATGCCGAATCTCTTAGCCAATTCTGGACAAACGTCACTCTTGTCTCTGAGGAGAATGACACAGAGTCTCTTCAATCGTTCGTCCATAGCCAAAAAGTGGTCATCACTCCAGACATTCTCCGCAAAACCCTCAATCTGGATGATGCTACTTTCCCGACTAGTTATCCAAAGGGCACAACAGATCTATCATTTGCCCACCATGGATACGAAGGTAACCTGAGTGCCTCTACCATATTGAAGAAACATTTCAGGATGCTGAACGGCTCATCTTTCATATGGTAAATGTCTGCCTGGCCCCCAAGACTTCATCATGGGATCAAATGTCAACAAGGTGGCAACAGGTAATGTACTCCATCCTTGAGCAAAAACCTTTAAATTTTTCTGAAATACTATTTTTGGAGCTCAAGGATATGGCCCAAAAACAACTTGCTAACCGTTGGATATTATATCCTCGGTTCATAATGGCCATAATTGAAAACCAGCTTCAAGCTGAGGGACTTGTTGGCCTGGGAGTCCCTGCTATGGCTGTATTGCCTAAGTATACTCCCGGCACAACTCTGACCAATCACTCAAAATGGCTGCCAAGCTGCGCAAACCCACGCAGCTGGAACCCACAGCCACCACCACCAAATCCAGAGTCCCCACCAAACCAAAAACAAAACGACCCAAAACAGCTATTCAGGGAGATGAGTTCCCTGAAGATGCTCCTGTACCACCAAGACAGGATATACTTGCTGGTGTAAACCCCCCAGTAGTATCAGAGACTCAACCAGCCACAGCCGCTCAGGATTCCTCTCAAAAGGAGCCTGAAGCAACCAAAGAAGGGGTACCCACAAATCTGGAATCTTCCTCATTTGAGGAGATTGCCATTGAAACGCACCATTCTCCCCAGGTGCATACTGATTTTACCCTATCTCCCCATGAAAATGCCCCCAAAGTCCAACACTTATAATTGCAAATGTGCTGACTCAGCTGCATGCCTCTCCTCCTCCCCAACAACCACCAAAAGGGAAAACCACAGATATTGAGGAAGAGGATCAACATGCTTCTGACAACCCACAGCACAGGGGTTTAAATGTTCTGTCTCCTGGTGTAGATAAGGAGATCAGAATATCTGGTGAGGCTGCCACCTCTTCTGCATCAGCACATGATCAGACTGAGGCTGGTAACATTGCTAGACCTCATCAGAGGCAACAGCTGATGAAGGAAATCGTCCTGAGGCTGGAAGTCCCCAGTTCCAAGAAAAAGGGGCACATGCTACAACTGGTCTACACCTAGGGCATGTACATCCTGCTACAAGCAGGAGGTCAGGTGATTCAGCATCTGCTGATGATGACCTGGGCTTCTTTTATGATGTTCTAGCCCAGAACACAATTCTTGAGGAAGAAGTCAGTAGACTACAAAGACTACTTGACCAATTCTCTCAAGAAGCAAGTCCATCTGACACCAACATACACCCACAGATGGCACCTTCACCTGAAGGTCTCCTAAACACTCAGCCAATCAAAACTTACAACCCATCAGCCTCTACTTCTGGCACTGCTTCTCAGGGACAGAACCCCTCTGAGCAAACAGCTGCTATCTTCCAGAAATCCCTACCTCTCATCACCCCAATGATCACAGACATTGTGATCAAAACCATGGATGAGAGGCTTCCCTCAATCATACAACCCCTGGTGGAGGAGATTGTGAGCACAAGGCTTTCTACTACTCAAACCCTTGCAACCAATGCAACCAAAAAGGGGGAGAGTCAATTAGTGAAAGCAAAGGGGAAGGGCATACTGAAAGAACAGGAGACTGAGAAGGAAAAGGAGGTTGTGAAGGAGACTGAGAAGGAAGAAGAGTATGTGAAGGGAGCTGACATTGATCAAGTGAGTGAAAGTCACAAAGACTTTCATATCACATATAAGAAGAGGAAGATTGAAAGAAAAGAAAAAGCACTCCAAAAAGAACTCAAACTTGATGAGATGATCAAAATGGCGGATGCTACACATAGTAAATCTATGGACTCCATTATTGATCAACTGTATAGACAAGGGTTCGATACTGCACAGCTTGACTCAGAGATTAGAAGACTTGAAGTTGAAGAAATTAACTCAAGATGGGCAAGTTATGATGTGTTAGAAAGAGAAAGACTGGAGATCATGATCAGATTCATTGCAAAGTATCTTGGGAGATCATTGATAGAGATTAAGTCATGGACCAGGGACAGTATCTTGGCAATAACCACCAAGATCTGTACGTCTGAAGCATACACTAAGGGATTAGTGATTGAAGCACTAAATGAAGCAGGTGCTGGGAACAGAAATGAACTAGCAAAACACTCCAAAGCCTCACTCACTACAAGAATGCTAGAACAACCTGCAAAACCTACCACTTCAAAATCACCACTACCACAACCCATTAAACCAACTCCTTTACCCTCAAAACCAACAGCTGATGATGCATCCAAGAAGAAGAAGAGAATGATATTGAGGCTAGAAGAAGAAGAAGAAGAGGATGATGAGGAGGAAGATAGGCTGCCTCTTTCCGCAGTCCTAACTTTGCCTAAAGCCAAATCTATGCCCATCACTCCCACCTCACAGATGGAGACTGTGAGAGTTAAGATAGAAGAAGAACAGCAGCAAAGGCTTCATGATGAGGAAATTCTGAAAAGCATAGACAAAACTTATGCTGCTTCTTCATCAATAATAAGTATGAAGAAAGAAGCTCTGAGATTGTACACCCTTGCTAACACATTTCAATATCAAAAGGAAAAGGTGAGAATATGGCCTGATCCTTGGGTGGCTCACAGAATTGTGAAGAAAGACATTCCTGCGAGATACAAGGGCCAAGTAAAGAGGATCGTAGATGAAGAGATCACAGTGGTCCTGGTAGTATCACCCTGGGAAATTGTAGAAGATTTCAAGAAGGCTTATGAGACTAAACAGCCACCCCAAAAGATGTTAGAGAACAGAGTAATTAAAAAGGGGTTAGTCTACAAGAAGCTTGAGAACTTCAAACAAAATGAGCTCAGTCTGTTACTTGAAGGTACTCACCCAGATGAGTTTGCATACAGACAGATTACAACAGTTGAGCTCAAAAATGGCAAACAGGCCAAGTACATCTCAGAGCTGTATGGGTGTGAAGGATTGTTTGATGGTGAACCAGAGAATCTTACCATGGAAGAACAAATCATGTTTCTCAGAGCATACACCAGAGAATCCTACAGGCTTATACATGGGAAGTAAGTCTCATGGATGGGGGAACAGCTCAGTGTCCAATTCCCTAATACAGAGCTCCCATCCATACTTTGCCAACCAAATCATCAGAGACTTATTTCCAAGCTAGTGCTTATATGGGTCATCTTCTCAACTGATCAAGAAGGAAAAAGACCAACCATTTTGCCAACAATAAGTGGGACCTCAATAAAGTTAAAGGTTTTGGCTGCATTGGTTCAGGGGGAGTTTGTTGGACCAAAAGAACCAATGAGCCGGATCAGAAAAACCTTTAAGTCCCACAGACGTCACAACAACTACTGAAGTCCACAACAGCTGAAGATAACAACTGAAGAAAAAGTCTGAAGACAAGTGCTGAAGACAAAGTCTGAAGACACAATTGCTGAAGACCAAATATCAGATGTTGTCATAACAGTTGAAGAGGACTTCTTCAATAGGTGTGACGGTTTACTTTTCAGTAGTTTTATGTTTTATCTTTTCAGTAGTTTTGTAAAACGGCTGAAGAGTTTGTTCTTCAGTCGTTGTAGTTTCAGTAGTTTCTTTTCAGTAGTTTTATGTTTTGTACTTAGCACTCTGACATGTTCTCAGTAGTTGTGAACATTTCAGTAGTTTGTTAAGTGTTAGTTATTTTTGTACTAGATCTGCTAGTTGTCACTATCCCGTGATTACAGCAGTGATTGCACTCTATATAAGGAGTGTCAACCTTATTGTAATTTGTGAATGATTGAGCAATAATATTGGGCATTATTGAAACATTCCTTATCACAGAAATATATTCTCTCGTATTTGTTTACAAATATCAAACTCTTGCTATAATTTGTCTAATTCTTGATCTCATTCCGCTGCATTACTCTCTAATACATCAAACTTGTGATCACTGATCCTGACAAAGAAGAACTTCTTCAGTTCAAGAAGTTAGGTGTATGGACTCTGGTAGATAGACCTAAAGGTGCTAAGGTCATTGGCACCAAATGGGTCTTGAAATGCAAGAAGGATGACCAAGGGGTCATTATCAGGAACAATGCTCGACTGGTGGTTCAGGGATTTCACCAAGTCGAGGGGATTGATTAGAATGAAGTGTTTCCACCCGTGGCAAGGATGGAAGCCATCCGTATCTTCCTTGCCTATGCATCGTATATGAAGATTAAAGTCTATCAATTAGATGTGAAGATTGCATTCCTTCATGGGGAAATTCGAGAGACAGTTTATGTCAGTCAACCCAAGGGATTTGAAGATCCTTATCATCGGGACAGAGTTTACAAACTCGACAAGGCCTTATACGGGCTTCATCAAGCTCCAAGGGCCTGGTATGAGAAACTCTCGACTCATCTTGTGAAACACGGCTTTCGCAGGGGAGTCATTGTGATAGGATCACATCAATTAGATTTGAATTATGCAGCGGAATATCACGAATTAAGATCGAATTCAAGCAAGAAAAGTAGTAAATATGTAAAACATTCAATCACAATTATAGAGAGAATATTTCTGTTAAAGGAATGTTTTCATTCACGCGTAATGCTTCGGTTAGAATACAGCTAGGTCAACATCCCTTATATAGAGGAATGTGACGTCTGCTGATGTCACTTGATAGTGACATCTAACAGAATTTACAAAACAACTGAAATATGCAAACTACTGAGATGTTCTCAACAACTGATTACATCTCAGAGAATGCTAAGTACAAATACATGAAACTACTGACTAAAAACAACTGAAACAATAAACTACTGAAATGTAAAATTACAAGTACTGAAAGGTAAAACTATCACAACTACTAAAGTTAACAACTTCAGCTGTTGTGACAACTGCTGATCACTCTGGTCTTCAGTCTTTTTCTTCAGCACTTCATCTTCAGACTTTGTCTTCAGTTCTTTACTTTCAGACTTTGTCTTTAGTTCTTTGCTTTCAGACTTTGTCTTCAGACCTTTGTAATCAACTGATGTCTTCAGCTGTTGTGATCTTCTTCAGCAGTTGTAATGTCTGTGGGACTTAGAGGTTTTTCTGATCAGGCTCATTGGTTCTTTTGGTCCAACAAACTCCCCCTGAACCAATGCAGCCAAAACCTCTAACTTTATTGAAGATCCCACTTATTCTTTGGCAAAAGTACTCTCTTGATCAGCTTCAGAGGTAGACAGATAAGCATAGGCCAGGAAAAAGGTTTCTAATCTTTTGATTGGCTAAGTATGGAAGGGAACTCTGTCTTGGGGAAATTGGACACAGAGTCTTGTCCCAACCATGAAACCTATTTTCCATTGATGAGTCTGAAAGACTCCCTTGCATAGGCCTCAAGGAGAACAACTTGTTCCTCCTTAGTGAGTTCTTCTGCTTCTCCCTCAAAGAAGAACTCAGGCCCATAGTATTCAGACAGATACCTCACTGTCTTCCCATTCTTCAACTCAACTGTTGTTATCTCTCTATATGCGAATTCATCTGGATGAGAGCCTTCGAGCAACAACTGGAGTTCACTCTTTTGAAGATCTTCAAGTCTTTTGTACAACAACCCCTTCTTGATCATTTTGTTCTCAAGAATAGACATAAGGGTTGATTTGGATGTGTGAGCTCTCTTGAATTCTTCAATGATTTCCCAGGGTGAGACTACCATGGCCAACATGATTGCAGCATTCAAAGTCTTTCTTACTTGGCCATGATATCTACTTGGTAAGTTTTTCTTGTGAATTCTAGAACTTACCCTGGGATCTGGCCAAATCCTCACTCTTTCTTTTTGATGTTGAAAAGTATGTCTAAGAGTGTACAACCTCTGAGCTTGTATCTTCATAGCTTGAATGGATGAGGACTGAGGGAAGTCCTTGTCAACCATTCTAAGAAACTGCTCATCATGCTGTTTCTGCTGTTCTTCTTCTTCAATTTTGACCTTAACTATCTGCCTTTGAGTTTCAGGAGTTATTGTTTGTGATTGACTCCTAGGCTTCAGTTTCTTCTTTTCAAGAACAGCAGATATTGGCAGATTGTCTTCTTCATCCTCTTCTTCTTCTTCTTCTTCCATCCTCAGCAGCCTTCTTTTTCTTTTGGGTGCTTCACTGGTGGAATCTTGGATGGGTTTCTTGGGTGAAGGAGTTGGTTTAGGTGGTTGTGAGGTTGATTGTTTTGGAGGTTGAGAGGTTGGTTGTTTTGAAGGTTTTGAGATTGGCTATTTTGGTTGTGAGGTTGACTTTGAAGATTGTTTTGGTAAAGGAGATTTTAAGGGCTGCTCTATCATTTTGTTGGTGAGGGTGGCTTTGGATAACTTGGCCATATCAGTTCTCTTCCCAGCACCAGCTTCATCCAGAGCTTCAATGATTAAGCCTTTGTTGAAGCTTTCAGATGAGCATATTTTGGTAGTTATCTCCAAGATGCTATCTCTGGACCATGACTTGATCTCAATGATAGGTCTTCCCAAGTGTTTAGAGAGGAATCTAATCATAGCCTCTAATCTCTCCCTTTCTTCTTCATTGCAACTTGCCCATCGATCCTCAATTTCTTGAATCTCAAGTCTTCTAATCTCTGAGTCAAGTTTGGCAGTATCAAATCCTTGCCTAAAGAGCTGATCAATGATCCTGTCCATGGATCTGCTTGTTGGTCATCAGCTTCTTTGATCACCTCATCTAACCTCTTCTCATCTTCAGTTTGTTCACCAATACTCTTCTTTCTTTTGTAGGTGATGATCTCTTTGCCTTTATTCTCTTCCTTAGCTTCTTCCTCTTCAGCTCTTTTCCTTTTATCATCCTTTACTGACTTAGACTCCCCCTTTTTGGTTGCATTGGGTTCAGGGGTTTGAATGTCAGAAAGGTGCTTTAACACAGCATCAGTCACAAGGGATTTAATATCTGAGGAGAGCCTCTCATCAATGGTTTTATGAACAATAGATGTGATGATGGGGGTGATGAGAGGTAAGGAAGATTTGAAAGCAGCAACCATTTGCTCAGAGGGGTTCTCTCCCTGAGAAATGGTGCCTGAGCCAGAGGCTGGTGGTTTGTTTGATTTGAGTGGCTCAGTGTTTGGTGAAGCTTCAACAGAAGCTGCCATCTGTGGGTTTATTGGGGCAGATGGTCTTGATTCCTGAGGCATGATGGGAAGCAGATCTTTTAATCTACAAACCTCAGCCTCAAGAATAGTATTTTGGGCTAAGACTTCAAAGAAAAAGCCCAGGTCATCATCAATATAAACTGAATCAGCTGACCTCCTGAGTGAATCAGGATGAACATGTGCTGAGTGTAAATCAGTGATCACATGTGCCCCTTTGTCTTGGAACTGGGGACTTCCTGCCTCAGAAACATGTCCTTCATTGACAGTTGCCTCTGGTGAGGTCTTAGAGATGATACCTGCTTCATCCTGTTCATGTGTTGAAACAGGGGAAGAGGTAGCCTCACCAGATGTTCTAGTCTCCACATTTACACTAGGAGACTGAACTTTAGAATCCCTATGCTGTTGGTTATCAACTACATTTTGATCCTCTCCCTCAGCTGTTGAGGTTTTCCCAGTAGTAACAGGTTTCTGGGGAGGGGTAGAGGAATGTAGCTGAGTCAGCACTTGTGCAATGACTGCAGTTGGGCTTGTAGGGGTGGTATCAGTGGGAGATGGTGGTGAAAAGGTTTGCACCTGGGGAGAGTGGTGCTCTTCAATGGCAATCTTCTCAAGTGAGATAGATTCCAGTAATGTGGTTTCCCCAATATTGGTTGCATCAAGATCCTATTGAGAGGATACCTGAGCGGTTTCAGCTGGTGGAGTCATTGAAACTACAAGGGGATTAAGGCTTGTAGTCTCATCCTGCGTTTGTGCTACAGGGGCATCATCAGGGGACTCAACTCCCTGAGTAGCCTTTTTGGTTTTCTTTGGTTTGGGTTTGGAGGGGACTTTAGATTTGGAGGTGGAGGCTGTGGGTTCCCTCTGCTTGGGTTTGAGCAGTTTGGCCAACCTCTTTAAGTTGTGGGTTTGAGTTGTGCCTGGAGTATACCTCTGGTAAAACCAGCAGAGCAGGGACTCCAAGGCCAACAAGGCCATCAGATTTTAATTGGTTTAAAATGATTGCCATAAGAAACCTTGGATATAATATCCATCTATTTGCCACAGGTTTCAATGCCAAATCTTTTAGTTCCAAAAAGATAATATCAGAAAAATTTAGATTTTGATGTTCAAGGATAGAATATAATACCTGTTGCCATCTGGATGACATTTGATCCCAAGAAGATGTTTTGGGAGCAAGGCAGACATTGATCATGTGAAATATAAGTCGCTCGGCATCATGAAAGTGCTTCTTCAGAATGGTAGTAGCACTTAGGTCACCTTCATAACCATGGTTAGCAAAAGAAAGATCAATGGTGCCTTTGGGGTATTTGGTGGGATAGGTGGCATCATTCAGGTCTAGGGTTTGACGAATGATCTCAGGAGTGATGATCACCCGTTTCTGGTTAACAAAAGACTGGAGAGTGATGGTGGCATCATTCTCAGCAGTATGAACGGTAACGTTCGTCCAGTATTGGCACAGGGTATCGGGGTAGATGGTAGGATTTAGGAGAAAGGTTGTGCGGTATTGGGAATCAACCATCAAGTCGATAGCAGCATCAAACTTGTTCCAGAAAGGTGATTTGGTAAGGTGAGCAACACAGTTGTGTCGAGGTTTGATTTGCATGGTCGCCATTAATGGAAGATGAACGTTTGGAAAGTGGGTTATGAAAAGTTTGAAGTTAGGGTTAGGTATATATAGGTTATGAAACGGCTGAGGGAAAACAGCTGAAAGTGTTGGTGTTAGTCATCAGGTGTTAGAAAACAACTGAAGACATGGTTTTAACTTTCAGATGTTATAAACAACTGAAGACTTGGTGTTAGTCATCAGTAGTTGTAAAACTACTGAAGACTTGGTTTTGGCTTCAGTTGTTTGGAAATGAAATAGTTGTTGTCGTCAATTCACAAAGTTCAGTTGTTTTAATGACCTTAACACTTACTCATCAGATCATCTGATTTTCAGATGTTTCATTGGTCATCAGTACTTATTTATTATAAAAGACATCAGTAGTTTGAACTACATCAGTATTTTCGAACAAATAAGGTACTTCAGTACTTTTAAGTAATTTAGTCTTCAGTAGTTGTAAAACTACTGAAGATAAAATGACTTTTCAGCACTATTTTTGACAAAAGTATACTAATGCTCATCAGTATTTATGAACTAAGAGCATCAGTAGTTGTCAAATTATTCTAGTTGCAGCATACCAAGCCTGAGTACAAGATTATGAAAAGTTGCACTATCCAAAGGCTTAGTAAATATATCTGCAAGCTCATCAGCACTAGGCACAAACTTTGGATCAATCAGACCTTTTTCATAGCAATCCCTAATGAAATGATGTCTGATCTCAATATGTTTGGTCCTAGAATGCTGGACAGGATTTTTAACAATACAAAGAGCTGAAGAACTATCCATTAATAATGGAGTCTTAGTCTCTGTAATGTCATAATCCAATAACTGATTTTGAAGCCAAAGTACCTGAGATGTACAGCTTGCAGCTGCAATGTACTCTGCTTCAGCTGTTGATGTAGCAACTGATGTTTGTTTCTTACTCTGCCAAGAGACCAAACAGTTGCCTAGAAATTGGCATCCACCAGAAGTTGATTTTCTGGTTAACTTACACCCTGCATAGTCACTATCAGAAAAAGCAACCAATTTACAAGAGTGCCCAGTGGAATACCATAGTCCTAGAGATTTAGTTCCTTGCAAATATCTAAAGATCCTCTTAACTACAATCATATGGGAATCCTTAGGAGCAGCCTGAAATCTAGCACAGACACAAGTTGCAAACATAATATCTGGTCTAGAAGCTGTTAGGTACATCAAGGAACCAATCATACATCTGTAAAGAGTTTCATCAACTGCTTTACCTTTTTGATCAGCATCCAGTTGTGTGTTGCTGCACATGGGAGTAGAACAAGTTTTACAGTTTTGTAAATCAAACTTGGTTAACAAATCTTTTGTGTATTTTGACTAATGAATGAAAGTTCCATCAGTCAGTTGTTTGATTTGTAAACCCAGAAAGAACTGTAATTCTCCCATTGCACTCATTTCAAACTTTTGTTGCATCAATTTTGTGAATGCATCACACAACTGTGGATCAGATGATGCAAAAATAATATCATCAACATAAATTTGAACAAGGAGCTTATGCATGCCAGCTTTCTCTATAAACAAAGTTTTATCTATGGAGCCTCAAGTGAAATTATTTTGAAGAAGAAAGTTAGATAATGTTTCATACCAGGCTCTGGGTGCTTGTTTCAACCCATAAAGAGCCTTATCAAGCTTATACACCCAATCAGGGTGTTTATGATCTTCAAAACCTGGTGGTTGACACACATAAACTTCTTCTTTTATTTTACCATATAAAAATGCACTTTTGACATCCATTTGAAAAACTTTAAGATTATGAAAAGCAGCATAAGCTAAAAACAATCGAATTGCCTCCAGTCTGGCTACAGGGGCAAAGGTTTCATCATAATCAATACCTTCTTCTTGTGCAAACCCCTGTACAACCAGTCTGGCCTTGTTCTTGACAATTTGGCCTTTTTCATCAGTTTTATTCCTAAACACCCATTTAGTGCCTATTGCACACTTACCTTGGGGTAGAGGAACCAGTTCCCACACTTGCTGTTTTTGAAATTGAAGAAGCTCAAGCTGCATGGCTTCAACCCATCCATTGTCCCTTAAGGCCACATGATAATTCTTTGGCTCTTGCTGACTGATGAAGAGAGCATAGAGACAGAAATTGGACAATTGACTTCTTGTTGAAACACCAGCATTTATGTCACCAATGATCTGGGACATGGGATGATTCTTCAATTCTTGATATGCAATAATATCTGTGCAAGTGTTTGTAGAAGATTCAGCAGCAGCAGATGTTGATGTAGACTCTTGAAACCTAGACTGAGATGGCAGTTCAAATGAAGTAGAGGATTCAGAGATTTCATCAGCATTTGTTGTGGATGGAGCTGCTGAGGCTACAGGAACATCAAGTGTAGTAGAAACAGGCAGATGATCACTACAACTTGCATTTGACTCTTCAGTTGGAGAGGATGGAACTTCAGAGACCACAACAGGTGGAGGTTGATATGGAACATATTGCAGTATGTCCAAGTCAAACATCTCAACAGGGTTTTGAGGAATCTTGTCTTTTGGGGATTCATTAAACTTGACATGCAAAGTTTCTTCAACAATCTTTGTTCTGCAGTTGAACACTCTGTATGCCTTGCAAGTAGATGAATACCCAACAAAATACCCTGCATCCACCTTGGAATCAAACTTCTGAAGTATATTCTTTGTGTTAAGAATATAACATGGACACCCAAATGCTCTAAAGAATGAAATCAAAGGAGCCAAATGATGTAAAAGCTCATAAGGAGTCTTCATCAACCTCTGATTCACTATACTCTATTCTAAACATAGCAGGCTGTATTGACAGCTTCAGCCCAAAAGGTTAATGGCAAACCAGAGTCAGCCAACATTGTCCTTGCAACTTCAATCAGGGTCCTATTCTTTCTCTCCACCACTCCATTTTGCTCTGGAGTTCTTTGAATACTATATTTTCTTTTGATTCCCTTAGACAAATAGAATTCATCAAGAGTGTGATTCCTAAACTCTGTCCCATTATCACTTCTCACACACTTAACTGGAAGTGAATGCTGCTTTTCCACATGTAACACAAAATAGATGATACTTTGAGCAGCCTCATCCTTGGAGTGCAAGAAGAAAGTCCATACATATCTTGAGTAATCATCCACAATTACCAGACAGTACTTTTTTTTTGCCATGCTCATTACTCTCACAGGACCAAAGAGATCCATGTGCAGTAATTGCAAGCAGGCAGTGGACTTAGGTTCTTCTATAGAAGGGAATGAAGCTTTGTGTTGCTTTCCTTTTAAGCAAGCTGGGCAGTTATCATCACACTTGTACTCCTTCAATGGCAAACCTCTCACTAAACCATGATGAATGAGCTGATTCATGTTCTTGAAATTCACATGACCCAGCCTTCTATGCCATAGTTCAGATTCTTGAGGAGAGGCTTTGGAGAACAAACATGGATGGCCTTTTAGATCTATTTTCTTTGATAGATCTAAAGCATATACTCTTCCAATCCTGTTGGCCTTCAGGAGAGTATACTCATCCAATATTTTGTCAATCTTGTGCAAAACTGTGGAAGACAGAATCCGACAGTTTTGACTTGTGAAAAGTGCAACATGCCCTTTATCACACATTTGACTGACACTCAAAAGATTGTATTTGAGGTTCTCCACATGGTTAACATCATCAAATCTTATCTCCCTATTTGAGACAAAACCCTTCCCAATAATGTAACCCTTGGCATCATTTCCAAAAGTAACAAATCCCTTCTTCCTCCGGGAATAGTCATGAAGAAGAGAGCTGTTCCCTGTCATATGCATGGATCTTCCACTGTCCACATACCAGATGCTTCTTTGGCATGATGAAGAACCCTGCATTTATCACAAACATTAGTTAGCCTTTGAGACCCAAACCTTTTTGGTTTTGGGTCTGTTTTCATCAACAGATGTTAAACTAACAGGTTGTGCATGATTAACAGCTTTTGAAGATGTAGATGATGCTGAAAAGGATTCCTTGGATTTAGGTTTAGGTATCCTTTTCAGTGGTTTAATCACAGACACATCTAATTGGTTAACTCTCCCCAATAGATGTTGAACCATCATCACAAGTTGTGTCTGATTTGTTGACAGAGTTTGCAACTCATTTGACACATCAGTACTCGTAGATGATTTGTTCTTGTTATTCACTACACCCTTCTTTTGAAAAGACACAGACTTAGTCTGAGTTTTCAATATTCCCTGAGGAATATTTGCAGCTGTTGTTTGAAAAACCCCTTCCTCCTTAGTGACTTTTTGAGAAAGCTTAGGTTTATTAGAATGAGATGATTGTGGTACAAACTTGGTTTGAAATTCATTTTTCATTTTATGCATTTCCTGCTTAATGATTTTCTCTTTATTGAATTTTAAACCCTTGTTATACCAGCATTCATCAGTCAGATGATTGAACAAACCACATATTTCACATGGCTTTCTTTTCATCTTTTCTTGATCAACTGCTGAAGTTGATGAAACTACTGAAGATTTGTTCTTCAGTACTTTCTTCCTTTCAGTACTTTTGGGAAGTACTGAAGGATTATCAACAACTGATGATTTCTTCTTTAGTGGTTTTCTATCAGTACTTTTTAGAATCCTGATAGATTCTTCAGCAGTTGTCAAGGAATGCTTGTTTTCCTCTGATTTAAAATGCTCTTTAGGTGTTGTGTTTTGCCCTTCAGTACTTTGAGTACCTTGTGGAACAACACCTGAATTTCTCAGCCTCTTCTTGATCAAGTGTTTCGAAGCAGTGGGATCATCAGTTATTTGATTAACTGAGATACTCACACTATCTTCATCCTCAGATTTTGAATTTTTAGTTAAGGATGAAACACTTGATGATGTGGTTTGGGAATGACTCTCAACCTCAGATTGTACTTCTATCTTGGTAGTAAAATCTGTGGGAGGTATGGTATGATTATACCCAATCCTAAACTTCACATTGGAAGCAGTTTGCTTACTGAGAAGCATTTCAAATCCCTTGCAGGATGTTACCCATCGTTCACAATCAACTTGGATAGCTGTAAGTGTTTCTTTGAGATTCTCGTGATTTTCTAGAATGACCTCTACCTTTGCTTTTTCATCAGTAATTTGACATTTAAGTTTATAAATCTCCTCATCCTTCTATTTTACAACAGACACAAACTCAGATTTTCTTTTGGAAATTGCTTTTTCTAGGTCAAGATTTTGATTAATTAAAGCTACATTTGCTTCCCTTATAGAAACAAAAGCAGCTATGCATGATTCAGAACATATCTTGGCCTTAGCCTCAGAAGATACCTGTGGTACCTGTGATGATGAAGGATTATTATCAGTAGATTCCAGGGCCATTAGAGCAAGGTTTCCAAAAGGATTGTCACCACCATGTTGACCAGCACCAGCAAATTGCTCAGAATAACCAGAGACATCATCTGGTAGGCTGCTCCAGTCAACAACCTCAGGGGTGAAAAAGCTCTGATGAGATTGAGGTTGAGATTGCTGATTTGTTTGAGATGGCTGAGGATCAGGTAGAGCATGTGGTTGTTGAGCCATGGGTACAGAAACTTGACCAGACTGAGGCATGTAAAAGCATGGATAAGGATATGGCATGGGGCTTTGAGGGACAAAGTATGCAGGAGATGATTGATGTTGTGAATGATGATCAGAACTGGTAGGATGTTGCCCTTTGGATTGTGAATTATTACTTGGAAAAGTCACAAAGGGTGCAGATGAGTTAGATCCAGATGATCCACACTCTCTAGCAAAATGTCCAAGTCTGTGGCACTTGTGACATCTCAACTTACTCTTGTCAAAACCAACCTTGGTTTTGCCAGAGAGACCAGGAAATTTCCTACCTGTTCTTTTATAAAACTTTTGAGATCTGATATTAATCAATTCCATTTGGCTCAGAATATCCATCTCTTCCAGATCATCATCAGTAATTCCTTTCAAATCATCCATCATAAAACATAAATTATCAACATTAAAACCTGAGTTTCCCTCAACTCCAACAAAAGCATGATTTCCACTGTTTGAAGAGAAATAAATTTGCTCATCATATGAACTTTCAGATGAAGCATATTCAGACTCATGACCAACCAGAGCAGTATTGCCTGGTTAAAGTCATCAGTGAGCTTTCCAGATGAAGATAGTTTCCTTTTCAGTTCTATCTCTCTCTCAAATGTTAAGAGTTTCCCATGAAGTTGGGTGAGAGATAGAGTATCCAGATTTGCACTAGAGCGTAGGACAATGGTGTAAGTGTCCCATTTCTCAAGCAGGGATCTGAGGAATCTGTTATTCATCTGGCTGTTTGTGTATTCATGTTGAACCATTTTAAGCTCAGAAATTAAACATGAAAACCGCTCAAACTGTTGAGTCAGTGTCTCACCCTTCCTATGAGAGAATGTCTCATATTGCTGGGCAAGGATTTCTATGTTGTTTGCTAAGACCTCATCAGTTCCTCCAAATTGTTCCTTCAGAGCAACCCAGAGATCATAAGCAGTTTCATGATGCATGAGCCCAGAATAGATTTTATTAGGCAGTGCCATGGCCAGAATTCCATGGGCTTTAGCATCAATCTCAAACAGTTTTAGATCCTCATCAGAATATTGTTCCTTCTTTTTAGGAACCATCTCATTGGTTTCATGATTACTCACCATAGGCTTGTATGGTCCATGAACCACAGACTTCCAACAACCTGAACTGTAAACACACAGGTGATGGAGCATTCGGCGTTGCCATATGTTATACTCACTCCTAACAAGCATTGGAGGCTTAGTTGAGGAGCCAGTATTGTGAGGATCATTCATTGAAGTAGTCATTTTCACTAATTCAATTGAATTCAATGAGATTAAAACCGGTCTAGTTTGAAAACTCAACAACACACTTAGAAAACACAATTAGAATCTCAATTAATTAACCGGAAGCACAGAAAATCAATCTCTATAATCAATTCTTGCAAAAATACTAATTCGATCAACCTTTGCTATCAAAAGAATAGTTTCAATGATCAATTGTTAGATCGATCAATGATTAACCTAATCTGATACCATTTGATTGGATCGGATCAATTAGATTTGAATTATGCAGCGGAATATCACGAATTAAGATCGAATTCAAGCAAGAAAAGTAGTAAATATGTAAAACATTCAATCACAATTATAGAGAGAATATTTCTGTTAAAGGAATGTTTTCATTCACGTGTAATGCTTCAGTTAGAATACAGCTAGGTCAACATCCCTTATATAGAGGAATGTGACGTCTGCTGATGTCACTTGATCGTGACATCTAACAGAATTTACAAAACAACTGAAATATGCAAACTACTGAGATGTTCTCAACAACTGATTACATCTCAGAGAATGCTAAGTACAAATACATGAAACTACTGACTAAAAACTACTGAAACAATAAACTACTGAAATGTAAAATTACAAGTACTGAAAGGTAAAACTATCACAACTATTGAAGTTAACAACTTCAGCTGTTGTGACAACTGCTGATCACTCTGGTCTTTAGTCTTTTTCTTCAGCACTTCATCTTCAGACTTTGTCTTCAGTTCTTTGCTTTCAGACTTTGTCTTCAGTTCTTTGCTTTCAGACTTTGTCTTCAGACCTTTGTAATCAGCTGATGTCTTCAGCTGTTGTGATCTTCTTCAGCAGTTGTAATGTCTGTGGGACTTAGAGGTTTTTCTGATCAGGCTCATTGGTTCTTTTGGTCCAACACATTGACTGCACACTGTTTATCAAAGAAAAAGATGGAGACTTACTGCTAGTACAGATCTATGTCGATGTCATAATCTTCGGTTCAAAGAACGAAGAATTATGCAAAGAATTTGAAGTAGTAATGAAGGCAGAGTTTGAGATGAGTGCTATGGGGGAAATGAAATTCTTCCTCGGGTTACAGGTGGATCAGACACCAAAAGGGATCTTTCTACATCAGACCAAGTATGTGGGAGACATTTTCAGTCGGTTTGACATGGAAAATGCTTCTGTAGCTGGGACACCACTTGCCACAAACCATGATATAGCACCTGATGAAAATTGAGATCTGGTAGATGCCACAATGTACCGAGGAATGATTGGATCCCTCATATACCTCACTGCCTCAAGACCTGATATCATGTATGCTACATGTCTATGTTCTAGATATCAGGCTAAGCCTAAGGTTAACCATCTGATCGGGGTCAAGAGGATATTTCGTTATCTAAAGGGTACACCCACACTTGGGTTGTGGTATCCTCATGATGATGACTTTGAGCTCACGGCGTATAGTGACTCGGATTACGGGGGCTGCAAGATGAATTACAAGTCTACATCAGTAGGGTGTCAATTCTTTGGGAGGAGATTAGTGACCTGGCAATGTAAGAAGCAGACCTCGGTTGCATTGTCAACCTGTGAAGCCGAATACGTTGCTGCTGCAAGTTGCTGTTCCCAAATCATTTGGATTCAACAGCAAATGCGGGACTACGGTTTAAATTTCTCTTCTACTCCTATCTTTGTTGATAACTCTGCTGCAATTGCAGTAACAAAAAATCCAGTACAACATCCAAAGACCAAACACATTGGTATTAAATACCATTTTATAAGGGACTGTTTTGAAAAGAACTTAATTGATGTGGTAAAGATTAATACTGATTTTCAACGCGCTGACCTCTATACAAAAGCTTTTGACAAACCACGTTTTCTATATCTGTTAGAGGTCAATGGAGTTAAAAAGAAAAGTGATGTTATTCCTGATGATGATCATGTGTAGTCCGATGCAGTGTAGTTAATTTTTTATTTTTCATTTTCTTTATTTATTCTATTTTCTGTTTAAATTAAATTCATGTTATTTAGCTGTCTATTAAAATCCTAAAATAATTAAATCCATTATGATTTTAGAATTTTAGGGGGAGAATAGGTCAGCCAGTAACATTAAAAAAAACACGAGGGAGAAGGAGAGGCTAGCTGATATAAGGTAGACCGTACCTGTGATATCGATTCAAACTCTTTGGAAAATGATAGTACACAGGAACAAATCAGGAGGGACTTTAAAATTTAGTTTAGAAAAGATGCAAAATTCAAAGTATAAGTCTGTGTAGTCTGAGCAATATAAAAGGAAAGATGATAGAAAAACTGGTAACTACTAAGGTAACACAACGAAAGTAGACCTAGAGGTTGCTAGACCACAGATGATATGTCGGTAGATTCAACACAATAGATGATTAGATCTGACTGGTGATCTCAAGATCAAACTAATTTGTTCAACTGACTGTGATCTCCCATCTTATCACTGGTTAACACAATCAACAATATTCCATTAAGGGGTAACGAGCATGTAAACGCCACAAATGTGTGCGGATGACCATAAATAGAGCAAAGCACGAAAAAAATGAAAAGCAAATGCTATCAAGCTAATAACTTATGTTGTTGGTGCATTATGTGCAAAAGAAAATTAAGATGCTCTAACAAGAAGATAGGTTGTGTGCCTCTCTGCTGTGCGATGGCACTGACCTGAGGATAAGCATAACCTAGATATTCTAGAATTCATTGTTGTTTGCCGCCTCTCTGCTGTGCGATGGCACTGACCTGAGGATTGGCTTCTCTTTGAAAGCTCTAAGAATAGTCTCTTCTTGTCAAAATACCCGTAGACCGCTCAAAAGCTCCTGAGGAATGTTGATCACCATATAAGTGTGGGATCCACAAATGTTGGTTGAAATAATTAAACCTTAAACTATCACCAATCTGTGTCAAAAGTCTGTGTATTGATTTAAGATGACAAATATACTGACAGTCATCGTGGCTGCATTTCTTGAAAGTTCAAATCAATGTGGGAATTTAATAGTACCAGTATGATTTCCTAAATCTGCTAACGACTCTGGATGAAAACCAACAAGTGAGCATCAAAAGGTTTTGATAACAAGTCCCAAATGATTTGACTTGCCTGTATGATTCCAAAATTGAATTGGTCCAGGTATGGTCGAACTAAATAGAAGCTGCCTATTCCAGAACCGAATCCAGTAGATTTCTATCTTAGGATTTACCTCTCACAAAAAGTCAAAACAAGCTTGATTTATGTACTTTAGTTTAAATTTTCTAGTTAATTAGTCATTTCAGGTTGTTTGTTTGTCGGACTACATCATGAAATTCAGTATGGGATTAACTCACCAAAAAGGGTCATGTCTGAGATGACCACATGTGTTTTCAAAGGATAAATGGGTCACGTTTGAGGTGACAAATTGTTTAAAATGATCACGTCTGAGGTGATCAAAAGTTTTTCAAGTTAAAAGGATCATGTCTGAGATGATCAAATGCGTATAATGTTGATTCTATAGTTTAAAAGGGTTTTAATGTAAAATGGTAAGAAATGCAGAAAATTTCATAAGTATGACCCATTCGCACGAATGGACCATTAGTATGGACTTATCATACGAATGGGAGCCATTCGTACGAATGGACCATGAGTATGGACCATTCAACCGAATGGCCCATACGAATGGCCCAGTCGGATGTTTAAGAGCGAACGAATGAGTAAGTCGCACGACTAAGCTCCAGTCGGACGACTAAAGGGGGGCTACTGAACCAATCGCACGACTGAGGCCCATTCGCCCGAATGAAAGGTGCGTATGAGCCCAGTCGTACGATTGAATTTAGGTTTAGTATAAATAGAGAGAGAGTCGGTCGTAGAGACTCACCACTCTCAAATTTACCCTAAATCGCACGACTAAAGTTACTCTGCCCAAATTTCGTTTGATCACTATAAACCCTCGATTCTCACATACTGACCATTTGCATTGACTCTACAGGTAATTTGCGGTGAAGAAACCTTACCAAATCATTCAATTAGACACTAAATCTGGACAATCGGACCCGTTAGAAAAACCGTGACATATGTGGCAAAATAACCTAACTAAACGACGTAAACAATTGAAATTAAAGGTGTTAGGTGTTAAACGAATGGATTGCGAGTCTAATGAACCAGAACACGAAGTCTAAAACTCAAAATTGGTGAAAAATTGAATTTGAATTGAACAGACAGAACAACATGCGAATGGACAGATTGATGAACTTCAGTCGCACGACTGAAGGGTGCGAATAGCCTAACCGCACGACTGAACCATGCGTATGAGTTCAGTCGCACGACTGGTGTAACCGCATGAGGTTACATACGCATGAGTCCATTCGCACACTCAGTCATACGCATGGGGTCATTCGCACGACTGAATCCCAGTAGCACTGCTCATTCGCACGACTTGATCTCAGTCGCACAACCCCATTCGCATGACAGAAAAGAATTTCTTTCAAGTCCAAGTGTTTCATGACATTCTTAGCCAATGGGTACTAATGTTTACTTTGTTTGTGTAACAGATGGCAAGTCGATGGACCATGAGTACGAAGCACAATATTTGTGTTCATCTAGATCTGACCTCCAGAAATGCTTCAGACTTCTCTGGCATTATCACCTTTCTAAGGAGGTCGAGGATTGCACACGCTATATCTGCTCCATGTACTCCTTATCGTTCTATTCAGCAGGCCTTCTGGGAAGGTGCGGTAGTTGATCGATCCTCTGAGCCTCACTGTATCAGAAGTACTATCTTTGGAGAGGCTATAGCTATCACAGAGGAGGATCTTAGGATCGTGTTACAGTTGGGGGACGATGCTGACTGTCGGACTAGACTACACTCC
The DNA here is from genome assembly GCA_025215565.1 of Flaveria ramosissima. Lineage (NCBI taxonomy): Eukaryota > Viridiplantae > Streptophyta > Magnoliopsida > Asterales > Asteraceae > Flaveria > Flaveria ramosissima. Next base: position 44,857,651 of record CM046034.1, read on the forward strand.
CTTACTGTGCGAGGATGTTTTCTTTGAGCCAAGTACTCTGGGAACATCAATGCTGGGGTGCTCAACAAGAGCAACATGTGTCCCCAGTTCAAGTACCTTGCTCACGTGCTGCTAAAGTGCATAGCTTCCAGGAAGGGAGGTTTTGATGAGTTGTCTGACCAGATCCAGAACGCCTATGTTGCGTTGGTGCTGAACCATCCATTCAGCTTCTCCAGGATGATCTTCACCTACTTGGTGGAGAACATTGAGGGGAAAGGGAAGGAGGGCTTCTGCATGTACCCCAGATTTATGCAGATGATTATAGACCAGAAGCTCCCCTCCCTGCCAAAGGAGAAGGATGATGTTGTAGTGCTTGAGGTGATGGATGATACCACCTTAGGCCGGATGAAGGTATACAGGGGGAAGCAGGTGAAACCCCCTGTTAGGAGACTGTTTGGGCATCTAGCCCGTGAAGACTATGTGGTGCCAGCACGGAGGAAGTGGCGCCACGACGACAGTGATTCTGATGTGTAGCAGATTGCTCTACCCACTGACGATTCTGATGATGATGACAGTGGGGATGCTGGAGATACCATGCCCATTCCACCGAGGGGCACAACTACTGACAGCACACCTCCAGTATCTGCCCCCACTGGAGATATAGCTGAGTCGGCTGGGTTCCACCAGGACTTTATACCTGGTGAGGAAGAAGAAGAGTCGGATAAGGAGCCACTAACTAGGACTGTGGGAAGCAAAGTTGTTCCCACAGAACATGGACTTCGGGCGGTTGGTGAACGCCCCAGTGTATCAGGAGAGACTGCTGCTGACCCGAACTATGCTCCAGAGCCGTCGAGCCGTGTTCTAGGGGGAGCATCCTCCTCGACAGGATCGAGGAAGAAAAGGATGGCTCAGCCCCACGGCATGAAGAAGAAGAAGAGAAGACTCACCTACATCACCACCACAGCCACCACCTCAGCCACCACCACTACCACCTCTACAGCCACACCATCCACCACCACAGCCACCACAGCTACCACTACCACACCCCCTATCACCACACCTCCCACCACTACATATATGCCATCCACCACCATATCATTCACACCTACATCACCTCCACTATCATCTAGACCTAACCCCATCTTCACCACTGCCACCACCACTACCACTAGCCACCAAGCCGGGCCATCATCACATACCTCACATCTATACGGATCACCTCTACCTCCTATTGGGGTAGAGGAACAGCTTTCAGCGCTGAACCGTATGGTGATGCGTCTGTTAGCCGCTGATGAAGAGAAGACTGCGTAGATCCGTCAGCTGGCAGATCTCACAGCTGCGCAGTCCCAGCAGATCTCTCAGCAAGCTCAGCTGATCGAGCAGCAGGCCCAGCAAATGGCTGCTCAGAGCCACGAGATTGCCCAACTCCAAGAGCATAGAGTCACATCAGCCAAGAAGATTGAGGAGTTGGAGGATGCTAAAAAGACCATCATGCTCAAGCTTAAGGGATCTAAAGATGAGCCTCTGAAGATTAAGAAAAGAGATGGTGATGATGGTGATGATGATGATGAGGATGAGGATGAGGACGATGATGAAGAGAGTGATGATGATGAAGGGATTGAGGAAGAAAGGACAGAGGACATGCATGAGGATGATGATGATGAAGGAGGAGATGCAGCTGCATCTGCCTCAGCTCAGGGTCAAGAAAGGAGATCAAAGAGAAATCAAGACCAACGAGCTTCCTCCTCTGCCTCACCTAGTGATGATCCAGCGTTTCAAGATAAAAGTAATGATTAGATGTCTATGTATTTGATAACTTTTGTATTTGAATCATGTATTTAAACTTATGTATTTGATGTTTATATTAAGATTAATGCATTTCTGTCTTGATTATTAACTAATGGTTGATGTGTTACATGTTTAAATCAAACAGATCCAAACTATCAAATGGATGAATTTGATGTTGCTCCCCTTCAGCAAGTCAAGACTCAATTAACTATGATTCTTGATCTGCAAGGGATCGTCAGGAGATCTGTGAGTTATACCCCTAAAGAAGGGGAAATAATTCATGATCTTTCAAATGAGCAACTAGCTGAGATGTTCAAGCTAAATCCCGATGAGATCGTTAAGGATGCTCCAACGTGTGACTCTACCAGTGACGAAGAGCTAAATGACATTGATGAGATAGAGATAGAAGACGTCACAGCAGAGCACTATCCTCAGTATGCTGACAACGAGGGAAATGTGGTCCCCAACCTGGGTGAATCCCTAGTTAGTGATACATTTGAGGTATTAGATCAGATGGAGCAGGAGTCTGAGAAGACAGAAGGAAAGGCCCAAGCCTCAAACGACGATGTTGATATCCGAAAGGCTGAATGGGCTGCTTGTTTTGAGGAAATCCGAGCCCAACGCGCCGCTCCTAAACAGAACGTCTACACCAAACTCTATAGAGTGAAGAAACATCATAAGGTGTCGGGGATTATAGCGTGGGCACATTTTGAGGATCTAAACGTTTATGCCGTTAAGAGGGAGAAGGGCATAGAGTACTTTAGATTTCCACATGATCTAAAAACTCTACCTGGTTTTGAGCTCAACCAGCTGGCAAAATTGAAGCTTCTATATGCTGACCCAAGGAAGATGTCAGGCTGGTTTGAGGCTGCCCTGAGGAAAAAGTACCACACCAGGTGGGTCAACTTCAAACCTCAACAACCTACGAGGTATATCAAACGTTCAGAAGTTGATCCCATCACTGGTAAGCCCAAGATTATGCTGAAGTGGAGTCTTCCAAGAACGATGTAAAGAATCCCGCTCAGGGAAATGCCACAGGACTTCACTCCACACTTTAAGTGGTGGTACTATGATTGGAGAACCGGGGAAGCGGTCATAGTTCTAAATAAAGAGGGACAAATGGATACCATCAGGGTGTTTGACCTAATTTGGCTCACTAACTTGTCTGCTAATGATGTCTACACATTATACAAGTGGCCATTGTTCTATGACACGCAAGATATTGTACAAGCCCTCCAATTCCAGAACGTCATAAGACTCTGTTTTGCGTTTGAGATTCACGCAGGAGTCACAAGAGAGGAAAAGTACAAGAAGTATGAGGAGGTGATGCAGAAAACAAGACATTAGATAGATCTAGGTCCAAGGGGGAGTTTGTTGATCCATGTGTACCTAGATCCTGATATGAATGTAATATGTCTTGTTTGTCTTACACTGATGTAATGTTTGGAATATTAATGAAATGAGAATGGTTATTTGTGATTTATAATGTTTAATATTTCATTAATGAGTTGATATTGAATTGGTTAAATAGGTTTGTGATTGTTTGAATAGATACACATAATGTTATATTAATGAATACATTCAAACTCAACAAAATGAAGTTCTCATGCGAATGGCCCATACGAATGGACCATACACATGAATAACTTCAGGCAAATGACTCAGTCGCACGACTGAACCAGGAGACTGGATCAGTCGTATGATTGTAACATAAGATTGGCTCAGTCGCACGACTGAACACTCAGTCGTGCGGATGGATCAACCGCATGGTTCAATCGCACGACTGAACCATACTAATGGTTCAGTCGCCCGAATGAACAACCCTAACCTATAAATACCACCCAATTCGTGGAAAAACGTAAGCATTCATTCCATTTCGACTCCAGACGTACCCTAGCTGTCCAGAAGCCTCCAAGTTCATACTCCAAGTTCATAGAATGCTGTAGATCGATTCCTCATCGATTCTTAACGTTAGATTCAATACCTTATTGATTCTACGTGCGTTCTCACTAATTGGATCCCCAATCAAATAGGATTCCACACTATTTTATTTGGTTTACACGTTAATCAGTTGGTGTTTCGTTCAAATACCAGGTCCTAACAAGAAGGCAAATGGAAAATTACCTTCGGAAGAAAAGTTGGTCTCGGAAGAAAGGAATTCTTCCGAAGCACTGAAGTCTGCTGCAGTGACTGTAGAAACTTCCGAAGGTTCAGTCATCAAAACTTCCGAAGTCCCAAAAGCTTTTGAGGTTTTGAAGGTCAAGTCCAAGACTCCAAAGGTGGTGTGGAAGTCTAAGAAAGACCAAGTGACTGAAGTTTCTCCATCAACAACAGCTCAAGATCCCTCTAGCACAACCATAGGATCTATTACTGTTGCATTACCTTCTATTCTACTTAGTGATCCCAAGACAAGTAAGGCTTGGGATTCAAAATGTAACTAATCATTTTCTTTGTGCAGGAACAGCTCAAGACAAACAACAATGTCTGGATCATTGATAGTGGCTGTTCCAGGCACATGACAGGCAATAGGTCACTACTCCATAACTTTGAGAGGATTGATGGAGGACCAGTTTTTTTTGGAGGAGATGAAGGTGGTTACTGTAACTCCAGAATAATCAAACTTGAATCAAATCATGAAGAATTAGATCAAAATATGATAATCACAATCAAAACCCCTTTGATCTCTATTGATTGCTAATAATATTGTTTACAAGTAAAACCCCCAATCAATTGGTCATGCAACCATTAACCCAAAACCTAATGACAATTAACCTATTTATAGTCTAGACTAAGATTCAATAATTGCACTTAACCCCCTAGACTTAGGCTAATTAATACAAAATTACATATTAATCATAAAAATGACTAAAAACAAGATAAAATATATTTTGTTCACACAAAATATATTTATTACAATAGAACTCCTAGTCATTTAAATCTTCCACGTCTTGTCTCGGTTCCTCGTCTCGAACGTGTCGGGTTTGACTTTTGTTGACTTTGACCATGACGTTGACTTTTGTTGACTTTCATTGTGTTGATAATATAGACTATCTTTTCCAGCTCCAACAATACTCCCCCTTAGTCTATCATTATCAACGTCTTCATACGAATTCAGCCCCGAGAAATCAACACTAGAAAGATCTTCAATTTGAATCTTTCTGAATCTGATGAGAAAGATTTTTCATCTCATAAGCTCCCCCTATTTATATGCTCCCCCTTTTCGAGTGCAAACTTTACAAAGATATTGGAACAGGTTTCCCAAATCTCTAATCTTGAGTGCTTTAGAAGATGTAGGAGGAGGATTCCTAGCTCGGTATCTTCTGCAAACTTAAGGAACAGGTTCTCAGATCAGGTACACTGCTCAACTGATGATCGGCCATCACTTAAAGCAAAAATCTGAAACACATTCACAAATACAGTCTCGACATTTCTAATTAGATCATTTCATTTTAACAAAATAAACCCGTGTTTATTTGTGTTTGAAAACAAGCGAACCCGTGTTCGGTTGTACGCAATTTCTGTGAAATGCATGAAAATGATAAAATTGTAACAGCAGAATATGGAAGACCTAAAAAAAAATTGAAAAGAAGTTTTATTATATTTTTCTATTTTTTATTATATACATGTATTATAAATTTATATCTATTATATAATTTTTTGTGTTTTTTTTTTAAACCGAGAACTGAATCGATCATGAGATCATATCCTCAAGATATACTTTAGCACAAAGATGAATTTAATCATCGACAAGCAATGAGATCACACTGATAACTGAATCTAATCACAGTCTTTAAATGATTTTGAAATTCTCAAACAGATCAATAACGATTGTTGATATGTTTGTCTACTTAAACTCATGCCCTATCTTTTTCAACAAGCAGTAGATGATTCGTTAAGGTTCGATTAAATACTTTAGAATGCTAGGACCCCACAATCATTTGGAAAAAACCCTCACCCAACCTCAGGATTTCTTGAATTTTGTTACGATCTTTATATAGCAAGGCGTGTGCATTAGTGTGCAAGTGATTATCAACAGAATATAGCATTCTGTGAATTAGATGATTTGACACTACTTAGACCAAAATGGTGAGAGCTCCAGGTCTATACTCACGTATAACAAAGGAGATGACCATTTAATCATGTGCCGATGAGAGCTCCAGGTCAGTACTATCGTACAGCAGAGGAGATCATCACTCCAGGTCAGTACTTCCGTACAGCAGAGGAGATTAGCACAAACACAAGACACATAAATACACCAATCATGGCTCAAGATATGGCTTATATGATTTGTATCATGGTGGGTGAAAGATCAATTCTCAATCCAATTTTTGTCGGGACTCAGTTTTCGTGCAGGCCAAAATGATTGCGTAAATCCAGACATCCTTAATCATATAATTTAATTTAAATCATCATACTGCTGTCTACTTTATTCTTCAGGCTGAGTCTACCAAGCATATCATTAAAGAATCTGTTTATTTTTCTATTATTTGCAATTAAATAAAAGATGCAAATCAGATAACAGCATCAGTTACTATCATTTCTCATTTTACAACGCAAGTCATGCAAGAACAAGCATTTCAAGAAGATATACAATCATTTCTCAATCATCTCGAATCAAGTTCCCTGTTCTCTTTTTTATTTTTATTTACTTATACTCTCCCCCTAAATTTTTATTTTTGCAAACTTTTTTTTATTATTTTAATTTTTTTATTATTTTATTATTTTTTATATTTTTTATTATTTTTTTTAATTTTTTTAATTTTTTTTAATTTTTTTTTAAACTGTACAAAAATAAAAATTTATCAAAGAAAGTCTTCCACACTACACTGATATGAAAATAAGAAATGAATTCTCAAAAAATATGCAGTGGCTGTGAAGTGAGAACTGTGATAATGCAGATAAAAATCCAGATTGTGGATATAATACCATGACCTTAACCTGTTTGTTCCGCCTCAAATTTGAATTAGGAACAATCCCTGTCAGTAAACCGGATTACTAACAGTCCTCCTGAATTGTTCCTGCACTCATTAACAAATTAGTTAGAAAGGGAAACCCAGGCCATCGTAGTCCTGGAAGTTCCTTTTTCATCAAGATAAGTAACAAGCTTCTGCACACAACCGTTTAAACAATCGGGGATTGTTGTATCCTTCTTTTTAATTTGCCAAATTTGTTTTGGTTCAATTAACTTGGATTTGAATGAATTAAATTTGGAAATCATTTTCTGTTTAAGACCGGAAGGAAAAGAATTTGGTTTTAAACCTTTGGTCATTTTCATCTTTGAATCATGTGAAACCGGCTTCACATGAAAAGGTTTGGATGGAGGGTTTTTCATCCAACCATTCAAAGATGTGTGCTTTTTACCTCTTGATCCAGAGAAGCAACCCGTGTTGCCTTTACCGTCTGGAACATTCTTTTTATACTTACATTCAGAGAAGAAATTTGTTTTGCCTTTACCATTCGTAGCAAGCCTTTGAGGACATTTCTTTACCACATGCCCTTTTTTTCCACACTCAAAACAAGCCTTGAATGGCTTTTGATGCTTCACTGAACCGTGTGATGCAGGTGGGGATGAGGATTGCTTTGAGCTTGTAGCAGATTCTTGCTTGTTTTGGCATTTATTATGCTGAACAGGGAATGAGATCTTCACTGATTGACTGGATTGCTTTGCAATTGGATAAGAGATCCGTATTGGTCTTGATTCAGCTTTTGGAAGCTTTTGTGACTTGACAATGTTAGGAGACATCTTGATCTGTGAGGAACCAACACGCACCTCTGTGATTGATTCATCATCTGAGCTTGTCCAGTCTCGTATACACAAATCATTCTCCAACGGATCTTGATTGACATCTCCTATCGTGTTGGCTTCGCTTGTAGGATTCTCATTGCCTGATGATTCAACAACTGTTCCTTCTTTGACAAACCTGACGGGAACAAACGAAGGAATGTTACCTGATTTGAATTTGTTGAAGAAAGTTGGAGAAGAAACTGATATTGGTGTTTGAGCATCAGAAGTGAAATCGTCATTAATCTTCTTATCAGACCCTTGCTTGAGGAATACCAAACCTACAGGAGAATCCTGCACATCTCTAACCTCTTTAAGATTAACACTGCTTAGACCTGCATTTAAACGATTAGTTTCTGCAGCTTCAATCAAATCATTTGTTGAATGAGGTCTGGGAATTGGTGAATAACATAAAGTAGAAGGAGGTGGAACTGAATTAAATACAGTTTCACAATCAGATTTATATCCAATCCCATGTTTTACCCACACCCCTTGTTGTTTAGCAATAAGCTCATCCTTTTTCATGTGTGAAAGGGTCCATTTATCAAGCTTTGTTTGAAGCTGAGTTGTTTCAAATTGAGCTAAACAGCCCTTTCTTTCAAAATATTAATTTCAACGTTACGCTCCAAAATGTTTCTTCTTAAAAGATCATTTTCAGCCAATGCTTCATTAAGTTTTCTTGAAAAAGCAATTTCATTTTTCTTTAATTCCTGATTGATTGTTTTTAATTCTTTTTCATTTTCCAATAACAATCTGTTTGCCTTATAAATCCCAAATAACCGGATTTTGCATGACGAAGAACACATATCCTGAACAGTCTCATAAGGAAGACCCATGATAGTTCGTTCTGCAGCTAAGCTCTTTTCACAGTTGCAAGCCCATGTGATTTCTTGTTGTTCCTCTTCTTTGACCTTCAGCATCTTGTCAACCTCAGACTCTTTCTCTCTTTTATAAGCTTTTCCACCCTTATCATCATCGGTTCTCATAGACTCTGGTTTACTGTCATTGTCGACTCTTAAAGCTTCACGATTCTCTTCAACAGTTTCTCTGAATTTAGAGTTTAAATCTGAATCAGTTCTCAATAACTTCAACTTTTCAATCATCTCTGTTTTGTAATCAAGTATGCTTGTTACAGAAGACACAAGATCAGTATTAAGCGCGTGGGTTTGATGTGGGAACATGGCTTGCTGAAATTTGTTTCTTTGGATATCCAACTCGAGAGATTTTAGCTTGTTGATCATATCCATAAGTTTTATGTCGACATAACCTCTTTCTTGCTTCAGCATTTTAACTTGATGATTCCATGCAGACGGAAGAGAGTTTAGAAGCTTTTGAATCTGTTCATGATTACTGAGATCAGGAACATGCTTCTTTAGATTATTTGCCACCTTTAAAAATCGATCAATCAAATCTGATAATTTTTCTTTCTTCATTGCTGCAAAAGAATCAAACCGGCTTTGTGCCGTTGTGAGATTATCTGATTTAAAATCTTCTGAAGATGACATGATTGTACAAATCTTTGAACAATTAAACGTCCCAAAAATATTTTTCCCAAAAAAGTTTAGAATAATTCTCCCCCGGGAAAAATATATTCTTTTTAAATGTCACGCTAGACAATCTTAGCAACTGGGGTCAAGCTAAATTAATCCGAACTAAAGGGAAAAAGTCATCTTTAACATTCAAATTTCGCTGAAGAAATGATAATTTCGCCGAAATTATAGTTTCGCAGAGCTAGTTTCGCTGAGAACTCTAGTTTCGCTGAGCTGACAGTAGTTTCGCTGGCAATTTCGGCAGCAGTTTCGCTAGCCAAATGCTTTAGATTGCTTAGTTTCACCGACAATTTCGCACAAAACAAGCTTGAACTTTCGTTCAAAGATACTTTCGGCAGCAATTTCGCTTGTAATATGCACACAAGCACTGTTGAACTTTCGTTCAAGATCACTACTTTCGCTGAGATGCTGAAATTAACTACAAAGTGTAAAACACTTGTAGTTTCGCTGAAAGAACAAGCAGTTTCGCTGGAAGAACTTGTAATTTCGCTGAACGAAGCTGAAAAACTTTTTCAACACGAAATCAATCTGAAAACGCCCAAATCTCAATGGATTTGAAACCTGATGATTAACAGAGCTTTCCCAACCAATAACAAGCAAATTTCAATCAATTTTCATATCAATAACACTCAAATTTGATCCGAAATTGATGAAAACATGATATTGAACAAAAACAACCAAAACCTCAACTTTTCTCTCTAAAAATCTTCAAATCTTCAGTGAATTTGATCCAAAATGGCTCTGATACCAAATTGTAACTCCAGAATAATCAAACTTGAATCAAATCATGAAGAATTAGATCAAAATATGATAATCACAATCAAAACCCCTTTGATCTCTATTGATTGCTAATAATATTGTTTACAAGTAAAACCCCCAATCAATTGGTCATGCAACCATTAACCCAAAACCTAATGACAATTAACCTATTTATAGTCTAGACTAAGATTCAATAATTGCACTTAACCCCCTAGACTTAGGCTAATTAATACAAAATTACATATTAATCATAAAAATGACTAAAAACAAGATAAAATATATTTTGTTCACACAAAATATATTTATTACAATAGAACTCCTAGTCATTTAAATCTTCAACGTCTTGTCTCGGTTCCTCGTCTCGAACGTGTCGGGTTTGACTTTTGTTGACTTTGACCATGACGTTGACTTTTGTTGACTTTCATTGTGTTGATAATATAGACTATCTTTTCCAGCTCCAACAGTTACATTTCTGGAAGGGTCAAGGTCACAAATGGTAAGCTCAGCATTGAAAAGGTAAACTTTGTCAAGGAGCTTGGGTATAATCTTCTGAGTGTATCCCAATTTTGTGATCAGAGTCATAACATGCTCTTTACTGAGCATGAGTGCATTGTTCTCAAGCTTGGAGTGGTCATTCCTCATGAGCACATCCTGCTTAGAGCCCCCAGGAAAGGGAACATGTACAAGATGGATTTGCAAGAAACATCTTCCTCTGGAGAAGTTTCATGCTTTCTATCTAAAGCAAATAGTGATGAGTCTTTCCTATGGCATAAAAGAATGTGCCATGTAAACTTTAAGAACATGAATAAACTAATTAAACATGATCTGGTAACTGGAATGCCAAAGAAAGAGTTTACAAGTGATGATCATTGTGTTGCATGCCTGAAAGGGAAGCAACATAAGGTATCTCACAAGCCTAAGGAAAGGAACTCCATCACTACTCCCCTACACTTATTACATATGGATCTATTTGGCCCCACCAGTGTAATGAGTCTAGGAAGGACCTCTTATTGTTTAGTGATCACAGATGATTTTACAAGATTCACTTGGGTTTTCTTTATTAGAACTAAGGATGCAACCCCTGAGATTCTGAAGAATTTCATCTTAAAAATTGAGAATCAAAGTGATCACAAGGTCAAAACCATAAGATGTGATCAAGAGACTGAATTCAAGAATCAAATCCTTGATACATTTTGTAATGAAAAAGGTATTACAAGACAATATAGTGCTCCCAGGACTCCTCAGCAAAATGGTGTTGCTGAGAGGAGAAACAAGTTACTAATTGAAGCTGGAAGAACTATGTTGTCTGACTCTAAACTGCCCATCACCTTCTGGGCAGAGGCAGTAAACACTGCTTGCTATTTGCAAAACAGAGTTTTAGTAGTTAAGACACATGGTAAGACTCCTTATGAACTTTGGCACAAGAGAAAACCTTTCATTGGTTTTCTCAGGTCATTTGGATGTCCTTGCACCATCTTGAATACCAAAGATCAAATTGCCAAATTTGCTAAGAAATCAGATGACGGACACTTCATTGGATACTCTTCTCAAGCTAAGGCTTACAGAGTATACAATCTCAGAACCAAAATTGTTGAGGAGTCAGCCAATGTGACTTTCAATGAACACACACCCTGTGTGGCTGGTTCTGGTCCTGATTGGCTATTTGATCTTGATTTAGTTACCAACTGTTTTAACAAATCTTGTGAGAATGTTTCAGGATCTGCAGAAAATTTAAATACAGGTGATCCTGATCCAAGATTTGAGCTAGGAAGATCTTCAACTCATACATCTTCAGCTCCAGTTGGAACTACTTCAGCAAATGAGGTTTCTATCAGCACTACAATGACAAATTCAGCTGATACATCTGGGATGCCTTCAAATTCCAGCTCAGAGGCTCCACAACCAGATAAAGATACCTCAATTGTGGAAGACAACAATGGTGATGGTGAAAGTGATCAGGAATTCCTTGATGCTAATAACCTCACCATAGATGACAACATCAATGATGTCACACACTCATTGGATCAAGTTAATCTTGATAAGTGTGGTGATGTGGAGGGTGATTCATCTATGCCAGATCTAAATTTCTCAAATTTTGATCTTTCTCAGCAACTTGCTATGATCCCTCAGCTTAGGATCCACAAGTCTCACCCCACCACAAACATCATTGGAGATGTTGTCACAGGGGTAAGAACAAGAGGACAAACCCATGAAGCAAATGTTTGTCTTCACTCTTGTTTCTTATCTCAGATAGAGCCAAAGAAAGTTGATGAGGCTCTAAAGGATGGAAGTTGGGTTGAAGCTATGCAACAAGAGTTGCTTCAATTCAAAAGACAAAAAGTTTGGAACCTCTGTCCTTTTCCCTATGGGAAGACTACCATTGGAACCAAATGGGTGTTTAGGAATAAGAAGGATGATAGAGGCATTATCATCAAGAACAAGGCAAGACTAGTTGTTCAAGGATACACACAAGAAGAAGGGATTGACTACACTGATGTCTTTGCTCCTGTAGCAAGATTAGAAGCTGTTAGGATATTCCTGGCATTTGCTGCATCCAAGAACTTCAAGGTCTTTCAACTTGATGTAAAGTGTGCTTTTCTGTATGGAGTGATTGATGAAGAGGTGTATGTCAAATAGCCACCTGGTTTTGTAGACCCTGATCATCCTGATGCTGGACTATGGATTTAACTTCAAGGAGACTCCTATCCACATAGACAACAATAGTGTTATCTCTATCACTGAGAACCCTGTGCAGCACTTAAGGACCAAACACATCAATATCAGGTATCATTTAATAAGAGATAATTATGAAAAGGGATTAATTAAACTACTCAAAGTTCATACCGATGAACAATATGCTGATCTGTTTACAAAAGCTTTTGATGAACAGAGATTTAAATATCTAATATCAGCTATTGGGATGATTAACTTTGAGTAGATCTTTTCTTTAAACTAATTCTAACTATTTCTTAAAAAAATATGTGTGTCCTAAGTTGTCTAGTTCATCACTTTCATAAGCTCATGTTTTCTTTGGATATCAAATCCTTTTTGAAGACTTTCCTTAGATTCTTGAAAATTTTCTGATCCTTCGGAAGATATATTTTTACCTTCGGAAGAAAATCATGTCTTCAAAATAAATAACTGTCTAAGAAATTTTACCTTCAAAAGAAGTCTAATTCTATCTTCCGAAGCTTAAATACTTGTCTCAGACACTTATTTGTTTATTAGGGACTTTTTCCTTCCAAAGCAAAATTAACTCTCGGAAGCTTTGTTGTTTTATATACAAAGCATTCAAGTGTTTATTTCTCTTCCGAAGAAAAAATTTCCAAGACTCTTAGGAAAATCTTCCGAAGCCATTTTAGCTTCGGAAGCTCTTTCATTAAAACTTCCGAAGATAATTTACCTTCGGAAGCTTTTCGAATTCCAAGAAAACTACTTTTTGAGCAAAAGTAGACTACTTTTTCAGAGGTGGGACCGACTTTCGAATTTCAAAGTTTATCTTCTTTCATTAACTTTGGTTCAAATCCCTTTTCACATAAATACCCAACGGTTCCCCCTCTTCCTCACTATCTTCTTAAATTCTACTATTCCTGAAACCTAATTCCCAAGACCGCCTTTGCTTTTTACCTTTCTTCAACCTTAAGCTTCTCAAATGGCCAACCTTAACCGCAGAAACAACCCAGATTTCTCCATGCAACTTCATACGCAACATAACCAGGTTTCTCTGTTAAGCTCTAAGAAAGATGAAAGTTTCTCAGAGATTTGCCAATTCTTAGCTCTATCAAATTACTTCACCTCCCTAACCATTGATCCTACTCTGTATGAGGATCATCTGCTTGAATTTTGGAAGACCTGCCAAGAGGTCATCATGGATGGGGAGAAGGCACTGTCTGCCATAGTGCAAGGGAGGACAATCTTCATCACTTCAGCCATCATCAACACTTATTTGCAGCTGGATGATGAAGAAGGTGAGTTGTCCTTCCCAAATGAAGCTGTCAATCATTCCTTTGAGCATATGGGCTATGAGGGAGATTTCTCTGTAAAGACCTTCAGGAAAGGGAAGGTCTCAACCCAGTGGAAATACCTACTCCATGTGGTTATCCATAGCTCGTCAAACAAGCATGGAGGGTGGGACCAGATTCCTGAGGATCTCTCCTTCATAGTGCATGGAATGATTCAAGGGGTCAAGTTCAGGTACTCTCAATTTGTATATACCAATTTACTTGCTAACTTGGACTCCTTAGAGTATTATATGTTTCCTAGATATGTTCAACACATTCTCAACTGTGAACTGGGCTCACAGTTGAGGGAAACAAATAATATTCTTAAATTGGGACAGATGAAGCCCGACATCTTTAAAATCATGAAGAAGTCAACTGTAGGCTTTTCAGGGGTAGAAACAGCCCTTGTCCCCAAAATGTTAGAGCTCATTGCTCAAGGTGACAACCTAGCAACACAAGCTAGTGTTGAACCCACACCTTCTATCTCTTTACCACTAAAAAAGCCTCAAGTAACCCTCACCTACTAAAGAAAATTCAAACGAACCCCTGCTCAAGCTATTGAGTCTGTGCAGGTCCCCATATAATCACCTTTACAGGAGGAAGTGGACACTAGAGCTCCTACTTCCCCTGAGGAGCAAACCACTCCCATCTCTTCAACTATCAGGGATGAGGTTCCTCATGCTCACCCTGATGAGCTCACAAGCCTAACAGCCTTAAGCCTTCACTCTGAGTCTCCACACTCAAGTGAACAACCTTCAGGGGACAATTACCATCCCCAGCCTTTAGATCTAAATCAACCTATTCCCAATCTATCCTTCTATACTGATGAAGACTTAGGATTCAGTGAGTACCATGAGTCTCTCTTCTCTTCTCCTACTCAAAGAGAGATAAGTACTCCTGAGTCTCCTCCGTCTAGCCCACATCAGTCACCAATAACTGAGGTGGACACTTCTGAACCTGTTCAGGATGTCCATATGGAAGAGGCTCTCACTTCTGCAATTGATTACATCATTAAGACCTCAACCATGGCAACTCAACCCACTGACATCTCAACTGAGATTGCTAGGGAGCAGAGGATAACCAGCAGCCAAGAACCTCAAGCTGGTGGTGAGAGAGAGGACTTTGGTCCAATCATCTCATCCCCCAATGAGTCTTCTGATGAAAAAGAGGGGAATCTGAGACTAAAGGTGCAAAAACTATCAAAAACATGCTCCTATTTAGTCTCTAAGGTTAGTCACCTTGAATCTCAGGTGACTACCTTACATAACAGGGTCAATGATCAGTAACTTGAGATTTCATATCTTAAGGAAAAACTAGCTGGGAGGCCTTTAAGAAGAGCTCAACCAGGAACACAAGAACCTGTGGATGTGACTGATTTATCCTCCAGCTCACCTATGCAAGTGGGTGATGCTACCAAAAAGGGGGAGAAAGTCATTGCAACCACAGAACCTGGGAGTTCTTCACAGAGAATAGACATTGAGGACTCACCATCCTCACTTGCAATTGTGCATTCTCAGCAACTTCCTCAAGTTCACATTAATGTGGACTCTATAGACTCTATCATCAGGAGTCTCTTTAAGGAAGGTATACCAAGGGCTGTGTCATCCCCACCTCAAGGAACTTCAAACTACATCATAAGGTGGAGGTATGATGCTGATAGAAGAGCCCTTATTCTTCACAGAGTTTAAGGGCAACAAAAAGTATTTGACTTTCAAAATTTGAACTTCTATGAAGGTCTAGATCTAGTCAATATGCCACTTGTCAACCCAAGCAACTCAAGACAAGCTGACAGATTGGCTCAAAGAATCCAAGACAGGATCACTGCAGAGTTTAGCTTAAGAAGGAGACTTAGGCAATCAGGTAATACCATTGGTCAGCTGGATGTTGAGGTGGACCCTAAGATTAGTTTCATAGGGGAAACCTTGACTGAAGGCCCAGTGGCAGAACCTGAGACCCCTGTCTCATCATCATCAACTGCTGCAGAGATCCACATTCCCTCTGAGACACCTGCTGGTGAAGGTGTTTCTCAGCCTCTCTCTGGCCAGAGCATGGATGCTACACCAAGCAATGAAGGCCAAACCTCTATCCACCCTGAGTCACAAAGGTCTGTGGGTGATAAAGGGAAAAGGATTTTGACTCCTGAGGAAATTGAGGAGGAAGAGAGAGAGAGGAAGAGGAAGCTTAGGGGAGAAAGTTCCTCTGGGTCTTTAGGTTTTATGCAAGCTGCAATCAGGGCTGCCACCAGACCAAATACTCAAGATGATGAGTTAAGGGCAGTCAGGATTACTGACCTACAGACCAGGAACTATGACGTTGATGAAATCATTTCTCTCCCCTTAGAACAACTAAATGAACTAACTGACATGGAAGTGTCAAGAGAGATGAAAGAAAAAGAGGATGCAAGGTTACTTCTCCAATTCAAAGAGGAGAAGAGACAGAAAAGACTCTACAAGCATGCTTCTACTCTCTCCCCGGTTCAAGAAAGCCCTGTACAAGAAGATGTGGTTCAACAAGAACCTCAGGTAGACAAAAAAGAAGATAGGATCAAAATGATCAACTACCTGAGTGCCACAGGCTTCTATCAGGCAGATGCACTTCTTCCCTTGTCCTATGACTTTGTTGAGTTTGAGTACTTAAAACAACTTGAGCTTGAGTTAGTCAAGGAGAGAAAGACAACTAAGAACAAGCTAAGGGAAGAAGCTGCAAAGTCAATAGCCATCATCCAAAAGAGTATGAAGAAGTTTGCTGACAGACAAAGGATGATGCGCTTCTTGAAGCTGTATGGATTCTCCGGAAGGAGACTTGGCCCTATGTCTGTATCCACAATGGATGAGCATATAAGGGTAATCAAGCAGAAGATCAAGACTGGAGAACTGATTGACTTACACTCTCTTCCAAGTCAAGTCCCACTTGAAGTGGAGGTTAAGGTTGAACAACCTGAGACAACACAACCCGGACCTCCTGTTGAGCCTCAGCAAGCTTCATCTTCTAATCCACAGCAGGATCAAACTCCCTCTCCTTCTGAACCTGTAAGGGAGGAACACCCAACGGAGAAAGACAAGGATGATTAATAAGGTGCTGCAGACCAGTCTTCTCAGTTAAAGTCATCTAAGAGGAAGAAGAGGATGGCTTCAAAACCAAAGTCTAAGAAGAAGAAGCCTAAATCATCTACCTCTACACCTTAGGCTGAGTCAGATCAACCTGAGGAAGTGCATGAAGAGGCAGCCCAATCAACTCTAATACAAGTGTCTCCTCTTACAGCTGAGACACCCATCTTATTCTGGACCTTCTCTACCAATCCAGAAAGATGGCATGTAACCAGAGATCAAGGTGTTGAGAATGTCTATACATGGCAAGACATAATCAACTTACCTCTGCATGATCTCTTTGAGATGAGAAGATACTATGAAAGTCTGAATGATTCTGACCATCTAATGAAGAAGGGTATGGTCATGATTGTGCTGAAGACTACTAACATCTGAAGATCTTCTAAACGTTATGGTAGCATCAGCCTAGGGGGAGTTTGTAAGGATTCCTTTAAGTCTGATGCAAACCAAAACATCCAAAGTCTCTCTGCAAACAATGCACTAAAGAACTAAATAGAATTGCTTTGGAAGTTTTACACCATGCACTAGAAATATTCTAAGTGTAAAATCTTCCGAAGCCAAGACCAATATCTTCCGAAGCCAAATATGAAGTCTTCCGAAGCCTTAGAGACAAAGTCTTCCAAAGCTTCATCTTATGAAGACAGATTTCTTCCGAAGACTTTTAGTAACATGCTTTATCTGATGTACTGTTCCATAAAGCTGGACACCTTTCCGCTGCAACTCTGTACATGCTTTTGGTAACTGTACATTGAGGTCTTGAGTCTGTAACTTTCTACTTTATGTACTTTATCCTTTTTGTAATAGATAAGGATGTGAGCTATGGCATGTCATAGTCACAAGGTCAAAAGGCAGATATGCCTTTTGATTCTACAATTGATTTTGTTTGTGTCTAGTCAATTGTATCCAGCTGGCTTTCAAAGTATAGCCGGCTGTAGGTTGTAGTATAAGTATTCCATGTTCTAGTATCTTTCTTTATGGTTTGTAAACACTTGTAATAGAACTTGAGAAAGCAATATACTGCATCCTTGAAACCCAAATCTCTTGTTCTGTCTCTTACTTGTTACTTGTGTTCTTAGTATCATTATTGTGGTTAATCCAGTTTACTGTTTGATTAAGTTTGGTTAATATCCTCTTTGTGTTGTTGTATTGTAATTGACAGCCCTTCAACGGTTCTGCAAGGATATAAGGTAAATATGATGTTCAAGTGATTATAAGTTTCATAAGAGTCGGTTATAAAGTTTGGTTAAATTTTACAGTTTAGTCCCTCAAGTTTCAAAATTGACAGCTTCTACCCTCAAGTTTGGTTTCTTGTTCTTTATGACAATTAAGACCAAAAATCAGGTTCTTAGAGTAAAAATTAACTTATTATTGAGTAAGTGTTCCAAATTTCCAGAATATGGATCAGGTTTAAAACCTATGCGTTTAACGTTCCCGGTTGCGGTAAAACCGGATAGTTTTAACGGTTAATTTAGGATTTCCATAAATTTGAGTCTTGGACCAGTAGGTATCATCTTAAGGAAATTTTTATAAGTTTCAAGTCCTTAAATTGTGAAATTTTTGCCTCTAATAGTTGAAAGCCTCGTTTTTACGTTTAACCCGTTAAAACGCGTTTTTAACCGAATTTGACCATTTAAAAGCTTATTTGACCAATATTTCAAATCTTTTAGGTCTTTTAACACTTAACTTGCTGAAATGACCTGGTTTTTATAAATCTTAACTTTAAACTCCTTTTACTTGGATTTTTCTCAAAAACATTGTCCGGTTAGTACCCGTTTCTAGTTAAAACGCCATTTAATTTATTCTTTTGACCATTTAAATTACCCATTGACTCCAGAACACTTTATTAACCATTATTAAGCCTAGAATACTTTTCAAGATGGTTAAATCTATGTTTTATTATTTTTAAAATTGTTTTACCATGTTTCGGGTCCCGAAAATGACTAAAGTGGGTCTAATCTTAACATGTCTTCAATTTCCAGAGATTAACCATTTATCACACACTTAATATTCATCAAAACTTTCTGAAATCATGTCCCAAACTCACGGCTAGGTCACCCAACACAACAATGAACCATCAACTTAGTGATTTAGCCATAACCGACCATAACACATGTGTAAATCCGCATAACTTGCGTTTAAACATTACCAAAACCTTATTTGACTTTAATATCAGATTATTAGGGTGTTCCAAAGTTGTTCATCAGCAGGTTATGAACCTTGGTTGAGAGGGTTTGCAAACAAGTGCTTAAATAGTGTTATTTCATGTGGAAAGAAGGTTTTTAAGGTGTAACTCGTGCTATAACCACATGTTCATGGTGTATACCCTTTTGTAACTTTCAAAACAGATTATTACGAGTCTTTTGAACCATTAGTAAGCAGATTACATGTTTTTTTCAAAGGGTTACAAGATAAACAAGTTAGATGATGCAAAACACCCAAAAAGAGGGTTTTCATGGTGGAAATTGGTTTCCACCTCAAGAATGACCAACATAACGTGTGAGATACCTTTTGTGAAGTTAAAATATCCTCAAGAACGAGATGATAGTGTCGGGTTTCTGCTACAACAAAGAGAGGAGATGTTTTTAAAAGAAAAGTGAAGGAAAACACATGAAATGACCATTTTCGGGTGACATGAAGCTTACACTTGGTATTGTTCACGTGTTGGAGAGTGTAGATGGTCAAGAATGGTCTGGAATCCCTTGGAAGAAGCTGGAGATCCTTCGAACACGGCTGGAAAAGTCAGAAAAGATGCAGGTGTGTATCAAAAGCTCACAAGACTTCGCTTTGTTGGTTGATTTGAGCTCGGCCGATGCTAGTGATGTTGTTGTTCACGATTTTGAGCTGGAGTGGAGAGGATTAGAGCGAGTTTGCGAGTGTGGGTGTGTGTTTTCCTGTTGAGAATTCGAGAGAAGAGAGAAGAGGTGTAGAGTTGAAAGGGATCTTGCATGGAAGATGTATGGTGAGAGTGTTGGTGGTGTAGAGGAGAGATGAGTGGAGGGAGGGGGCGGCCAAGTTTGGCATTATGTGGGGCAATTTTTGATTAAATTTTAAACACCAATTTAATATTATGTAGTATTAATTTGTTGTGTTATAGAATATTATTTGGTAGATGTTGTTAGTTGTGGTGTCTTGTGCATGTCCATGCATGCATGAACCGAGAATTTACAAGTGTGTATGTATGCTCACATTTTAATTGTTTCACTTGAGATTTAGCTTTACAAGGGTGGCTAGTTAACATTCCCAGGACACCAAGTTCAAAAAGTTAAAACTCAAATTAACTAAAAGTCACTAAAATCACATAAAATCATAAAATGGAACAAATAGCAAAAGATGATTCCAAATTTACTAATAGAGTTAGATTGTTTCTAATATTAGTACTCATAAGACGGGTAATGATGCAAGTAGATTAGGGTTAGAATAATGACCTGGAAGTCGGTTGTCATAATAATGAAGATGATCTCAGTGATGATGATATCCCAGTCAACAAAAGTTATCTGGTTGCTGAGTACAACAAACTTATCATCAAATCAAACAAAAGGTGGGAAAGAATTAGAGAAATGAAGGGAATGATGAAAGAAACGGAAGAGTTTATCAATCAACAAGAAGCAAGACTGAAGAGATTAAGAGAAGATGCTCAAACCAAGAATGAGGTGGTTGATGCATTACACCAACTGGTGAAAGAACTGAAGGAGTCAATGAGGCTAGAAAAGGAAGAAAAGGAGAAAATGCAAGCTGATTTAGAGATAGCCAACAACAAACTGAACAATTTGTCTGAGATGCTGAAGAAGAGAGCTCAAGAAGTTGAGGAGTTAAAAATCAGATTAAGTATTTTTGAATGCTCCTGAATCAAAACCAACAAAAGAATCTGCTGAAGTTTTAATGCCAATTATTCAATATTCAAGGAAAAAGAAGTACTTGGGTCCTGTTAAGAAGGAAGTGATTGAAGTACAAGATTCTCCTAAGAGATCAAAATCTATATCCCCTGAGCACACTCCCTCAGTGAATGTTTCAACTTTAAAGCATGTGTCTCATGTTGAAACTGAGAGTGATGCTGAATGGAATGAGCTTACTAAAGATGAGTCTCCCAAAGAACACAAAGAATCAAAGGTTGATGATCTACTGACCACAAAAGACATATTGGAAGAGAGGCCTGAATCAACAATGTTTATGACCCTGATCAACCATGGTTTTCCATATGATATGGTAGAGAGGATGAACATGACTGAGATGAAAGACCTGTTGAAAGAGTTTGAGCTTGCAAGGTTTATGATCCTTAACTGTGAATATGAGACATTCACAGCCTATCAGTCAATCCAGAAAACAAAGAAAGAATTAGGTCACTGTGATACAGCAAGGCTGAGCAGGTATAATATGACTTGTTGGTTACAAGGGCATAACTACAAAGTGCATGAGCTGAAGGGAAGATCAGTGGCTGAGCTAAGAAAGATGATGGAGCATGTGATGAAGGTAGAGCTAGAAACTGGTGTAAAGTTCAGAACTGAAGCTCCAAACCCATCTTATGAGCAACAAAACAAGCTCCATGTTGATCTTGTAACTGTTAAATCTAAACACCAGCACAAAGGGAAGAAAAAGCTGAGTAGAGAACCCCGAGAAGTTATCCCTGGAAAGGGATGGCCTTTGGGAACTACTGTAAGGGAAATAACTGAGCAAAAGTCAACACTTATAAAGCTTTTTGATCATATCCCAACTCCCAGTTCTGTGGAAGAAAACAGGATTATGGCCTGGAAATATGATCCAAACTGGGATTGTGCAATCATTAAGAGAACATCTGGAAGAATCCAATACTTCAATGATGTAGAAACATTATTGAGTCTTCCTGAAGGAGTAGGAGTATTAAGGATTTGCAAAGCTCAATCATCTCTAACTATCCAATCCACCCAAAGGAAAGAGATTTCCCTGTTATAGTGGGAAGGCTAAAGACAAAATTCATAAATGATGTGCTCAAGGAAGCTAAGAGGGAGGATGCTGAGCACAGAAAAAGAAATTAAGGGAAGAAAAGATCAAAATCCAACTCTTCTACTCTTGTAGATGATGAATTTTTAAAGAGGGTTGGATACAACAACAGGTGTTCAACAGCTCTAAAAAGCTTTGAAGGAAATCAATATACATATCCTATAACAGAATGGGGATATGTTAAGAAAAATAAAGAGTTAGTGCTGCTGAGGAATGAAGATGGAAAGAAAGCTGAGAGAATAAGGATATTTGATCTAGTTGAAATCAAGCTGCTTCACCCAAGCTATACTTCATACCTGCATGACAATTTTTTCCTAAAGCTTGTTGATGAGAAAGCTCAGAATGATCTATGCCTATATATTCACATGCTTCAAGTGATTGACAAACTGCATGCAAAGGCATACAAGAGAAGAAGATATGAGGTTGGGCAATTGATAGGAACTACCATCAAGGAAGTGTCTAAACTGAGGATCTTAGAACAAGATGAGCTAGAAATAGTGCATAATCAGAGTGTTGTGGAAACTCTGACCACTGAAGAGGATGTTTTGGGTCTAAGTTTTGAAACTCTAAAGATGATCAGCAAGATAGAGATCAAATACAAGTATGATGTTCAGAAAATTGTTGTTTCATACTTTTACAACAAAATAATAGCAAGAGTCAAAGAGTTGTCAAGCCTGAAGAGCTGAATTGAAAGTTGCTAAGCCTAAGGGGGAGTATTGTTAGATCTAGAAAGAATAGGTCTAGATCCTTTTGTATAGGCTTAGAACTTTAAACAATGCTTGTAATGAACTTTTGTAATTCACTATTTGATGTATGCATTAACCCATATATGTGTTGATTTGTATGTATGATTGCAGGATCAAACATTAGACTTAGTCAATTTCATAAATTGACTAAGTGTAAGAAACATCTACGGATGAACAAATTTGTTCTTCCGTAGATAATCTTCTAACTGGAAATACATCCGAGGATTTCCTACAGAAGAACACCAATGCAGACAAAATGGAGTACTGAGAGATCAAAGACCCACTGAGAATAACTTGTACAATGAAGAAGAACAAGTGAAGACTCCTATGGAAAGGAAGACTCATGCGGAAGACAATATAACTACGTAAGACCAAACACTTGCACTTGCAACATCAAGCAAGTCAAGTCAACAAGTCAAACACGGACTCCAAGAGATTCGATGTTTCCTTAACAGAAATATAAATGCCTATAAATACAAAGTCCTAGGTTACACATCAAGGACGGGCAACTAGACGGCAAACACCAAACATCACATCAATTCACACAATCAATCAAACACAAAACCCTCGCAGCCGTCACATCAATACATCACAAACATCAACACGTTCGAAGCAATCATTGTTTATAGCATTCATTATTTGTTCATCTGTAATCATTAATAAGTTTTAATGAAATACTTTTAAATCAAATCTTGTTCTTTTATTTATTGTGTTGAAATCATTCTGCACTTTATTTTTAATTTTTCATTGTCGTTGATTTATAATAATTTAGCAATTAAGCAACTATTCATTCCGCAATCATTAACTTGATTTCAAGATAATTCCTGATTGCGATCCTTGGATTCACACTTTAAAACTATGCGGAAGCGTTTTGTAAATAAGACGAACCCAAAGTATATAAATGCAATACTTGGCAAAACACGCGCCAACCCAATATTTAAAACCCATAAATAAAATCCAAGTGTTATGACTTGAAATAAAGTCTTAGAATGCATGTTGGACCCGTGATGTGCTCCTAGTGGCAACCTGAGTTAACGTCCCGAGAATAGCATACTAAAAATGTCAACACAATGGTTGGTGAGTTCAAGATTTTGCATTTAACATAACAATAATAATTGTAAAACATAAGAAGTGCATAGAAAAAGATAGCTAGTCTATATTTACAAATAATAACCATAGTGATTTCGCGATCGAAGCTGACTGTGTTGCGTTTGTTGCCTCCCGTCACGACTTACTAGACCGTGATGATATTTGTGTTTAGGACAATATTGCACCCGTTTGACCTCGAGTCGCACAGTTAGGGCTTGTCAAACCCAGTAGTACTACTCAAGATTTCCCGCTAGTTACCATTATTAACGATCTGAAAGTGTGAGGACTTTGTAGGTATAACACACTATGTTACACTATACACAACTTATAATAATAATAATAATAATAATAATAATAATAATAATAATAATAATAATAATAATAATAATAATAATAATAATAATAATAATAATAATAATAATAATAATAATAAAGCGTTTATAAACGAGTATGCTATCTCCCCTAAAAGAGAGTGTATGAAAAGTGTGGGGCATGAACTCACCTGGTGTGCAAAGACAATGATAAAAGAGAACTGATGATGGATGGAAAGACAACCCTTCAAATCTAACCTAGAACACACAAGTACATAAGTACGTGTACACATAAAGCTTAACAACCCTAGGTGCTAAATAAACACAGTGACCCAAGGTTTAGAAAACAAGACACATTTAATCTAGTTAACCCGTTTGACCAGTTGGTGACATATTAGTTCAAATATCATTTAATCATGCATATCAACTTAACATACATGAATATCATACAAATTATCCACGTATATCACATCATCAACCCAAGTTCTACCAAGGTCATCATACAAAATTAGATTGACATAAAACTCATGCAAATCTCAAACAACCAACATGTTCAACACAATCATAAATACATCACAACCAATAATTCACACATGGAGTCTAATCATGCACAATATGCCATGTGAAGCCACTCATGACTTCACATTCTTAACCCTACCAATCCTACTAAGTAGGGGCCTCATATTCGCACGCGTGTATGACAATCATAATCACATTCATCAACAAGGTTAATTCCAACCAACATACACAATAATGATCAATTCCAGTCCCAAACATGATTCCCTAATCACTAACCATAATTCTTCCTCATGTATAATCACAAAAAACCTAAATTCCTTACATGATCAAACAAGCATCCAAAAAATTCAATTCACACATTCTACCATATTAGCCATCATCAACAAACATTCTAACATGATAATCTATCACTAAATCATCAAAATCCCCAGCACCATGCATAAAGTTTCTACTTTAGTAAGTTATGATCAACACATCAATTTCATGAATTTTCTTGCAAAATCCAAGTATACTAACATCCAAGCATTGTATCTAACATCATACCATCATCAAATCAAGAATTCCAACAACAAAAGCTCTCCTCTTAAGGCAATGTATGAACTACATGATCAATTCATGGATTTCTTGCGTAATCAACATGATCTAACATTCATACAACCTGACTAACATCATATTAACATCTAACAATCATCAATTTCACTTTTTCATCATCAATTTCGAACTAGGGTTTATAAAGAACCAAAAATCATGAAAAACTAATCAAAACTAACGTTTAGAAGTGTAGAAATCAAGAATTATGCTTGCAAACACCTTAGAATGCTTGAACTAGATCAAAATCGAATGTTTGTGTGTGTTTCTTGATTGAATTTCGAATGGTGAGGGGGGTTTGGGGTTGCTTGCGGCCGAAAATGGGTTTGGGAGAATTAGGGTTGTAATTTTGGTAATATTTGATTTAATGGTAATTAAAAATAAACCCCATTGTTTTTATTTTATAAAACTAATTTTTTAACACTTTTTAAATAATTTTAACTACAATTTATAAGTATTATTAGTCAAGAATAATAACCATAAACATTGTCAACTAATAACAAACTCATGCAATATATTTTACATGTAGTCACGTTATCAAGTAAAATTCACAAAATAATATTTAAAATTTTATAAATTCATGAATCACATAATCACAACTAATAACAAACATTACTAATTAGATTATTATTGTTATCATAATTATTGTTATTAACTCACCAACGTTCATTGACAACTAGTGTGTGCTCACAACACGTTTATGCAAGACCTAACGGAAACTAACAGAGTTTGGTAACGAAAAATTACCGGATGTCACACAATTTTCTTCTGAAAGCAATAAAGTCTCGGAAGCTTATTCTTTGTTGAATAAAATGACTGAGTCTAAATCTCTTTCGAAGCCAAATTTTCAAAACTCCTTGTAATATCTTTGGAATTTTGGCTTTGAAAGCTCTTTATCAAAACTTTCGAAGTTATAATTACCTTCGGAAGATTTTAAACTTCCAAGAAAACTACCTTTGTGGGCATTTTTTCAGAGGTGGGACCTACATCTGGATTTCAAAGTTTATCCTTTTTCATTAACTTTGTCTCAGATCCATTTCATATATATACCCAAAGGTTCCCCCCTCTTTCACTCTCTTCTTTATATGAACTTTGTTCTTATCTTCCTTCACCTTTAAGCTTTCACAAATGGCCAACCTTAACCGTAGAAACAACCCTGATTTCTCCATGCAACTCCACAGGCAGCACAATCAGGTTGCCCTGTTGGACTCTGAGAAAGATCAAAGTTTCTCAAAGGTTTGTCGATTTCTTGCTCTATCAAACTACTTCACCTCCCTAACCATTGATCCTCCACTCTATGAGGATCAAATTTTGGAATTTTGGAAGACCTAATTATGGATGAGGAGAAGGCACTGCCTGCCACAGTGCAAGGGAGGACAATCTTCATCACTCCAGCCATCATAAACACATACCTTTAGCTGGATGATGTAAAAGGTGAAGTGTCCTTTCCTAAAGCTGTTGTTAACCACTCTTTCGAGCAGATGGGCTATGAGGGAGATTTCTCTTTAAAGACCTTTAGGAAAGGGAAGGTCTCATCTAAGTGGAAGTATCAACTTCATGTGATCATCCACAGCTTGTCCAACAAGCATGGAGGATGGGACAAGATTTCTGACAATCTCTCCTTCATAGTTCATGGAATGGTTAAGGGGGGCCAAGTTCAGGTACTCACAATTTGTGTATACCAATTTACTTGCTAACTCAGACTCCTTAGAGTATTACATGTTCCCTAGATATGTTCAAAACATTCTCAACTGTGAACTAGGCTCATAGTTGAGGGGAACAAGTATATTCTTAAATTTGGACTGATGAAGCCCGACATCTTCAAGATCATGATGAAGCCAACTATTGGCTTCTCTGGGGTAGAAACAGCCCTTGTCCCAAAAATGTTAGAGCTTATTGCTCAAAGCGACACCCTAGCACAACAAGCTAGTGTTGAACCCACACCTTCTACTTCTCCACCACCAAAACAGCCACAAATACTCATCACTTATCAATGAAAATCCAAACGAACCAATACACAAGCTACTAAGCTTGTGCAGGCCCCTATATCACCAACCATACAGGAAGAAGTGGACACTAGAGCTCCCACTTCTCTTGAGAAGCAAACCACTCCCATCTCACCAAGAATCAATGTTGAGGTTCCTCATGCTTAGCCTGATGAGCTCATCACCCAAACAGCCTTAAGCCTTAACTCAGAGTCTCAAAACTCTAGTGAACAACCTTCAAGGGATAGTTACCATCCCCAACCTCTTGATTTAAACCAACTAATACCTATGCTAGAATTATATGATGGTAAAGACATGGGATTCAATGAGTATCATGAGTCTCTCTACTCCTCCCCTACTCAAAGAGATATGAGTACTCCAGCTTCTCCTATCTAGCCCACATCATTCACCCATTACTGAGGTGGATCTCCCTGAACCTGTTTAGGTGGTCCATATGGAAGAGGCTCTCATCATTAGGACCTCAACCATGGCAACCCAGCCAGGTGACACTTCACCTAAAGTTTTCATTGGGCAAGGGAAATCCAGCAGCCAAGAACACTATGTTGGTGGTGAGAGAGAAGACTTTGGTCATATTCTCTTATACCCCCATGATTCTTTTGATGAAGATGAGGGAACCATAAGGATAAAGGTGCAAGAACTGTCAAAAACATGCACCTACTTAGCCTCCAAGGTTAGTCACTTGGAATCTCAGGTAACTACCTTACAAAACAGGGTCAATGATCAGCAACTTGAGATTTCTTATCTCAAGGAAAAACTAGCTGGGAGACATTTAAGAAGAGCTCATCTAGAAACACAAGAACCTATGGATGTGATACACCTAACTCCTAGCTCACCTACCCAAGAGGATGATGCTACCTGTAACATCTCGTATTTTCATTAAGTTAAAAGTTAACTTTGTTAAATTATTGTAAGGACTAGTTATGCCCATTATGAAATTTATGGATTACTTATGCTTATTTCTTAATTTGTCTTTAATTTTTTTTTATTTGAAGATTAACAATGTGAAATATTAAATAGAATATAATTATAATAATAATAATAATAATAATAATAATAATAATAATAATAATAATAATAATAATAATAATAATAATAACAATAATGATGATAATAATAATAATAATATTAATAATATGTAAGGCCCCGTTCCCGGGACGCTTACAGTTGGTCGTTCATCGCACATAAAACATACATTTACATTTGTACTTATAAACATCGCAGCGGAACATTAAAATAAGCTTTCATTTCTATATAAATGCTTTTGCAAGTTAATACAACATTCATTACAAAATAGTTTGTTCGCATTACAATGCAAAAACATTAATCAAAAGAATGCCATCCCAAAAAGAGCCGAGTAGCTTCACGGTGCCATCCTTAGCAAACTTTACCTGCCAACTGGAAAACATACAAAAAGTCAGCGTTGCTGAGTGAGTTCTAGTTTTAATATAAAACATACTTTACTTTCATATAAAACCATTTGTTACTTTTGCATGATCACATATCATACGTACGCATAGATAATATCATTATTATCTTCTTCATTCATTCTTTCATTCATTCGTTCCATATAACTTTACTTGCGCATCGGAAATCATCCGTACCAATACCATATGCTACACCCCGATCAGTCTAGCTACTGGGCCAAAGTCAATAAATGAACAGCTAAACGTATGCCACATTACTAGGGGGTAACCAATCAATCATAGCTACTGGGCCGAAGTCAATAAATGAACAGCTAAACGTATGCCACGGTACTAGGGGTAAGCGGTAGAGGTTCTACATTAATGGTCAATCACAAAGAAGGACCCGTTATCCGATGCATGCAAGACGTTTCATTTCTTTCCACTTTACGTTACATAATACTTCATTTCATTCATCATAATACGTAAAGCCATAGGAAAGATATTATACATCATATTAAGGAACATTAACATGCATCAACACCACATCATACAGGGCAACATCATACATACATAACATGCATCATACATAAACATGAAACATCATCATCTCTTACATGCCCTTACGGGAACCTTTACGTAAAAACTTACATCTGCACTTTCCCCCAAAAGCCAGAAGTCTAACTACACTTTTCTTCGGGTGCAACAGCTCTATTCGTGCGTATGGACGCCCTTCAGTCGCATGGCCTCCATGCGACTGAACATCATGCGATTGGACTCATGTAGATGAACATCTATGCGAATGGACATCCAGTCGTGCGTATGGACCTCATGCGGATGGAACTAATGCGAATGAGCACCTATGCGACTGATCTAATGCGAATAAACTCATGCGACTAAGCACTTATGCGACTGAACCCTCAGTCGCATGACTCCCCATGCGAGTGGACTCCCAGTCGTGCAAATGGATCCTTAGTCGTGCGATTGAACCCTCAATCGTGCGAATGAATCCCAATCGTGCGAATGACTCTCAATCGCCTCTCATTCGGCCGTATGGCCTCCATTCGGCCGCCTAGCTCTAGCTGATGCAGAATGAAGTTCATCCCGAACCCAATCTACCATTTTCGGCCTCCAAGCTCATCCAAACCCATTCTAAGCCTAATTTAACCCTCCTGGACCTTCAGAATGCATACCATAACACCATACAAGCACACAAAGCCCGGAAACATACACGAAACGCATCACACACATCACACCCATATGGGTCAAACACATACTCACACCAAAAACGGGTTTTAACATTTTCCAGCCCCAAAATCGGTTGAAAACAAGTAAAAGTGGGGTCCTAGAACTCACACAAACGAGCACAATGACAAGGGCTTCGATTTGGCTTGCTACACAACGAGGTTGGATACCCGAATCACCCGAATCACTCCTTTTCTCTTTTTCTTCTCCTTTCTCTCTTCTCCTCTCTATGTTGGCTGAAAATTTGTGTATGTTGTCTCATATCTTCCTCAGTCTCCCACGTTGACTCGGATCCCTTCCTGTGCTTCCATTGTACAAGCACAAGAGGAACCACTTTATTCCTCAGCCTTTTCTCCTTCCGGTCGATGATTGCCACTGGTTGCTCCACATAATTGAGCCGTTCGTCTACCTCGATATCCTCCAGTGGAACAATCATATCTTCATCAGCTAAGCACTTCCTTAGATGAGATACATGGAATGTCGGGTGAATTCCACATAACTCATCCGGTAACTCTAGTCTATAGGCCACCTCTCCTACTTGAGAAATGATTCGGAAAGGGCCTATATACCTTGGGCTCAACTTGCCCCGCTTTCGGAAGCGAATGATACCCTTCCAAGGTGAGACCTTCAACATAACCCGGTCACCCACCTGGAACTCAATCGGCCTGCGTCGTTTATCAGCATACGAATTCTGTCTATCTTTGGCTGCCTTCATGAAGGCTTTGATTTTCTCAAGCTTCTCAGTCGTTGCCTCGATTACCTCGACGCTCCCCAATTCCTTCTGACCAATATCACCCCAACAAACGGGTGTCCTGCATCTCCTACCGTATAGCATCTCATAGGGAGGCATGCCAATGCTGGCGTGATAGCTGTTGTTGTATGAGAATTCGGCTAACGGTAGGTGGTCATCCCAACTTCCACCGAAATCAATTACGCATGCCCGAAGCATGTCTTCCAGCGTCTGAATGGTCCTTTCTGACTGACCATCAGTCTGGGGATGATAAGCCGTGCTAATATGTAACCTCGTCCCCATAGCGTCGTGGAATTTCTTCCAGAATTTAGATGTAAACCGGGTGTCGCGATCCGACATAATAGACACCGGCACACCATGACGAGTTACAATTTCCTTGATGAACAGATCAGCCAACCTCTAAGATGAATATGTCTCGCGGATCGGTAGGAAGTGAGCGCTGTTCGTCAAACGATCAACTATCACCCATATGGCATCATACCCTTTCGGGGTACGCGGCAGCTTTGTAATGAAATCCATGGTGGTGTGCTCCCACTTCCATTCCGGTATATCCAAAGGTTGTATCTTCCCATACGGCTTTTGGTGCTCGGCCTTCACCTGTAAGCAAGTAAGTCACTTACTCACATACTCCACCACATCGCGCTTCATACCCGGCCACCAATAATCCTTCTTCATGTCATGGTACATTTTCGTGGCACCAGGATGAATGGAGTACCAAGTCTTGTGAGCTTCATCCATGATCTTAACCCGTAGATCCCTGTTGGACCAAAAGAACCAATGAGCCTGATCAGAAAAACCTCTAAGTCCCACAGACATTACAACTGCTGAAGATTATCACAACAGCTGAAGACATCAGCTGATTACAAAGGTCTGAAGACAAAGTCTGAAAGTAAAGAACTAAAGACAAAGTCTGAAAGTGAAGTACTGAAGACAAAGACTGAAGACCAGAGTGATCAGTAGTTGTCACAACAGCTGAAGTTATTAACTTCAGTAGTTGTGATGGTTTTTCCTTCTCAGTATTTGTAATTTACCTTTCAGTAGTTTATTATTTCAGTTGTTGTAAGTCAGTAGTTTTATGTTCTTGTACTTAGCATTCTCTGAGATGTGATCAGTTGTTGAGAACATTTCAGTAGATTGCATTGTTTCAGTTGTTTGTATAATTCTGTTAGATGTCACTATCAAGTGACATCAGCAGACGTCACATTCCTCTATATAAGGAATGTTGACCTAGTTGTTTTGTAACCGAAGCATTACGCGTGAATGAAAACATTCCTTTAACAGAAATATTCTCTCTCTATAATCGTCATTGTGTGATTGTATATTCATACTTTTCTTGCTTGAATTCGATCTTATTTTTGTTATATTCCGCTGCAAAATTCAAATCTAATTGATCAAACGAGATCCGATCCTATCAAATGGTATCAGAGCAGGTTAATCATTGATCGATCTAACAATTGATCATTGAAACTGCTCTTTTGATAGCTAAGTTTGATCGAATTAGCATTTTTGCAAGAATTGATTATAGAGTTTGTTTTTCTGTCGCTTCTGGTTAATTAATTGAGATTCAAATTGTGTTGTTGAGTTTTTAAACTAGACTGATTTTAATCTCATTGAATTCGATTGAATTGGTGAAAATGACCACTTCAATCAATGATCCTCACAATACTGGCTCCTCAACTAAGCCTTCGATGCTTGTTAGGAGTGAGTATAACATATGGCAACGCCGAATGCTCCATCACCTGTCTGTTAACAGTTCAGGTTGTTGGAAGTCAGTGGTTCATGGACCATATAAGCCTATGGTGAGTAATCCTGAAACCAATGAGATGGTTCCTAAGAAGAAGCAACAATATTCTGATGAGGATTTAAAACTGTTTGAGATTGATGCTAAAGCCCATGGAATTCTGGCCATGGCACTGCCTAATGAAATCTACTCTGGGCTTATGCATCATGAAACTGCTTATGATCTCTGGGTTGCTCTGAAGGAACAATTTGGAGGAACTGATGAGGTCTTAGCAAACAACAGAGAAATTCTTGCCCAGCAATATGAGACATTCTCTCATAGGAAGGGTGAGACATTGCCTCAACAGTTTGAGCGTTTTTCATGTTTGATATCTGAGCTAAAAATGGTTCAACATGAATATACAAACAGCCAGATGAATGACATGATTACCCCAGATCCCTGCATGAGAGATGGACACTAAACCATTGTCCTACGCTCTAGTGCAAATCTGGATATCTATCTCTCACCCCCAACTTCATGGGAAACTCTTAACATTTGAGAGAGAGATAGAACAGAAAAGGAAACTATCTTCATCTGGAAAGCTCACTGATGACTTTGTACCAGGTAACACTGCTCTGGTTGGTCATGAGTCTGAATATGCTTCATCTGAAAGTTCATATGATAGCATATTGATTTCTCTTCAAACAGTAGAAATCATGCTTTTGTTGGAGTTGAGGGTAACTCAGGGTTTAGTGTTGATAATTTGTGTTTTATGATGGATGATTTGAAAGGAATTGCTGATGATGATCTGGAAGAGATGGATATTCTGAGCCAAATGGCATGATCAATATCAGATCTCAAAAGTTTTTACCAAAGAACAGGTAGAAAATTCCTGGTCTCTCTGGCAAAACCAAGGTTGGTTTTGACAAGAGTAAGTTGAGATGTCACAAGTGCCATAGACTTGGACATTTTGCTAGAGAGTGTAGATCATCTGGATCTAACTCATCTGCACCCTTTGTGACTTTTCAAGCAATAGCTCACAATCCAAAGGGCAACATTCTACCAGTTCTGATCATCATTCACAACATCAATCATCTCTCCTGCATACTTTGTTCCTCAAAGCCAATGCCATATCCTTATCCATGTTTTTACATGCCTCAGTCTGGTCAAGTTCCTGTACCCATGGCTCAACAACCACATGCTTACCTGATCCTCAACCATCTCAAAAACATCAGCAATCTCAATCTCAATCTCATCAGAGCTTTTTCATCCCTGAGGTTGTTGACTGGAGCAGCTTACCAGATGATGTCTCTGGTTATTCTGAACAATTTGCTGGTGCTGGTCAACATGGTGGTGAAAACCCTTTTGGAAATCTTGCTCTAATGGCCCTGAATCTACTGATGAAAATCTTCATCATCACAGGTACCACAGGTATCTTCTGAGGCTAAGGCCAAGTTATGTTCTGAGTCATGCATAGCTGCTTTTGTTTCTATTAGGGAAGCAAATGTAGCTTTAATTAATCAAACCTTGACCTAGAAAAAGCAATTTCCAAAAAAAAAAGCTGAGTTTGAGTCTGTTTTAAAAGAGAAGGATGAGGAGATTTTAAACTAAGTGTCAAATCACTGATAAAAAGCAAAGGTAGAGGTCATTCTGGAAAATCACAAGAATCTCAAAGAAACACTTGCAGCTACCCAAGTTGATTGTGAACGCTGGGTAACATCATGCAAGGGATTTGAAATGCTTCTCAGTAAGCAAACAGCTTCTAATGTGAAGTTTGGGATTGGGTATAATCATACCATACCTCCTACAGATTTTACTCCCAGTTAGAAGTAAAATCTGAGGATGATTGTCATTCCCAAACCACATCATCAGGTGTTTCATCATCCTCAAATGATAATTCAAAATCTGAGGATGAAGATAGTGTGAGTACCTCAGCTAATCAAATTACTGATGGTCCCACTGCTTCGAAACACTTGATCAAGAAGAGACTGAGAATTCAGGTGTTGTTCACAAGGTACTCAAAGTACTGAAGGGCAAAACACAACACCTGAAGAGCATTTCAAATCAGAGGAAACAAGCATTCCTTGACACTGCTGAAAAATCTATCAGGAATCTCAAAAGTACTGATAGAAAACTTCTGAAGAACAAATCTTCAGTTGTTGAAAATCCTTCAGTACTTCCCAAAAGTACTGAAAGGAAGAAAGTACTGAAGAACAAATCTTCAGTAGTTTCATCTTCTTCAGCAGTTGATCAAGAAAAGATGAAAAGAAAGCCATGTGAAATATGTGGTTTGTTTAATCATCTTACTAATGAATGCTGGTATAACAAGGGTTTAAAATTCAACAAAAAGAAAATAATTAAGAAGGAAATGCATAAAATGAAAAATGAATTTCAAACCAAGTTTGTACTCAATCATCTCAATCTGATAAACCAAAGCTTTTTCAAAAAGTCACAAAGAAGGAAGGGGTTTGTCAAACAACAGCTGCAAATATTCCTCAAGGAATATTAAAAACTCAGACTAAGTCTGTGTCTTTTCAAAAGAAGAATGTAGTGAATCACAAGAACAAATCATCAACAAGTAATGATGTGTCAACTGAGTTGAAAACCTTGACAACCAATCAGACACAACTTGTGATGATGGTTCAACATCTATTGGGAGAGTTAACCAATTAGATGTTTCTGTGATTAAACCACTGAAAAAGACACCTAAGCCAAAATCCAAGGAATCCTTTCAGCACCATCTACATCTTCAAAGGCTGTTAATCATGCACAATCTGTTAGTTTAACATCGTTGATGAAAACAGACCCAAAACCAAAAAGGTTGGGTCTCAAAGGCTAACTAATGTTTGTGAAAAATGCAGGGTTCTTCAGCATGCCAGAAGCATCTGGTATGTAGACAGTGGAGGATCCATGCATATGACAGGGAGCAGCTCTCTTCTTCATGACTATTCTCAAGGGAAGAAGGGATTTGTTTCTTTTGGAAATGATGCCAAGGGTTACATCATTGGGAAAGGATTTTTCTCAAATGGGAGATAAGATTTGATGATGTTAACCATGTGGAGAACCTCAAATACAATCTTTTGAGTGTCAGTCAAATGTGTGATAAGGGCATGTTGCACTTTTCACAAGTCAAAACTGTAGGATTTGTCTTCCAAAGTTTTGCACAAGATTGACAAGATATTGGATGAATATACTCTCTTGAAGGCCAACAGGATTGGAAGAGTATATGCTTTAGATCTATCAAAGAAAATCGATCTTAAAGGCCATCCATGTCTGTTCTCCAAAGCCTCTCCCAAGAATCTGAACTATGGTATAGAAGGCTTGGTCATGTGAATCTTAAGAACATGAATCAGCTCATTCATCATGGTTTAGTGAGAGGTTTGCCATTGAAGGAGTTCAAGTGTGATGATAACTGTCCAGCTTGCTTAAAAGGAAAGCAACACAAAGCTTCATTCCCTCCTATAGAAGAACCCAAGTCCACTGCCTGCTTGCAATTACTGCATATGGATCTCTTTGGTCCTGTGAGAGTAATGAGTATGGCAAAGAAAAAGTACTGTCTGGTAATTGTGGATGATTATTCCAGATATGTATGGACTTTCTTCTTGCATTCCAAGGATGAGGCTGCTCAAAGTATCATTTATTTTGTGTTGCATGTGGAAAAGCAGCATTCACTTCCAGTCAAATGTGTGAGAAGTGATAATGGGACAGAGTTTAGGAATCACACTCTTGATGAATTCTATTTGTCTAAGGGAATCAAAAGACAATATAGTATTCAAAGAACTCCTGAGCAAAAATGGAGTGGTGGAGAGAAAGAACAGGACCCTTATTGAAGCCGCAAGGACAATGTTGGCTGACTCAGGTTTGCCACTAACCTTTTGGGCTGAAGCTGTCAACACAGCTTGCTATGTTCAGAATAGGGTATTAGTGAATCAGAGGTTGATGAAGACTCCTTATGAGCTCTTACATCATTTGGCCCCTTTGATTTCATTCTTTAGAGCATTTGGGTGTCCCTGTTATATTCTTAACACAAAGAATCCACTTCAGAAGTTTGAATCCAAGGTGGATGCAGGGTATTTTGTTGGGTATTCATCTACTTGCAAGGCATACAGAGTTTTCAATTGCAGAACAAAGATTTTGAAGAAACTTTGCATGTCAAGTTTAATGAATCTCCAAAAGACAAGATTCCTCAAAACCCTGTTGAGTTGTTTGACTTGGACATACTGCAATATGTTCCATATCAGTCTCCACCTGTTGTTGTTTCTGAAGTTCCATCCTCTCCATCTGATGGTACAAATGCAAGTTGTAGTGATTATCTGCCTGTCTCTACTACACTTGATGTTCCTGTAGCTTCAGCAGCAGCTCCATCCACAACCAATGCTGATGAAATCTCTGAATCCTCTACTTCATTTGAACTGCCATCTCAGTCTAGGTTTCAAGAGTCTGAATCAACATCTGTTGTTGCTGAATCTCCTACAAACACTTGCACAGATATTATTGAATATCAAGAATTAAGAATCATCCCATGTCCCAGATCATTGGTGACATTAATGCTGGTGTTTCAACAAGAAGTCAATTGTCCAATTTCTGTCTCTATGCTCTCTTCATCAGTCAGCAAGAGCCAAAGAATTATCATGTGGCATTAAGGGACAATGGATGGGTTGAAGCCATGCAGCTTGAGCTTCTTCAATTTCAAAAACAGTAAGTGTGGGAACTGGTTCCTCTACCCCAAGGTAAGTGTGCAATAGGCACTAAATGGGTGTTTAGGAATAAAACTGATGAAAAAGGCCAAATTGTCAAGAACAAGGCCAGACTGGTTGTACAGGGGTTTTCACAAGAAGAAGGTATTGATTATGATGAAACCTTTGCCCCTGTAGCCAACTGGAGGCAATTAGATTGTTTTTAGCTTATGCTGCTTTTCATAACCTTAAAGTTTTTCAAATGGATGTCAAAAGTGCATTTTTATATGGTAAAATAAAAGAAGAGGTTTATGTGTGTCAACCACTAGGTTTTGAAGATCATAAACATCCTGATTGGGTGTATAAGCTTGATAAGGCTCTTTATGGGTTGAAACAAGCACCCAGAGCCTGGTATGAAACATTATCTAACTTTCTTCTTCAAAATAATTTCACTAGAGGCTCCATAGATAAAACTTTGTTCATAAGAAAGCAGGCATGCATAAGCTCCTTGTTCAAATTTATGTTGATGACATTATTTTTGCATCATCTGATCCACAGTTGTGTGATGCATTTACAAAATTGATGCAACAAAAGTTGAAATGAGTGCAATGGGAGAATTACAGTTCTTTCTGGGTTTGCAAATCAAACAACTGACTGATGGAACTTTCATTCATCAGTCAAAATACACAAAAGATTTGTTAACCAAGTTTGATTTACAAAACTGTAAAACTTGTTCTACTCCCATGTGCAGCAACACACAACTGGATGCTGATCAAAAAGGTAAAGCAGTTGATGAAACTCTTTACAGATGTATGATTGGTTCCTTGATGTACCTACATCTTCTAGACCAGATATTATGTTTGCAACTTGTGTCTGTGCTAGATTTCAGGCTGCTCCTAAGGATTCCCATATGATTGCAGTCAAGAGGATCTTTAGATATTTGCAAGGAACTCAATCTCTAGGACTTTGGTATTCCACTGGGCACTCTTGCAAATTGGTTGCTTTCTCTGATAGTGACTATGCAGGGTGTAAGTTAACCAGAAAATCAACTTCTGGTGGATGCCAATTTCTAGGCAATTGTTTGGTTTCTTGGCAGAGTAAGAAACAAACTTCAGTTGCTACATCCACAGCTGAAGCAGAGTATATTGCAGCTGCAAGCTGTACATCTCAGGTACTCTGGCTTCAAAATCAATTATTGGATTATGACATTACAGAGACTAAGACTCCTTTATTAATGGATAGTGCTTCAGCTCTTTGTATTGTTAAGAATCCTGTCCAGCATTCTAGGACCAAACATATTGAGATCAGACATCATTTTATCAGAGATTGTTATGAAAAAGTCTGATTGATCCAAAGTTTGTGCCTATTGCTGATGAGCTTGCAGATATATTTACTAAGCCTTTGGATAGTGCAACTTTTCATAATCTTGTACTCAGGCTTGGTATGCTGCAACTAGAATAATTTGACAACTACTGATGCTCTTAGTCAATAAATACTGATGAGCATTAGTATACTTTTGTCAAAAATAAGTGTTGATAAGTCATTTTATCTTCAGTAGTTTTATAACTACTGAAGACTAAATTACTTAAAAGTACTGAAGTACTTCATTTGTTGGAAAGTACTGATGTAGTTCGAACTACTGATGTCTTTTATAATAAATAAGTACTGATGACCAATGAACATCTGAAAATCAGATGATCTGATGAGTAATGTTAAGGTCATTGAAACAGCTGAACTTTGTGAATTGACGACAACTACTGTTTCATTTCAAAACAACTGAAGTCAAAACCAAGTTTTCAGTAGTTTACAACTACTAATGACCAACACCAAGTCTTCAGTTGTTTACAACATCTGAAAGTTAAAACCATGTCTTCAGTTGTTTTCTAACACCTGATGACTCACACCAAACTTTCAGTTGTTTTCTTTCAGCCGTTTCATAACCTATATATACCTAACCCTAACTTCAAACTTTTCATAACCCATTTTCCAAACGTTCATCTTCCATTAATGGCGACCATGCAAATCAAACCTCGACACAACTGTGTCGCTCACCTTACCAAATCACCCTTTTGGAACAAGTTTGATGCTGCTATTGATTTGATGGTTGATTCCCAATACCGCACAGCCTTTCTCTTGAATCCTACCATCTATCCCGATACCCTTTGCCAATTCTGGACAAACGTCACTGTTCATACTGCTGAGAATGATGACTCCATCACTCTCCAGTCGTTTGTCAACCAGAAACGGGTGTCATCACTTCTGAGATCATTCGTCAAACCCTAGACCTGAATGATGCCACCTATACCACCAAATACCCCAAAGGCACCATTGATCTATCTTTTGCTAATCATGGTTATGAGGGTGACCTAAGTGCTACTACCATTTTGAAGAATCACTTTCATGATGCTGAGCGACTCATTTTCCATATGATCAATGTCTGTCTTGCCCCCAAAACATCCTCATGGGATCAAATGTCATCCAGGTGGCAACAGGTATTGTATTCTATCCTTGAACATCAAAGCCTAAATTTTTCTGAAATCATATTTTTGGAATTAAAAGATTTGGCAATGAAACCTGTGGCAAATAGATGGATATTATATCCAAGGTCTCATATGGCCATAATTCTAAATCAATTAAAATCTGATGGCCTTGTTGGCCTTGGAGTCCCTGCTCTGGTAGTTTTGCCAGAGGTATACTCCACGCACAACTCTCAAATCCACAACTCAAAGAGGCTGCCAAACTGCTAAAACCCAAGCAGAGGGAACCCACAGCCTCCACCTCCAGATCTAAAGTCCCCTCCAAACCAAAACCCAGAAAACCAAAAAGGCTACTCAGGGAGTTGAGTCCCCTGATGATGCCCCTGCAGCACAAACGCAGGATGAAACTACAAGTCTTAATCCCCTTGAAGTTTCAATGACTCCACCAGCTGAAATCGCTCAGGTATCCTCTCAACAGGATCCTGATGCAACCATATTGGGGAAGCCACATTACTGGAATCTCTCTCACTTGAGAAGATTGCCATTGAAGAGCACCATTCTCCCCGGTGCAATCCTTTTCACCTCCATCTCCTACTGATACCACCCCTACAAGCCCAACTGCAGTCATTGCACAAGTGCTGACTCAACTACATTCCTCTACCCCTCCCCAGAAACCTGTTAACACTGGAAAAACCTCAACAGCAGAGGGAGAGGATCATAATGTAGTTGACAACCCACAGCATAGGGATTATAAAGTTCAATCTCCTAGTGTAGATGAGGAGACTAGAACATCTGGTAAGGCTACCTCTTCCCTGTTTCAACACATGAACAGGATGCAGCAGGTATCATCTCTAAGACCTCACCAGAGGCAACTGCCAATGAAGGACTTGCTCCTGAGGCAGGAAGTCCCCAGTTCCAAGACAAAGGGGCACATGTGATTACTGATCTACACTCAGCACATGTTCATCCTGATTCACTCAGGAGGTCAGCTGATTCAGCTTACACTGATGATGACCTGGGCTTTTTCTTTGAAGTTCTAGCCCAAAACACCATTCTTGAGGCTGAGGTTTGCAGATTAAAAGAACTGCTTGCAAAATGTCTCAGGAATCAAGTCCATCTGCCCCAATTAACCCACAGATGGCAGCTTCTGTTGAAGCTCTCCCAAACACTGAGCCACTCAAATCAAACAAGCCACCAGCCTCTGTTTCAGGCACCATTTCTCAGGGAGAGAACCCCTCTGAGCAAATGGCTGCTGCTTTCAAATCTTCCTTACCTCTCATCACTCCCATCATCACTACTATTGTCCATCAAACCATTGATGAGAGGATTTTCTCAATCTTCAAACCCTTGTGGATGATGTTGTGTCAAAGAAACTTTATGACATTCAAACCCCTGAACCCAATGCAACCAAAAGGGGGAGTCTAAGTCAGTGAAAGATGATAAAAGAAGAGAGTTGAAGAGGAAGAAGCCAAGGAGAATAAAGGAAAAGAGATCATTACTTACAAGAGAAAGAAGAGTGTTGGTGAACAAACTGAGGATGAGAAGAGGTTGGGTGAGATGATCAAATAAGCTGATGAGCAACATAGCAGATCCATGGACAGGATTATTGATCAGCTCTTCAGGCAAGGATTTGATACTGCCAAACTTAATTCAGAGATCAGAAGGCTTCAGATTCAGGAGATTGAGAATCGATGGGCAGGCTGCAATGAAGAAGAAAGGGAAAGATTGGAGGCTATGATCAGATTTCTATCCAAACACTTGGAAAGACCTATCATTGAAGTCAAGTCATGGTCTAGAGATAGCATTTTGGAGATAACCACCAAAATATGCTCCTCTGAAAGCTTCAACAAAGGTCTGATCATAGAAGCTCTGGATGAAGCTGGTGCTGGGAAAAGATCTGACATGGCTAAGCTATCCAAAGCCACCCTCACAAACAAAATGATAGAGCAGCCTTTACAATCTTCCTTACCAAAACAATCCTCAAAACCAACCTCACAACCCTCAAAACACCCTTCAAAATCAACCTCACAACCTCCAAAACAATTATCCTCACAATCTTCAAAACAACCAACCTCACAACCCTCTAAACCAACTCCTTTACCTAAGAAACCCACTCAACCTACCACCACTGATGCACCTAAAAGAAAAAGAAGGGTGTTGAGGATGGAAGAAGAAGAAGATGATGATGAAGAGGATAGTTTGCCAATATCTGCTATTATCAAAATGAAGAAACCTGAGCCTAGGAGTCAATCACAAACAATAA
Source organism: Flaveria ramosissima (assembly GCA_025215565.1). Taxonomy (NCBI): domain Eukaryota; kingdom Viridiplantae; phylum Streptophyta; class Magnoliopsida; order Asterales; family Asteraceae; genus Flaveria; species Flaveria ramosissima. The sequence goes on from CM046034.1 coordinate 44,899,382, forward strand.
CTCCTGAAACTCAAAGGCAAATGGTTAAAGTTAAGATTGAAGAAGAAGAACAGCAGAAGCAGCATGATGAGCAATTTCTCAAAATGGTTGACAAGGACTTCCCTCAGTCCTCATCCATTCAAGCAATGAAGAAACAAGCTCAGAGGCTGTACACTCTTAGACATACATTCTAACATCAAAGAGAAAGAGTGAGGATTTGGCCAGACCCCAGGGTAAGTTCCAGAATACACAAGAAAAACATACCAAGCAGATATCATGGCCAAGTGAGAAAGACTTTGAATGCTGCAATTATGTTGGCCATGGTAGTCTCACCCTGGGAATTATTGAAGAATTCAAGAGAGCACACACCTCAAAATCAACCCCTCTATCTATACTTGAGAACAAAATGATCAAGAAGGGGCTGTTATACAAGAGACTTGAAGATCTTCAAAAGAGTGAACTCCAGTTGCTGCTTGAAGGATCTCATCCAGATGAATTTGCATACAGAGAGATCACAACTGTTGTGTTGAAGAATGGGAAGACAGTAAGGTATCTGTCTGAATATTATGGTCCAGAGTTCTTCTTTGAGGGAGAAGCAGAAGAACTCACCAAGGAGGAACAAGTTGTTCTCCTTGAGGCCTATGCAAGAGAGTCTTACAGACTCATCAATGGGAAATAGGTTTCATGGTTGGGACAAGACTCTGTGTCCAGTTTCCCCAAGACAGAGTTCCCTTCCATACTTAGCCAATCAAAAGATTAGAAACCTTTTTCCGGCCTATGCTTTATATTATTACCTCTGAAGCTGATCAAGAGAGTATTTCTGCCAAAGAATAAGTGGGATCATCAATAAATTTAGAGGTTTTGGCTGCATTGGTTCAGGGGGAGTTTGTTGGACCAAAAGAACCAATGAGCCTGATCAGAAAAACCTCTAAGTCCCACAGACATTACAACTGCTGAAGATTATCACAACAACTGAAGACATCAGCTGATTACAAAGGTCTAAAGACAAAGTCTGAAAGTAAAGAACTGAAGACAAAGTCTGAAAGTGAAGTACTGAAGACAAAGACTGAAGACCAGAGTGATCAGTAGTTGTCACAACAGCTGAAGTTATTAACTTCAGTAGTTGTGATGGTTGTTGAGAACATTTCAGTAGATTTCATTGTTTCAGTTGTTTGTATAATTCTGTTAGATGTCACTATCAAGTGACATCAGCAGACGTCACATTCCTCTATATAAGGAATGTTGACCTAGTTGTTTTGTAACCGAAGCATTACGCGTGAATGAAAACATTCCTTTAACAGAAATATTCTCTCTCTATAATCGTCATTGTGTGATTGCATATTCATACTTTTCTTGCTTGAATTCGATCTTATTTTTGTTATATTCCGCTGCAAAATTCAAATCTAATTGATCAAACGAGATCCGATCCTATCAATCCCCAAACGAGGAATCCACACACGACCGAATCGGGTTCTAACACCGAGTATGTTTTCACCCAATTCCCCAACCAGACCTCTCATTCTTTCAGAGTTAAGATGATCTTCTTTCAATGCCTCATCTTGAAACTCTTTAACCTGCTTCATTACATCGGAGGTCATGATCAACTGATACGCTTTTACCCGAATCGGCTCGGGCCTCTCCTTCCGGCTAAAGGCGTCAGCCACCACATTGGCCTTGCCCGGATGGTAGTGGATCTCGCAATCATAGTCCTTTATAAGTTCCAACCACCGTCTCTACCTCATGTTCAGATCCTTCTGCTCGAAGAAGTACTTCAGACTCTTGTGGTCAGTGAATATGGTGCACTTCGTCCCGTAGAGGTAGTGCCTCCAAATCTTCAACGCAAAGACCACAGCTGCTAGCTCCAAGTCATGAGTAGGATAATTGACCTCATGAACCTTTAACTATCGAGATGCATAGGCTATAACCTTTCCTCTTTGCATTAACACGCACCCCAACCCCGAGTAGGAAGCATCAGAATAAACCACCAGATCTTCACTTCCATCGGTTAAGGACAGGACTGGAGCTTGAGTCAACCTCGCCTTCAGTTCCTCGAACGCCTTCTCTTGAGCCTGACCCCATACAAACTTTACATCTTTTCGGGTCAACTTAGTCAGTGGAGAAGCAATCTTAGAGAAGTCTTGGATAAATCTTCTATAGTAGCCCGCCAAACCCAAGAAGCTACGGATCTCGGATGGCGTCTTTGGTGACTTCCACTGCATGACCGCCTCCACCTTTGCTGGGTCCACCATAATCCCGTCAGGATTTACCACATGACCCAAGAACTGAACCTCGCGCAACCAAAACGCGCACTTGGAGAATTTAGCATACAACTTCTCCCTCCTCAGCGTCTCTAGAACCTCCCGAATGTGTCCGGCATGCTCAGCCTCGCTCCTCGAGTAAATCAGGATATCGTCAATAAACACAATCACTGATTTATCCAACATAGGCCGACACACACGGTTCATCAAATCCATAAAAGCAGCTAGCGCATTGGTCAAACCAAAGACACGAGGAACTCGTAGTGACCATAGCGCGACGGAAAGCTGTTTTAGGAATATCTTGCTCCTTCACCTTCAACTGATGATAACCAGATCGAAGATCTATTCTCGAAAACCAACTGGCACCCTGAAGCTGATCGAACAAATCATCTATCCTCGGTAAGGGGTATCGGTTCTTCACTGTCAACTTGTTCAGCTCGCGGTAGTCGATGCACATCCTCATACTACCATCCTTCTTCTTTACAAACAGGACTGGAGCACCCCAAGGAGAGATACTCGGTCTAATGAACCCCTTATCAAGCAGCTCTTGCAACTGCTCCATCAACTCTTTCATCTCGGTCGGAGCCAACCGATACGGTGCCTTGGCGACAGGTTGGGCACCCGGTATCAGATCAATCTGAAATTCAATCTCTCTGTCACGTGGCACTCCTGATAAGTCTTCTGGAAACACATCTGGAAAGTCACACACAACCGGTACATCGGCTAGTTGTGGTGTTGGCGTATCCACATCCTTTACATAGGCCAAGTAAGCACTACATCCACGCCTCATACACTTTCCCGCCACAGCCATAGAGATCACTTTCGGAATCATAGTAACCCGATCACCATAAACCGTTACTGAACTACCGTCAGGCGCCGATAACCGAATCATCTTCTTGCGACAAACAATGTTCGCCTCGAAGTCCGCTAACCAATCCATCCCAAGAACCAAATCAAAACCACCTAAGGCCATCACGAATGGTCTAACAGGAAACTTATGACCCTCAAGTTCCACATCACAGTTCTCTATCATCTCAGAAATCCTGGTAGACTTACCTATGGCAGTTTCTACATCAAAGGGCGCATCAACTCGTCTACTACTAACAGGCAGCTTAGGACAAAAAGCAGCAGAAATAAACTCTTACTAGCACCAGAATCAAATAACACAGAAGCTAAAGTTTGGTTCACTAGAAACGTACCGGACACAACGTCAGGGTCCGTCCTAGCCTCCTCCTGTGTCATGGTGAATGCCCTGGCGCTCGCCCTCGGTCCATCACCTCCCGTCCTCTTCGCCCCTGAACTCTCAGCCCTCGGCTTCTTACAATCCCTGCTCATATGACCAGTTTCCCCACAGTTAAAACATTTGCCCGACAGGCAATCCTTTGCCATATGCCCTGTCTTCCCACACTTGAAGCACACATTCAAACCCAGCCTACATTCTCCCGCATGCTCCTTTCCACACTTACCACACCTCCTTGATCCCGCTCCCGGTGTGGCCACGCGGCGGTCATCCACCCGTGCCTTTTTGTTACCCGTCGAGGCATCACCCCACCACCAAACCTTTTCCCGTTCCAGTTCTGATCACCACCACCCTTCCTATTCGCTTCAACCACCACCACTTCCCTCTCATCATAAAGTCTTCCGCCAAATCGACCGCCGACCTAAACGTACTTGGCCGGGGCGATCGTATGCCGGCGAACATCCACCGGTAAACCCTGAATGTACCTCTTGATCTTCCAAGAAAGAGGCGTCACCTGATCCGGCACCAACCGTGCCATCTCGTTGAACTTGGTAGTGTATTGCTGGTGTGTCATGGATCCCGCCTCCAGCTGCAGGAACTCCCTCTCAATCTTATCCATCTCCCTGTGAGGACAGAACTCCTCGATCACCATCTTTTTCAGTTCGTGCCACCTCATTCTCCCGATTGCCCGATTACCCTCCGCTTGGACAATGTTGTCCCACCAGCATAGTGTCGAGTCCACAAATGAATGGGTGGCAAACTTTACTTTTTGATCTTCCCGGCACTCGCTGATGTCGAGAACAGCCTCCATTTCTCTCACCCATCGGTGAGCAGCACACAGCATTGCCATTACCGTCAAAGTAAGGGGCTTGCATCTCATAAACACCCCGTAGTTACAGCCTCGTGCCACTTCTCGCACAGGCTCCTCTTCCTCTTCCTCGTCTTTGTTATCGGAGAAAATCGTTTCGGGCTCTGGTTGCTCTCTTTCCCCCGAAGGCCTGTTTCTCTCCTTTCTTTCTCATTCCTTCACCGCCTTAATGTTCGGTCACCACAGACGGTAAGATTGTCTGCATGACCTGGTGTACTTCTTCAACAACAGCCTCCTTTACCGAGGCCCTCAGGTTTGCACTCTCATCCCCAGCTTCTGGATGAGGAGTCTCTGGTTCTTCAGGAACCACCTTCTCGACCCTTGGTCTTCCTCTCTTGGGTCGCGGCTCAACATCAAGCCCACCACGGCCTCCACCCCTAGAAGCTTTAGAAGATCTACCTCCAGCCATTCTCTAACTCACACTGAAAGATTCAAACACCAACACGGTCATTCAAGGAAACAACTCAGTTTATGTCAAGTACAGTAAGTCCCTAATTACAGTGGCCAGTTGTGATTAGCCACTTACTTTACTCTTCATACCCCAAGTATTACCTGTCCTGACTACATCAGTATTTAAATCTACATACAACACATAACCACATACCATGCGCACGTAAAACCGGTTAACTTTAAGAAAATACCCGATGGCACGCAGCTACTCAGTTTGGCATCCCATTCCCCTTTCGTCCCATTTTCAGTTTAAGTTAAGGTTTATTTTGAAAATTTTACCCATTTCACTTAAACTTTGGCTCTGATACCAACTTGTAAGGCCCCGTTCCCGGGACGCTTACAGTTGGTCGTTCATCGCACTTAAAACATACATTTACATTTGTACTTATAAACATCGGAGCGGAACATTAAAATAAGCTTTCATTTCTATATAAATGCTTTTGCAAGTTAATACAACATTCATTACAAAATAGTTTGTTCGCATTACAATGCAAAAACATTAATCAAAAGAATGCCATCCCAAAAAGAGCCGAATAGCTTCACGGTGCCATCCTCAGCAAACTTTACCTGCCAACTGGAAAACAAACAAAAAGTCAGGGTTGCTGAGTGAGTTCTAGTTTTAATATAAAACATACTTTACTTTCATATAAAACCATTCGTTACTTTTGCATGATCACACATCATACGTACGCATAGATAATATCATTATTATCTTCTTCATTCATTATTTCATTCATTCGTTCCATATAACTTTACTTGCGCATCGGACATCATCCGTATCAATACCATATGCTACACTCTGATCAGTCCTAGCTACTGGGCCGAAGTCAATAAATGAACAGCTAAACGTATGCCACAGTACTAGGGGGTAACCGATCAATCATAGCTACTGGGCCGAAGTCAATAAATGAACAGCTAAATGTATGCCACAGTACTAGGGGTAAGCGGTAGAGGTTCTACATTAATGGTCAATCACAAAGAAGGACCCGTTATCCGATGCATGCAAGACGTTTCATTTCTTTCCACTTTACGTTACATAATACTTCATTTCATTCATCAAAATACATAAAGCCATAGGAAAGATATTATACATCATATTAAGGAACATTAACATGCATCAACACCACATCATACAGGGCAACATCATACATACATAACATGCATCATACATAAACATGCAACATCATCATCTCTATGCCCTACATGCTTTCTAAGGCCATAACCGTTATCTTACATGCCTTTACGGGAACCTTTACGTCAAAACTTACATCTGCACTTTCCCCCAAAAGCCAGAAGTCTAACTACACTTTTCTTCGGGTGCAACAGCTCTATTCGTGCGTATGGACACCCTTCAGTCGCATGGCCTCCATGCGACTGAACATCATGCGATTGGACTCATGCGGATGAACATCTATGCGAATGGACATCCAGTCGTGCGTATGGACCTCATGCGGATGGAACTAATGCGAATGAGCACCTATGCAGGACCGTTTAAGGGCTTAAGTAAAATTACAACACAACAACACAATGAGGAAAGCAACTAAACTTTGATCAAACAGTGAACTGGATTAACCAAGTATGATACTAAGAACACAAGTAAAGTAAAGAGACAGAACAAGAGAGTTGGGTTTCAAGGAGGCAGTATATTGCTTTCTCAAGTTCTTTTACAAGTGTTACAAAGCATAAAGAAAGATACAAGAACTTGGAATACTTATACTACAACCTACAGCCGGCTATACTTTGAAAGCCAGCTGGATACAATTGACTAGACACTAACAAAATCAATTGTAGGATCAAAAGGCATATCTGCCTTTTGACCTTGTGACTATGACATGTCATAGCTCACATCCTTATACATTACCTTTTCACCAAGACCTCAAAAGCATGGACCTTTTCACCAACTCATGTAAGTTGGTGACTTTACAGAGATGCAGCGAAAAGGTGCTTTATGGAACAGTACATCAGATAAAGCATGTGTACTAAAAGTCTTTGGAAGAAATCTGTCTTCATAGGTTGAAGCTTCGGAAGCCTTTGTCTCTGAGGCTTCGGAAGACTTCATGTTTGGCTTCGGATGATATTGGTCTTGGCTTCGGAAGATTTTACACATAGAGTATTTTCTAATGCATTGTGTAAAACTTCCAAAGCATTTTATACTTAAGTACTTAGTGCATGTTGCAGAGACACTTTGAATATTTTGGGTTGCATCAGACTTAAGGAATCCTTACAACCTATGCGACTGATCTAATGCGAATAAACTCATGCGACTAAGCACTTATGCGACTAAACCCTCAGTCGCATGCCTCCCCATGCGAGTGGACTCCTAGTCGTGCAAATGGATCCTTAGTCGTGCGATTGAACCCTCAATCGTGCAAATGAATCCCAATCGTGCGAATGACTCTCAATCGCCTCTCATTCGGCCGTATGGCCTCCATTCGGTCGCCTAGCCCTAGCTGATGCAGAATGGAGTTCATCCCGAACCCAATCTGCCATTTTCGGCCTCCAAGCTCATCCAAACCCATTCTAAGCCTAAATTAACCCTCCTGGACCTTAAGAATTCATACCATAACACCATACAAGCACACACAAGCCCGGAAACATACACGAAACGCATCACACACATCACACCCAAATGGGTCAAACACATACTCCACACAAAAAACGGGTTTTAACATTTTCCAGCCCCAAAATCGGTTGAAAACAAGTAAAAGTGGGGTCCTAGAACTTACAAAAACGAGCACAACGACAAGGGCTTCGATTTGGCTTGCTACACAACGAGTTTGGATACCCGAATCACCCGAATCACTCCTTTTTCTCTTTTTCTTCTCCTTTCTCTCTTCTCCTCTCTATGTTGGCTGAAAATTTGTGTATGGGGGAGAGGGTAAGGACTGCCCTCTCCCTTATATACTCCACTCACCCGACTTTCTCTCGTTGGCGAGTTTGGTCCCTCGACTTTGAACTTTATTTCCTTTTCTTTCTTCGCCGGCTACAAAATAATAAATATCCGGGTGTTACATAATACTAATAATAGTAACAATAGCAATAAGTAATAACTAATAATAATAATAATAATAATAATAATAATAATAATAATAATAATAATAATATTGTTACTAGTAATAATAATTTGTAAAGAATTACTTAAAAATGTTAAAACTTAAATTTATAAGGTTAGGAGTTGTTTTGTCATTTTTAAAAACCTTAAAAGCAACTTTTATGCGTAAAATAACAATTTTAAAAACCTCAGGGTCTAAATGGGTAACTTTTGAAAAACCCAAACCAATTTCTTCCCCTCCCCCGTTTTTCCGGCAAACTCGCCGGCCACCTCCGGCCAACTCCGGCGAGTCCAAAAACGGTTAAAATCGATCGATTCATGACCCAAAATCGATCCTCAATCTTTCTAGAACATGTGTCGAACTTGAATGCATCATTTAATCGGGTTAAAACACCGATTACAAAGCTCAAACGATTGAATAACCGATACCTTTAATTTCATAGTCGTTCGAGCATTAAATCTTAATAATAATCTAATTAAACGAACACACACAATCATCTAAGTAAACCTAAGCGGTCACAACAATCAATTTCACCTGAAAAACACCATTTCATCGAAATTGATTCACCCTTCATCGCGAATCTGCAACACACTCAAAACCCACCTCTCGAACAATTTAAACCAAAATCAACATAGGGCTTTGCATCAAGAACATCATTCGAAGCTGTCCACGAGTTTAATTTTATTTCCATCATCGTTTGCATATCAATCGGATCCCGTTGTAGTCGTGTCCTGTTCTTCATTTGTTCATACCAAATCAATCTACAACACAGGTAATTAAACATGTATACATACTCGATTTTAGTCAAGGAATGAAAGTCCTAACCGTAATTTGATTAACAACATCGATTGGTGGTTCAATTTCGAATCAATCGAAACTAGGGTTCTTGGAGAATTGGGGATTTGTTTAAAGTTTTGTTTTTGAGAATTAAAACATGGTTTCTAACGCGGCCGAGAGCCTTTGGTTTACTGGTAATGTGTGTGCAGTGTGGACTTGAGGTCCCGGGTTCGAACCCGGGGACCCTCAATCCATTCTTTTTGGCTTTTTCTCACAATTTTAAACATGTAAAAACTTCTGAAAATTATTAAAAATAATTCTATAAACCTTGTTTATTTTTAGAATCACTTTATTAATCTCTACAAATTTATTTCTTGAATAATTTAAACCTTTAAAAAAAACAAGAATTGTATTTAATTTATTTATATAAAATAGACTCTAAAAAATGATGATTTAAAACTCTACATTATTATTGACACAAACATTGTGTATATGCTATTGTTTAAATCATTAGTATTTAAAAAAAATATTATTATTATTATAAAAGATTGTATAAACTTATATTTAAACTTTATTTCCTTTTAAATCTTTTCATTGCTTTATAATAAAATACTCAACTATTATATTTTATTTTCATTGAATAAAAATATAATCAACTATATCATTTTAATGAATTTAGTTATTAAAACCCCCAAATACCAATTCAAACCCTAGCTCCGGTTGAATCGTTAAACTCATTAGTAAACTTAAACTTGTAATGTGTATACGTTTAGGTACCTTGTGACGATTTATCGTGGAACGAAGTATATTATCTTATTAATCTACATCATATACTTATTTTGCCATGTGAGTTTCCTTGCCCCTTTTTATATTTTTCACACTATTTTGGGGTGAAATGTGATACTTATTCGACATACACTTGTAAACGTTTAAACTTGTAAAGCACTTGCAATTCATCTTTACGTTTTGTCATGGTTATTTGTGTGTTGTAAGTGTTATATGAGATACATATTTTGTTTGCAATAATTAACTATTGCTAGCCTGGCGACGTCTTAGATATTTGGGCCTGACAAGCCTATTTGGTGCTAAAGCCGATGTATTGTCGGCTCCTGATGATGTATGCTTGTTCATCATGGGAACCAAATACACTTAGCCAATCTTATATACTTGTAATCAAGTCGAGGTTTGGTTGTAACGATATGTGTTCTATAAACTTGCTAACTCATAACCTATGACATGAATTGCTACTTGTAAACTTTGATTATATTATGTATGAAAACCCTTGGAAACTCACCAACTTTATACTTGACCTCTTATTTTTATCATGTTTCAGGAAATGCTCAAGTTTAAGATCATCAAATGAAGCTTGCAATAATCTAGGATTTGGACCTAGTTAATTGAATAAAAAGGATTATGTTATGTTATGTTTTGCTTGAAATTATTTCATGTTTGAGACATATGTTTGTACTTTCCTTTGAAACTTATAATTTTAATATTTACATTTAAATATAGCGTTATGTGGCTGTGAACAATCTTAACTCTCACATCTTGACGATTCCGCCGTCAAGGTTGGGGTGTGACAGATTGGTATCAGAGCCCATAACTATAGGGATTTAGGTTATTAGAAATGGTGACCTAGACTATAGTTTATGCATGAACCTTATAGAATAATTTTATTATTCTTGTAAAAGTATATTGTTTTGCATGCTACATAATGCTATGTCATACTTATGTGCAACTTGATGCCTTAGCATAGGATTGCCTTGTAATTGTTAAAACTTTGTTACTTGTCTCGCTAAACTTATCCTTGACTCTTTGACTCTCCCCGACAAATGAAACTTCTTAATCTTATTCTCGACGACACGTGGAATCGTATACTTATGCTTATGACTTGGATCTTTAGATTTATGTCTAATCTATGAAAATCTCATCAAGGTTTTGATTTCATGAACCTAAGAAATTTGTGTGACTCATAGACACCTGTATCCTGGTTTTCCTGGCAAAAGGCCCTCGGGCTAAGGCAAGCATATCGCATAAATTCTACGGGACTAGTTATGCTTACCTGGTGATTTCTGGGATGAGTGATAAACTATGGTCAACATACACAAGTTTCTAAGGCGAATGGGTCAATTTACCTTGACGTGTCAACGTTTCCAAATGGTAATGCGTTACCAAATGGAACCACTCCATGTGCCTTACAACTCTTGCCTTATCCTTGTTTAAATTATAATCTTTGTTATTCTCTTTCTCGTGTCTAACTCATTTTGTATATCCAGCATGTCCCGTCATCATGGAAAGCGTGGATGTTCCGACCGTAAGCTAGCCGCCATGATCGCACGAAAAATGGTCGCCGTTATCCCGACCATGGTTGCTGAACTCAATAGTACTTTGATAACCAACGCTAGCAACAACAACAATGGCAAGGGTCAAGGTGAAAATAGTGCGAATCAAGGGCGCAACAATCAAACCTGCACTTTCAAGCACTTTAGCTCATGCAAGCCCACTAGTTTTAGTGGCAAGGAAGGAGCCAGTGGTCTTCTTGAGTGGTTCGAGTGCATGGAAAATACCTTTGTCAACTGTGAGTGTCCCGAGGCACTCAAAGTTCGTTATGCCACTAGTATGCTCCAACAAAGGGCACTTACCTGGTGGAATAGCGAGAAGAGAAACCGTGGTGTTGAAGCTATGATAGCACTTACCTGTGAAGAGTTCAAGAACATCGCCATCACGAAGTTCTGCCCAAGGAGTGAACTACAAAAGTTGGAGGAGGAATTCTGGAACTTGAAGAAAGATGGTGGTGATCATTTGGCCTACTCAACTAGGCATCATGAGTTGAGTATACTGCTGCCTCACATGGTCGACACTGTCCCCCGCAACATCAAGAAGTTTATCAAGGGTGTACCACCCCAAATTCAAGATGTTGTGGTGGGTAGCCGACCCACAACCTTGGAAGAAGCCATTACTATCACCGCTCAACTCACCGAGAATCATATACGAGCAGGCACCATGTCTATGAAGGGTGCAAAGAAGGTGGAAAAGACGGCTACCGAGACCGTTAAGGAGACTAAAGCTGAACCATCTCACAACAACAACAACAACAACAACAACAAGAAGCGCAAGTTCACACCGGCGCGCAATCATGCTGTGGCCGCACCCAAACCACCTTAAAGACAAATGGTACTTGTGGCTGCACCCGTGGCTCAAATGCCTGTGGCTAGGGCCTATGCTGGTCCTCTACCTATGTGCAACACCTGTAGGTACCATCATCTGGGGAATCAACCGTGTCGCGTCTGCACCTTATGCGGTAAATATGGTCACTTGGTGGCAACTTGTCACCGAGCACCTAATAATGCCGCGATGGTCACAAACCGTGTTTGCTACAACTGTGGGGAACCTGGTCATTTCCGCCCACAATGCCCTCGTCTTGTGGGTAATGTTCCACAAGCCTGAGGACGTGCTTTCAACATCAATGCAAATCAAGCACAAGCAAACAACGATGTGGTGAATGGTATGTTAACTTACCCTTAACTTTTGTGACCTAATTCTTTTTATTCGTTACCTGTATCGTTAAATACCTTTAAAATTGAACAGGTATGTTTCTTATTAATAATACCTATGCATACGTTCTATTTGATTCTAGAGCCGATAAGAGTTTCGTATCATTAGAGTTTGAACCCATACTTGCTAAGCCACATACGAAACTAGAAAGACCTCTCACCGTTGAAGTCGTCGATAGAGAACCGATCACCATTGATATAGTTATTCGTGATTGCATCTTGAGTCTTGACGCGTATGATTTCCTTATCAATCTTATTCCTATGAAACTTGGAAGCTTTGACGTCATCATTGGTATGGATTGGTTAGCCAAACACCATGCCGATATCATTTGTTTCGAGAAGTGCATTCGTATACCGTTACCTTCTGGGATACATTGAAAGTATTCGGTGAAAAATCCTCTAAAGGGCTCAAGCTCATGTCTTGCACCCAAGCCCGAAAGTGCTTAAGCAAGAATTATATGGCATTCTTGGCTTACGTGGTCAACACGAAAGTCAAAGGGAAAGATCATAAGGATGTCCCGATTGTACGAGACTTTCCTGAAGTATTTCCCGGTGACCTTAGTGGTCTACCTCCCGTGCGTGAAGTCGAGTTTAAAATCGATTTGATACCAGGAGCAAATCTCGTGGCTAAGTCACCATATCGACTTGCACCATCGGAAATGCAAGAACTCTTCAGTCAACTTCAAGAATTATCTGAGAAGGGCTTCATTCGTCCTAGCTCTTCGCCTTGGGGTGCACCTGTCCTATTCGTGAAGAAGAAGATGGATTGTTTCGTATGTGCATCGACTATCGTGAGCTTAAGAAGCTTACCATCAAAAATCGTTATCCTCTTCCTCATATTGATGACTTGTTTGATCAACTTCAAGGGGCTGCTATATTCTCGAAGATTGATCTACGATCTGGATACCATCAATTACGAGTCCATGATGATGATATCCCAAAGACCGCGTTCCGTACTCGATATGGCCACTATGAGTTCATGGTTATGCCTTTTGGTTTAACAAATGCTCTTGCTGTCTTCATGGACCTCATGAATCGAGTATGCAAGCCTTATCAGGATAAGTTCATGATCGTCTTTATTGATGACATACTAATCTATTCCAAGTCCCACACCGATCATGAGCTACATCTGCGACAAGTTCTTGAGTTGTTGAAAAAAAGCAATTATACGCTAAGTTCTCGAAGTGTGAATTTTGGCTCGAGGAAGTTCAATTTCTAGGACACGTGGTGAATAGCCAAGGAATTCACGTTGACCCTGCAAAGGTGGAAGCTGTGAAGAATGTTGCATTCCTACAACTCCAACCGAAGTTCGTTCTTTTCTTGGTCTTGCTGGTTATTATCGGCGATTCATTGCCAACTTCTCGAGGATCGCGAAAACGCTCACTTCTTGGACTCAAAAGAACAAACAATTCGAGTGGGGGTCCGAGCAAGAGGAAGCCTTTGAAACGTTAAAGCACAAGTTGTGCAATGCTCTTATCTTGACCTTACCCGATGGAAACGATGATTTCACCGTGTATTGTGATGCATCTAAACAAGGCCTTGGTTGTGTTCTCATGCAACGAGGAAAGGTCATAGCTTATGCATCGAGACAATTGACGGTCCACGAGGTGAATTACACAACACACGATCTCGAGCTTGGTGACGTTGTTTTTGCTTTAAAGATTTGGAGACACTACCTTTATGGTACACAATACATAGTCTACACTGATCACAAAAGCCTTAAACATGTTTTTAATCAAAAAGATCTCAATATGAGACAACATTGTTGGTTAGAGTTGATTAGTGACTACGATTGTGACATTCGTTACCATCTTGGTAAAGCCAATGTTGTGGCCGATGCCCTAAGCCGAAAGATTCATAACAAGACGATCTCAATCCAAGAAATTCGCGATCGACGACAATGGTTTGACACTTTGGGAGAGTTCGATACTGAGATCCGACTAGATTTCAACGAGACTACCGTACTGCTACAAAACTTGAGAATAGATAGTGACATCAAGTCTAGTATCTTGGAGGCTCAACAAATGGTGCAACAAGAAGGAAGAATGATGGATGAACTGGAGCATAATCTTCTAACTCAACTGGAGCATAACCTTCGTACCTTTATCATGAACGAAGCTCATCAAACTCGTTATTCTATTCATCCTGGTTCCGATAAGATGTACGTGGACCTGCGTGGTCAATATTGGTGGCCTGGAATGAAGAAAGATATAGCGACTTATGTAGCTAAGTGCCTCACGTGTACGAAGGTTAAAGCCGACCATCAACGTCCAAGTGGATTACTTGAACAACCCGAGATTCCTATGTGGAAATGAGAACATATATCCATGGACTTCATAACTAAACTACCCCGAACCTCTCATGGACATGATAGCATATAGGTGTGCAGGACCGTTTAAGGGCTTGAACACAATTACAACACAACAACACAATGAGGAGAGCAACTAAACTTTAATCAAACAGTGAACTGGTTTAACCAAGTATGATACTAAGAACACAAGTAAAGTACAGAGACAGAACAAGAGAGTTGGGTTTCAAGGAGGCAGTATATTGCTTTCTCAAGTTCTTTTACAAGTGTTACAAAGCATAAAGAAAGATACAAGAACTTGAAATACTTATACTACAACCTACAGCCGGCTAACTTTGAAAGCCAGCTGGATACAATTGACTAGACACTAACAAAATCAATTGTAGGATCAAAAGGCATATCTGCCTTTTGACCTTGTGACTATGACATGCCATAGCTCACATCCTTATACATTACAAAAAGGATAAAGTACATAAAGTAGAAAGTTACAGACTCAAGACCTCAATGTACAGTTACCAAAAGCATGGACCTTTTCACCAACTCATGTAAGTTGGTGACTTTACAGAGATGCAGCGGAAAAGGTGCTTTATGGAACAGTACATCAGATAAAGCATGTATACTTAAAGTCTTCGGAAGAAACCTGTCTTCATAGGTTGAAGCTTCGGAAGACTTTTTCTCTGAGGCTTCGGAAGACTTCATGTTTGGCTTCGGAAGATATTGGTCTTGGCTTCGGAAGATTTTACACTTAGAGTATTTTCTAATGCATTGTGTAAAACTTCCGAAGCATTCTATACTTCAGTACTTAGTGCATGTTGCAGAGACACTTTGGATGTTTTGGGTTGCATCAGACTTAAGGAATCCTTACAAACTCCCCCTAGGCTGATGCTACCAAAAACACTTAGAAGATCTTCAGATGTTGGTAGTCTTCAGTACAATCATGACCATTCCTTTCTTCATTAGATGGTCAGGATCATCAAGACTCTCATAGTATCTTCTCATTTCAAAGAGATCATGCAGAGGTAAGTTGATTATGTCTTGCCAGGAGTAAACATTCTCAACACCTTGATCTCAGATAACATGCCATCTTTCTGGATTGGTAGAGTAGGTCCAGGACAAGATGGGTGTCTCAGTTGTTAGAGGAGCCACTTGCATAGGAGTTGATTGGGCTGCCTCATCATGCACTTCCTCAGGTTGATCTGATTCAGCATGAGGTGTAGAGGTAGATGACTTAGGCTTCTTCTTCTTTGACTTTGGTTTAGAAGCCATTCTCTTCTTCCTCTTGGATGACTTTAACTGAGAAGACTGGTCTGCAGCACCATGTTGATCATCATTGTCTTTCTCAGTTGGGTGTTCCTCCCTCATAGGTTCAGAAGGAGAGGGAGTTTGACCCTGCATTGGATCAGAAGATGAAGCTTGCTGAGGCTCAGCTGGAGGTGCTGGTTGAGGTGTCTCAGGTTGTTCAAACTTGACCTTCACTTCAGGTGGGACTTGACTTGGAAGAGAGTGCAAGTCAATCAGTTCTCCACTTTTAATCTTCCGCTTGATCACCCTTATATGCTCATCCATTATGGATAGAGACATAGGGCCAAGTCTCCTTCCGGAGAATCCATATAGCTTCAAGAAGCTCATCATCCTTGTCTGTCAGCAGACTTCTTTACACTCTTTTGGATGATGGCTCTTGACTTTGCAGCTTCTTCCCTTAGCTTCCTTTTGGTTGTCTTTCTTTATTTGACTAGCTCAAGCTCAAGTTGCTTTAGGTACTCAAACTCAATGAAGTCATAGGACAGGGGAAGAAGTGCATCTGCCTGATAGAAGCCTGTTGCACTCAGGTAGTTGATCATCTTGATCCTATCTTCTTCTTTATCTACCTGAGGTTCTTGTGGAGCCACATCTTCCTGTGCAGGACTTTCTTGAACTGGAGAGAGAGTGGGAGCATGCTTGTAGAGCCTTTTCTGTCTCTTCTCTTCTTTGAATTGGAGAAGTATCCTTGCATCCTCTTTCTCCTTCATCTCTCTTGACACTTCCATGTCAGCCAGTTCATTTAACTCTTCTAAGGGGAGGGAATTGATTTCATCAATATCATAGTTCCTGGTCTGTAAATAGGTAATCCTGACTGCCCTTAACTCATCATCTTGAGTATTTGGTCTGGGGGCAGCCCTGATTGCAGCTTGCATAAAGCTAGATGACCCAGAAGAACTTTCTCCCCTTAGCTTCCTTTTCCTCTCTCTCTCTTCCTCCTTAATTTCCTCGGGAGTCATTATCCTTTTCCCTTGGTCACCAACAGACCTTTGTGACTCAGGGTGGATAGAGGCTTGGCCTTCATTGCTTGGTGTAGCTTCCATGCTCTGGCCAGAGAGAGGCTGAGAAACACCTTCACCAGCAGGTGTCTCAGAAGGAGTTTGGACCTCTGCAGCAGTTGTTGATGATGAGACAGGGGTCTCAGGTTCTTCCACTGGGCCTTCAGTCAAGGTTTCCCCTATGAAACTAATCTTAGGGTCCACCTCAACATCCAGTTGACCGATGACATTGCCTGATTGCCTAAGTCTCCTTCTTAGAGAGAACTCTGCAAGGATCCTATCTTGTATTCTTTGAGCCAACTTGTCAGCTTGTCTTGAATTGCTTGGATTGACAAGTGGCATGTTGACTAAATCCAATCTTTCATAGAAGTTCAGGCTTTGGAAATCAAACACTTCTTGTTGACCTTGAACTCTGTGAAGGATAAGGGCTCTTGTCAGCATCATACCTCCACCTTATGATGTAGTTGCCAGTTCCTTGTGGTGGAGATGAGACAGCCCTTGGTATACCTTCCTCAAAGAGACTCCTGATGATTGAGTCTATAGAGTCCACATTAATGTGAACTTGAGGAAGTTGCTGAGAATGCACAACAGCAAGTGAGGATGGTGAGTCCTCTATGTCCATTCTCTGTGAAGAACTCCCAGGTTCTGTGGTTGTTGTAACATCTTGAATTTTTCATTAAATTAAATGTTAGCATCGTTAAATTCTTGTAAGGACTATTGTTGTCTAATATGGAACTCATGGGTTACTTATGCTCATTACTTTAATTTGTCTATTAATCCTTAAACTCGAAAGATTATAATGATAATTGTTATAATTAATATAATAATAATAATAATAATAATAATAATAATAATAATAATAATATATAATAATAATAATAATATAATAATAATAATAATAATAATAATAATAATAATAATAATAATAATAATAATAATAATTTACAAGAGTCAAATACTAAATAAATTGTAAAACAATTTAAAATTTAAAAGATAATTAAGTTAAGGGGTTGGCTTTGTCATTTTAGAAACTTTAAAAAAAGAAAGTTTAAGCATACAATGTTAAATTGTAAAACCTGAGGGACCAATTGTGTAAATAAACAAATTACCCAAACCAAAACCCCCCCATCCCCGTCGCTGTTCCACCGTCACCGGTCACCGTCTCCGGTGACCACCAGATCAACCAAAACGCGAAATTAAATAGCGATTAAATCGAGAATTAACCAAGGCTTATCAGTTTCGAACTTGAATACGAAATTAATTGGATTAAATCGGCCGTTTAAGCTGTGCACACGAAACCGAAACACCAAGTTCAAAACTCTAACTCGTTCTTGGTGTAACCGATCAAATCAATGTAATATGATTGAGGGCAAACACCTGAATCAACACGATTTAACTCTGTTGACCCTTAATTTCACTCACAAAACACGCAGCCAATCCTTTCGATCACCATTGTTATCTCGGACCTGCAATCTAATCGTGACCCATGCTCGAAGTTTTGTTAAACCAAATTGACAGAGGGCAATCGATTAGCATCATCATAAGAAGCTTTCCAAACATTTAATTGAATCACAAGACCAAGAATCATCCGAATTTGAATCTACAACAGTCGCGACTTTGTTTCCATTGCATTCATCGATTTCGTCTTCAATACAGGTAATTAAACGCATACACAATCTCGAATTAACATAAGGAATCAAAGCCCTATGTTTACTGCTGTTATCATCATCGAATTCGAGATCAATTTGATCGACGATGAATCTAGGGTTCTTGAGATATTGGGGTTATTTGATTAATGTTTATATAAATTAAAAACCATTTCAAAACATGGCTGCGTGCCTGGTTCATTGGTTAGACACTCACCCTTACAACTCTGAGGTCCCGGGTTCGAACCCGGGCTCCCTCATTCATTTTTTAAAAGGCTTTTCAGCCTTAATTTAATTATAGAAATTTTATTTTTATGAGTATTAAAATGGATTTGATAAACTTTAAATATTTTTAAGTCAACAAATCATTTTCTGAATTTATACAATTAAATAAATATTTACATATATATATATATATATATATATATATATATATATATATATATATATATAATACCTTAACAAAGATTATTCTTGGATATGTTTTTATTTCTAAATAGTAAATAATAAATTAGTAATGGATTAAAACGTTACTTTTAAATTTTGTTTAAAGCGTGTTAATTTCGTCTAGTTATAAAACTTTATTTTAACCTTATATCTAAATTCTTCAAATTATTATAAATATTATATCTTTCAAGACTTTATATAAAATTTTAACACACTCTTTTTCATACATTTTAAGAAAAGAATAGTTGATTTCCATTTACTAAATATCATTGTTTGACAAAACTCCAAATACCAAGTTGAAACCCTAGTCCTCGTTGATTCGTTAAACTCATCACAATAAACCTAAACCTTGTAATATATATATATACTTAGGTAACTCGTGAAGGACTACGTTGGAACGTTGCTTAT